>JAFMTC010000910.1:20443-92070 GCA_018845635.1 Nicrophorus orbicollis | reverse complement strand
TTCCCACACTCTTCCAAGACTCTATTGAATCAATTGGATAGAGTTCAGTACCAATGTCTTAGACTATGCATCGGAGTTCTGAGATCTACACTGATCAATGTAAGTAACAAGTGCCATCTTTAGCCTTGAAAGTATATTAACAGTGGAGCGAAGAATAGTCGCTCTCTCTTGCCTCGTAGTTGTCTCGAAGTAAAGTATTTGATTCTAGATTCAGCTATTTATAACTTTGTCCAGCTGACTTGTTAATATATATCACTGGTATTTCTATTTCTACTATGCGTAATTTTACCCTTACGAGTCGTCCTCATCCTGAAAAACAATTCTAAAAAGTGGTGACCCCCAAGTAATCAATAGTATAAGAAAATTTAAAAACAAAAATCGAGAACGCTCAAGGGGATCGGTCCGTGTTCGCATGTCCCGCATTAAATGAACTGACCGGAATAACCGTCCAGGAGGATTTCCTTAGAACCTTGTGGCTGTACGAATATAAATCTAACTTGAGACCAAATGGCTCAGACAGCAGATACCATGGCCGTGCAGTTGAGGTAACACCAGGTAGTACCGTCAGTAGTTACACCAAATGCAAAAATGTTAACTCTATCCGAATTGGTGGAGATAGTGAACGACATGAAGATCAGAATAGACGCACGCGATGTAACAGAGGGTAAAGAGCTAGCCGAAATAAGGAAGCAGCTGAGTAGTCTAACTTCCATCATAGATCATGATTGTGGCAAAGACTACAAAGCAGAAACCTAAAGGGATGCAGTGATTGATGTTGGTATCACAATCTTCGGATCTTTCACGTACAAGTATATATTATACAGTTACCGAGGAAACGGCAACGGACCGAGGCCGCGGTCATAGGTAAAAATCTAAATCAGAATTTTCGGCAACGAATAATTATAAAATTGCAACATACGACACAATGACTTTAGGAGTACGCTGTGATTTCATATGGAATTTTATGGTTGCAGATGTGATTAAACCCATAATCGACACAAATTTCACGTGGTATTTAGAAAATGGTCGACTATTGCTCGTCCAAATACGTTGCAGTGGGCTTCGACAAATCACTGAGAGCACAAGGTATAAAAGGAGTTAAAACAACGGTGGAAATTTTAGCAACATGGCTACTAACGATTTGGATATTTTCATGGAAGAGTGAGGAGAATTATAAAAAATCACAAGGGGCATTGAAAATTTAAAAAAAATGAATGTCCTTGGTGAGGCAACATATGGAATGCGGTCAAAGCAGAGGACAAAAGTATCAATTTCATTAAATATAAATAATTATTTTCCTACTTCAAGAGTTTCGATAATTTCAGTTGTAATTTCTATTAGTTTTAGCAACATGGCTACTAGAGATTTGGACATTTTAATTGATGAGAATAATAAAAAATCGCATGACAAATATTTTTTTTTAAGAATATCACATATATATATATTACATATTACATATATTTATATTGTGGGGCTCATGTCCGCCCACACGTGCGAAACAGATGTTTAGGATATACTTCTTTGTCACAAACATCGGCTTAAGTTTACGACCCCCAAAACCATATAAAAGAGACGAACCCGGAATGTACTTCCTCTCTTGTCTCACACCCGCCGGTCAGTACGGACCTCTTTCGTCTCTCGTCCGTCAAGCAGTAAGGTTCTCTGTAACGTATTCATTTCATAATTGTTTCTGTGCCTGTGTCCACAATCTGTACCAGTGTTTAAATATGCGACTAAATATATTTTGTGTATCAACCGAATAAATCTCTCCGCATCTACATTCTCTTCACCCCGTCAACGATTCTCCAAAATATATATCATATATATATATCATCCATTTCCAGTATTAAAGACATCGGTATTATCAAAATCATTTGATATAGTAAAGATAGCCAAAGCCATAAAAGTTTTACCAATTCTGAAAAGAAACAAAATGCGTGGAGTTTATGCTGAAAGCTAGATTAGCAAAATACATAGAAACTTCCATCCTTCTCTGGCCGCAGCATAAACGATATTATGTGTCTTATAGTATAAAAAAATAAGATCCTGATTTAATCATGTTTTGATTACGCATGCTTCATGTACAGTTATTGTACAAGATCACATGCAATAATCAATAATAACATTACCATACCGATAGTATAGAGTGGGGAGTCAACTATCTCTAAATGTCTTCACTTATTCTTGAGACTTCAGGCCAAAGCTTCACATTCTTATGGTACTTCCAAGATTTACTGGTATAGCCGAGACTTCAGCCTGCATCAAATTTAAAAGGATTATATTTTCTTTTAAATTAAAATGACCGCTGGAAGAGCTGAAGCTCACACTCAGCGTTACTTATTAATCCATAAGAAAAAACCCATGTAACTAAAGATAATCTTATTAATGAATAAAGATTTTTAAACTGAACTGAACTTAAATTAAAATGTATTATTCCATTTAAAATTTGTTACATAAATTTGTGACTGGCACATTTCACGAGGAAGAAGATTATGATATAAGTTTTAGATTGTGCACAAAAAAATGTTTTTTTTTTAAAGTAGCATTAGCAGTATTGTTTATCGTCAAGAGGGTTTGTATAAATACGTTGTTACTCTATTTACTCCTCCCACTCCTACTAGAATATGATATTTTGTTGATGGTATTTAATTATAGGAATTATATTCTAATATTTTCTATCGACTCAAGAATTTTTAAAATAGATTTAGTTCGATTGATCGATCGATTTAAATAAATGTTAAAGTATAATGTATACAATTTAAATGTAGATTTTTTGTAATTAAATCACGGGCACTTCAAACTTCTAGTTCTTTAATTATCTTTCTTGATGTCAGGTTAATATTGTAACAACAGAGCAGTTAAACAACATAAATTATCAACACGTGTTTCTCGCCTATCTAATATCGAATTGAAAAACGCCTCCACCTTGTAAACACATAGAGCAAGTGAATACGCGACACTAATTATATGATCTGCATTAATAAACATCATAAAATCTCTCTTGCAATAACTTTCTTATTTTATACAGAGTAATTATTTAGCACACTGCAAATGCTTTTTTAGTCTTCTTTAATACCATATTATTTTTGATAACGTAACGTCTATTGTTTACTGAAGTGCATTTGATAGTTTATGATAGTAAATCAAGGTATATTATAGTAAATAATAATCATTTTCCAGTTAATAATTGTTAAAATCTTTTACAACTTTTTCATATATTATTATTTCATATATTCATATAGCTCAATTCGCAGTTGCATAATTATTAATGTAATCAGTAATTTTTTGCGCCATGTAATAAATATACATTTTTTACGCTTATATATGGCTCTTGGACGCATAGTGTGTAATGTACATTTCAAATACAATTTAATTGACTGGAAATTTTATGAAAATTGCATTAATTTTATTTGGTTTTATTTTCATATTTATTTCTAAATAAGGATTAAATACTGGTTTTTTACTGGTTTGGTAACATTTATTTATCAGATGATATAGATGAATTAGTTTTCTTTTTACTTCCAGTTCATGTACTCTGGATCGATGTATAAAAGAAAAAGATAAAAAGAAGGGAAAGAAAAGAAGTTTGTTAAGGTTGAAATGGCGGGTAATGAGATTCCAGGGAAGTACAAACGGCTTCCGATCCAGGGATGAATATTGATGCCGGACTATGGATGATCTTGTTAGCGGAATTGTTTCTCCCCGGCATGCTAATCACTAGCAATATGACCACGTCCTATCAACTACTTCATTTCCATTCATCTCCCGTACCGCTTTATACCTCAGCCATATGTCGCAGGAAATTTATTCAGACACTTACATGCAGCATTCCCGCAACTGATGAACTTAAATTATTATATGTATTAGCTAGCCGGGTCACTATTTATAAATGTCCAATTACAATTTTGGTACAGTTCCTTGCAAAACATATAACAATGGACGTTTAAAGTATATGTAAAGTAATATTTGTATAGTTTTTTTGAAAATGTATAAAATTCTAGTTTAACCCAGTGACTGGCAATTTGTCCATCACTGATTTATAAAAAATATATAAAATTTAATAAAAATATTAATTTGTTTTTATAATATTGCAAGAAGTTTCACGCTTCAAAACCGGATACATACAAAATTCACAAGACTGATAGTCTAAGAATTAGTTGTAAATCGACACACAATATGTAACGCCTTCACGATAAAAGACATAAACAAGTCGAAGGATAATGAATAAAGAACACCCTATTACGTATTTATTATTTTTTTAAACTAATCCCAGGAATCCTTTGTTTCCATATAAATCTCAGAAAACAAAACGGCTCCGTCCATTGTGTACAAACAATTATCACGAGGGAAAACCCGGACCCGACGCCCCGAATACCCCGTGTTCAGAAGCCTTGCTCGCAAAAAACGTTAATTGTGATTTACACAAGGCAAACAATTAATATATTATAAAGGGAAATGCGGAAATCCCCACTCTGTTTCACACGAAGGGCCTCACAACTTTAATATCAATAGCGCCGCTCCGGCCGTAATTAACTCTATATGTGTATGCATAGCGACCATCCGCCCACACACACATACAAACGCGCGTCCGTGCACACTTATATGTATAATGGAGGGTACGGTCCGCTTCTTACAAATTCGAAATTATATAACTTTCGCAACAAAGATCAACGCGCACCGTGTTTATTTATATACAGGGCATCAACAAAACTGTATTAACATATATGCACGTAGGCATTATGCATTACCGGCGGCGGAACTAGCATTTGTAGGGCGCAACCATGCGCAACCTGGTTTTTAAAGTCTACTTAATCTAAATACCAAGCTAATTTTATTAAACACTATTTTATTTATATATTTATTTAAGCCCTAGGTTGGGCGAAATGATTAGCAACCTAGTCTTAGATGGACAACATTGTTGTAGTAAATATATTTATATATTACATATATATAGTACGCGTTAGCTGCTCTAGCGCCCAAACAAAGTGGATGCTCAAAATTTGTAGGATACTGGTGGAACTCATGGAGGAGAAACTATAGGCCAAACACTGATCCAGGTAATACAAGCAATTTACACAGCCACGGCGTGTCTCAAAATAATGATTCCGCTCCTGACTTTGCTGTGTTAAGCAGCAGCCAAGAAGACCATCAAAATGCACTTGATAAAATTATTAAAGAATTCTAATTTATATTCAAGGATGAACCATTTTCACAACTATGAAAGTATAGAATATACTCATACGTGATCATAGGTTCACTAGCACAGTGTGCGAAAAATCCAAAAGT
The DNA here is from genome assembly GCA_018845635.1 of Nicrophorus orbicollis. Taxonomy (NCBI): domain Eukaryota; kingdom Metazoa; phylum Arthropoda; class Insecta; order Coleoptera; family Silphidae; genus Nicrophorus; species Nicrophorus orbicollis. Next base: position 86,784 of record JAFMTC010000910.1, on the reverse strand, counting down.
CCACAAATACTATCGTGAATATAGAAGTTTACTTCCGAATAAGTACAGAATTAGTCTCCGCAGGGGTATTACCTGGGAACATGTCTTAAGTTGGAACATTCGTGTCTGGAACAAACCAATCCTTACATACATTCTTCTACGTTAACCCTGTTACTTGGTTCTTTCTACTTCGGGATTCACTTTGAATTGAAACATCTCGTTAATATATATTTTACTATAAAAATGTTCAAGGATCATACTTGTACCAAAATGATTAATTATATATCTATAATAGACTATTTCCGTATATTCTTACGGTTATTGCTGAGTTTAAAATGCATTGCAAGCATTCACCAACAATGCAATTAAATAATTCATAAAAATATCCTGTTTTGCTCTACATGAAATCATACGGAAGTGTAAGAATAGATTAATCTATCTTCTCATCGACAATCCTATTGCATAACTATATGTTTTTAAATATGTGATTGGTTTCCTATGACCTTCATAAGTACAAAAAAGTAATGATCTGAAAGAAGCATGTTATTTAAGAAAATTTAGTCCAATGAAAAATACAATATTACTAGAGGAGAATCTTGGGACAAAAAACAGATTGAGGTCAGCAGTATGTAGGGGCATTTTATAGGGTGGATATTATTTGTCTCCAGTGTAATATACGTTTTTAATGTTTCTCAATGGTATATCTTAATTGTAAATTTTGTATTACTTCGAAAAATAAATAATTTAAATTTGGAAAAAAAAGAACTATAAACTCTTATATAAATCAGAAAAAGAAATAAATTATTGTGACGCCACTGGGTTTGTGACGGCCATGTTAATAAAGTGACAGTTGACAGGTAGAGTTTAGAGTGAGTAGTTTAATAGAGTATAGTAAAAGCCGACGATTTCTTATTTACCACCGCAACTTGGTCCTTCGCCGTAACATAAATCTGTTTTAAGTAATTATAAATGGCTATTTACATCATAATAATTATTTGTATTAATAATTATTGGATAATTAGTAACAAATGTAATAGTTCTTTCGATATTATGCATTAAGAGTAACAACATCATTTTCAGAAATTGTAAACATTTGTTAAGTTTTAATGAAATTAGTCTTCAATAAGCATCCATCATGCAACTACAGAGAAAACAAAAATTAAATAACGAGTTAAACAAACGAAGAAAAATCTGTACTGAATCCATTTACCTTGCGGGATTTCGTTTGTTATAACGTCGGCAAACAAAAGCAAGCATATAATACCGAGGCAAAAAGGAATTCTCTCTCTTTCCAATGGGTAAAGTAAAATGAACACGCATTTGCTAGCAGCCCAGACCAGCCAAACCCTAGCACAAGCTCAAACCCAGGCGATGGCAGAATATACTAGGTCGGCTTAGCTACCGATGCCATTGCCTGCATGTAACCGTCCCACTGCCACAAAAGCATGCAGCAAGCAAACCGCCCTCCGACACCACATTTGCGTGCACACACGCGGTTTTCCAACCATCCGCAATTATCCTTTAAATAAAGAACAAACAAACTCGGCTGTGTCATTACACAACAATTCAACAGTTTTTGCGAATGTATTTTCATTTTCGACCTCTTTTCCTTTCCATCTGTAAAACACACACACACATATATACACGTTACACTGTTCTATTATGAGTATGGTTTATTTCTTCTTTGCTTGTTTATCTGTTTTACGTCTTCTTCGGTCCGCACGAAATCGCGGCATCAAATTGCAATTCAACTTATTATAGTAATTCGTGAGCGCTTTCAACTGTACCATTAAATTCGACGCCAACGCGATTGTGTAAATATTTTACTTTCCGGTGCTCTGGTTCCGGAATGGCAATATTTTTTTTTGTAATACATCGTTAGTTGAGCTCGCACGTTTCTCACAAAGTAGTAATTTAGACAACAATGTATAGAACTGTACCAAATTAACCATTTTAAACTTTAATAAAATATGTTGCAGAAAGACATTTATTTGTAAGTAAAATAGTAGCAACTATGATATTTTTAATAATTTTGACTGAGCATAAATAACATATTCTGTTTATATATATATCATATAAAAATGCAGCTACCATAGCTGTACATAATCGATGTACCTCATGAGGAACGACTGCACGAACATCAGCTTTCTTCAGAAAACACAATGTGGTATATTTTTCAGTCAAAGAATTCTTCGACTTCATCACCGATCCGACAATAACGTCGGCCAATATGGATAGATATTTGTACGCACTCAGCGAGGGTTGCAAAGGGAAAACGGAACTTACTGATGTGCAGGTAAGAATTATTTATCCAACTCTTAATCAACATGAAATTAACTAAATTTATCATTTCAGGTTGAGGAGGTTATCTTCAAACATGCTTACGTACATTAATATTTTGGGGAAGTCCTTGACGCGAAGAGGGACCAAAGCAAAACGAAAGTCATACGCTAGTTACAAGATCAAAGATTATTAAGGATTTTTTCCAGCGAATTGCAACTAAACGGTTAAAGGCAGCAATAAATTGATTTGCGTTGTTGATGGGTAGTTGGGAATGAACTACCCTACTTTCATATGCATATTTTGGAATCAATAATTTGAATTTACAACCTGACAATAGATTTTGCATAACATTTACTTCAATAACATTTGTATAAATATCCAAATAAGTTCATTTATTATTAAACATATTAGTCTATAGTTTAAAATTAGTAGGTTGGTGACAAAATCCTTTTTCTTTTAGAATTCAATGAAATCAGCAGAGATTATCACATACATTAATGAGCATTTAAAACTAAAGAAATCACCCGGATACGATCTTATTCGAGGAAAGATACTTAAATAAATGCCAAAAGAAAGGTATAATCTTCCTAACACTAATCTTCAATGCTCTCAGAATAGCTCACTTCCTATCATAATGGAAAGTAGCACAAATGATAATGATTCCAAAACAAGGAAAACACCTGAAGTAACCAACATGTTATAGATCAATAAGTTTAGTGCCAGTATTATCAAAACTGCTTGAAAAACATTTTCTAAAGAAACTTTAATATATAATATATGAAATGGACTTATATCGGACTACCAGTTTGGATTTCGTAAAGAACACGGCTATAGAATAAGTTAATCGATTACTTGACGCAGGATTTAGAAGAGAAGAGATACTATTCAGCCGTATTTCTTGATATATGCTTGATTACTGCTCTACAAGCTAAAAATGAACCTTCCACACAATTTCTAAGAAGTTTTAAAATCATTCTTTTTTGTAAGTGTCTGTAAGACACAATGGTCTAAAAGATAATGCATTGTCTATGGGCCTTCCTGGATTATTTATTAGTCAATGCTTTGCTCTCTTCCATCTTTCAAGGAATTCTAATTTTTTGCAGCATTATTTAATGCGCTCAGTACTACTTCATGATGTTCTTTTACAACGATTTTTATAATTTCCGATGATATCCCATCAGTTCCTGTGGCTTTTCTGCTCTTAAGCCGTCCACAAGAAACGGCAAGCTCTTCCTTGAAGAAAGATACAAAATCTGTGCCGTTCATATTATATTCCTCTAGTGGTAAATTTTCGTGCTTCGGGAATAAGGTCACAGGTCATTGACCAGGCTCTATCTGCGTGCAAGCCTGCCGTCGGGTCCCTAGAATGCAGTATGCGTTTGACAATTTTGTAACCCTCACCCCATATGTTGACATCCACATCTTCGCACCGTAGCTATTTGTAGTTTTGTCCTTTCTGCTGCGCTCTGCGCTACTGTCTCTGTTATCTTCGTCTCGCGGTTTGGCAGGTTTGTCGCATATCTTCTATTTCAGCAGTCCACCAGTATACCTGCGTCCTTTGGTTGCAATTTGGTCATTTTCTTGGCATAGCATGCTTTTGTTACTGCATCCATCAATGATCCACGCTTGGTCAGTTTTTCTTGTAGTGACTTTCGTAGCACATTAAAAAAACTATTTTAGTTGTTTGTGTATTCAAATATTCAAACAAATGAATAAATCATTAATTTGCGATTAAATTAATGAAAATACATGTAAACAAACATAGTGCTACAATTCTAGCAGTTTAAATACATAAATTTAAATTATTTACAACAAATTTTATAATTTTTTATGTTGTTAAATTAGGTGTTAAAACCAAAATAAATGAACGGCCTTCAAAGGAATTGTATATTTGGTTTGACCTCTTGATAGATCCTTCAGAATATCGGTGAAGCGAATAAAAGCGAATAAAATTAATTCTAAAAGGATATCACGCACTTAGTATTGTTTCACATTTATAAAAAAAGATTACTTTCTAATTTGAAATAAGATTAAATGCTAAATCTCAATTATAAAGATGATGTATGATTTGATTCATTGATTTACATTTATTATATCCAAATTATAATTATATTTATAAAAAACATATAATTCATTAAAAGGTATTGCATTATTTTATAATAATGTCTATTATCTCATATTATATAAATAGCTATTACAAAGAGTTTAAAACAATTCTTACATACAATAATATTTAATTGAGGTTACTTACTTTTGTTAAAAATATTGATTGACATTGAAGCTATTATTATTTTCACTAATAATTAAAAATTGACTAATAATAATTGTAATAATAACATAGTCGTTAGTAATCTTTAATATAGAAAGTATTTCAAATTAATTATATAGCGTGAAGCAATTTAATAATGTCTATTATTACGATCTTCTGTACTTTTCAATTCGTGGAAAAGCTTCAATTAAAATGTGAGATAGAATGAACTTTGGATACGTCAGCGTAGTATGCTGAAAGGTGGTTAGGGAGATCCGAGCTCACTTCCAGTTCATTCCATATCCCAGAAAGCAATTTACCTCATTTTTATTGGAAACGTAATACTTTGATTGAGATAAGATACACATTGAAAATTACATTTTCCCATCTAGCCGAATTGCATATTAGGAATCTTTGAATTACCCACTTCTATTTCTCTCTCTTTCTCTCGCACGTTACTATTTACCTCTTTGAGTCTCGCATCTCGTCTGATTTACTTGGGATTACTAAAGATTCCACTGAATTTGCTATTAATAACTTTCTTCATTTACATTCCGCATGAATCCGGCCACAATAACAATTTTCAAATTACAACATTTATTCAAATTCATATATATTTTATAATTATAATGAACACTAAATTAATTTTATTGCTAATTATAGTTGTTAACACTTGTTAGGGACACTTGACTAACACTAGCACTTAAGTGCGCTCGACAAATATTGTTTTTGTGATCGGCTAATTCTATTTGTGACCATGATTAGCAGAATTTGTGGGGCCTCATCTAACATTATTTGGGGCCCTCGAGTATGACTGACGCTCTTGGTAATTTTCCAACCTTTCTTTGTAACGTGTACTATACTTTCATTTTCTAGCTACACCTCACAATTGGATGCCGGATGTCTAGAGTTTTTTTCAATATTATCGTATATATTTATTCTCCAATGATAATTTCATCCTGTGATCAATTATCAATACAGTTTTACAAGATATCCATTAAGATGCCTTTTATTTAGTGTGAATGTAATATATACTGATTTCATTTAATTAACCAACATGCTCCATTTTTGATCCATTCCAGCTACTGCTGGATTCTCATCCGATCTTAATATTGCTCTATCATCAGCGAATGTGGCTATTTCAATTAGTCAGAAAACGTTTATCCGAGGAATAACTTCTATTGCTATCAATCGTAGGGCTTCTTGAAGAATATTGTTAAGCAATTCAACTATCCCACTTCTGTTACCAATTGTTACTAGAATCTAGTCGTTTCTACTCGTTCGATTTCCGGATGGAGGAATAATTCAAACAACTAACTTAAATTGCTGACTGATGATTCTTTATACATAAGAACTGTTAACTCTCAAGAATACTGGTCTGAATCTGTTCGCTAATACTAGTATATTAGCACTGGTTTACTCTTGACTAACATTTGTTTACTATGAAGGCTTTACTAACATAACTTGCTGCTGCCGGCAGACTTCTACCCTAGCAAAATAGTCCCGACTCTTCTCGAAAGTTTTAGAATGTTTTCCTAATGGAAGATTCATACAAAATCGTTTATCATACGTAGCATCCTTGGCGCCATTGACACTTCGCCAACTAGACGATAAAGCGATTCCCATCTTAACACTTTCATCACAATATCATAAACTAGAAGGGTTCCATGGAATTTTTTGAATTTTGCATACTCATAATAATATTTTAATTTTATTCTTCAATTATTTTTTAAAACTAAAGAAACCTCTGACAGTTAATCAATATTTTGAATTATGGTTTTCAAAATTAGAAATGTCAGCATGACGTAAATATTACATTGATTTTCTAGACGTGTTGCAAAGAAAAGCGATATCTTGTAGTATTGAAGAGGAACAAGTAGTTTGTCTTCAAGAATGATTTAATTTCTAGTAACATTGATGAAAAAATATTAATTTCTAATTAATTATATTTAATTATATATATTATATACATTCATTATAGAAAATTGTAAATAAAATGATAAATATTATATTAAATTGCTTAATATTCAATACAGCTACACCAATTTGTTAATCATGAACTGTTCACAAATGTTAAGCTATGACAAATGCACAAATAAATTTCACGTTTCAGTTAAACTACTTGGAAGTAAAGGTTCTGTGTGTAGTGAAAACTCAAATCATTCTGAGAATTTTTTAACATTTTTATACTCATCGATTATTTTGTATTATATTTTTATATTCCATTACTTTTGTATTTAAGAAAAAAATATTAAAATATTAAATGTTAGTAACAATAAAAAATAACTTAAAAATATTTCTATCGTATTTTATATCTACAATATTCGCGTACGTTTGCTTTTTGTAACAATTTACACTTAAATAAAGTGAATATGGAATAAAATATACATCATTATTTTTCAATTTAAAATTATTATTTAGGTTCAAAATGATTATTAAAAATTGATTAATTTGTGTCGACGATGTTTGAAATTAAATATTGTCGACTGACGAGATTTAAAAGATTTCATTTAATATAACATTTCCAATAAGTGAATGTGTGCAGGTGTATTACATAGTTATATATGAAATATGAGATGATATAATTTCCCATGGGAAATAAACATGTTCTTCAATTTTCACGTTGAGCACGTAATGAAAATTGCTTCTAAATACGACATTGTATTACTTTATTTAGTTTCCTCTCTTATATAAATAATAGTTCTTGAATGACACATCTTCTACCTTAAAAATTAATTAATTAAAATTAATAAATCTTCTAATATTAATTCTATTCTTTCATTTAATTTGATTTATTTAATGTAATTTATAATTATAACAATATGTATTCATACCATGATGGGAAAATTTGTATATATACATTAAATTATATAATAATATTTAGTAAAACAATTATACTTTAAAATTGAATAGTAATATGATTGTAGTTCACGTAAATAGCAATTTTGAAGATAAAATAAAATGGATCTAATGTGCATGCTTAACGGTTAGGTCATCTTGATTAATCAAGTATGAACACACATTATGTATTTATCCGTTTGCATCGTTTTTTAAACCATTAGCATCTTATGAAAGAATTGCAAAATTAATAATGATGCTTAACATTTCAAGACTTTATTATTGTTTTTTTTTAATCCATACAGCATGAAGAGTACTCATTACATAATTACAGATCTAAATAAAAAATAAATAATAAAACGCACAGTAGGAAGTTTCTAAAAAATATATCAAAGTATATTTTGGCCTTGATTTTAACCATATCCATTTTCGTTCGCAGCGAAAGTTTCTAAGCAATTACGTTATGAACTTTATAATTATGCATTGTTATTTAATATTATTAATAGTAAATAATTTGAGAATTAACAACTTCAACATTATAATATTGAGTTGATTAAGATATATATCGTTTTAACAGAATGTTTATACAGAAAAAATACATGTATTTTATTTATTTTTCCTTTCTTAAAGTTTAGCAACTCTGGATATAATATACATTGTTCTTGACATAGAAATGTATTTCGTTAACATGATACGAGTATTCTGTTAAGAAAATCGATACCATAAACTTCATATACTTATTTATAATGCAGTTTAATTGTATTTACTATTTGTTATAATTGATCCTAATAAACTGAAACGAAAAAAATTATAAGAAATTTGCTTATAAAATATGTTAAAAGTAACAAATATCAAAAGTCACAAAACTATTAATTTATTGAGCAATTCTTATGATTAACATTATAAAATAAATTTGATCAAATTTAACAAAAAAAAAATACTTGTTATAATTTTTAATTCTTTTACTAAAAATACTTTTAATGTATCTTTCAATCAAATTAGTTTAAGATGAACACCGTTAGGCAGTGTCAAAACCTCTTTCTCGAACCGCCTTTATCTTAATTAACAAGATATGAGATGATTATTATAATCGTGTTATAACGCCTCTTTCGGTGTCCCTCGTCAAACAAAATAACCGGGACTTGCCATGAATCCATTAACTAGTTATTATTTGTTATAGTTGCACATGCGTCCTTGCCTTATACTAAATTAATAAGTTACATAAATGTATTTTTTGATGGAAAATTCCCATATTTTCGTTGAAAAGAAGAAAGATGCACAAACAACACGCAACGAGAAAATGGAAAAGTCTGTTTTCTAATTTCGAAAACGTTTTTGGGATTAGATCTAACCCACACGAATCCTTATAATTCGAACCAACATAAAATATTATCACGAACAAAATATTTGTCTTCCAATACTGTGTTTGCTGCACGCGAATTGCATAAAACGCTAAATTGAAAATCACCTTGGAATGACAAGGTTAATCCCCCTTTGCCCGCAGCAAATAATACAGTTTTCAATGAGGGGAGAAATTTGAATGTATTACTAAAATATATTTATTTTTTAAGCTTTTTTTCGGACACAAATACAAAATGCAGTTAAATAACTAAATCTTATTATATGCTTGTGTAAATCTTTTATTTAAAAAAGCTTATGTTGTTTTCGTATTTAATAGTATTTTCGTTATTCTTGTTTAACTATTAAGGCTGCATTATTCCATTCAAAAATACTGACGTATCTTTAAGTAAATATTGTTTAATTCTGTTTATAATAATGTTAAGCCCAAAAATTAGTTAAAAAAATTAATTGAATAATCCATATTAAACAAAAACAAGTTTATACATTTAAATATTGAAATTAAGATAAGAATATCTAAAAAAATACTATTACACTAAATTACATTTATGTGCATCTTTTCATTCATTAAATGATTAAATTATTGTTAAAGAATTAATTAAAGAATATCTGTTTTGGTTTTTAATTAAGTAATTATTTAAAAATTAATGTATTTCATTGACATAGTTCATTGCGCTTAATATTTCATGACCCCTTATCTGTCTTAGACTTCCTTCCTAAATAATTGCATTATCTTCAAATGTGGTTAACTTTATTAAATTTATTGTGCACACACTGGTCATTTACTTACAATTTTTTATAGGTGTTATTACATTTTAGAATTAAACTGTAACATGTAATTTCCTCTTATAAATTTTAAATTATAAAAAAACGATACACTCCATACAACATTCTTACTAGTTTTACTTATCATTATACTCTTCACTTATTTTACTGAATTTGTACTACCCAAATGTTATGGTTTATTGAAATATATAAAATGTATAACTTTAAAATAGTAGTTTTTACTGGATAATAATGCTATAGAAGTGTCAATAGATTTTGTATCAGTAAGACTGAGACTTGACTATATTTAAATTAAAATTATGTAATTATTACTTACTTAATTACTTAATTCTTGTAGTACCTCTATATAAAATGTATTTTTATAATTCATAAACTAATAAAACGTACAGTTGGCATCTAGAGCAAATATCGGTGAATTGGGGTAAATTATCCCAAATAGGGTTAGAGTGTATTTAAAACTTGTATCAAAAGAAAATGATGAAATATTCATTTTTTTTAAACAGTAACATTTTATCGTCTTATAGTTACAGAAATTGAATCCAGCAGATGAATATATGAAAATTGCTTGGATATCAAATAAACAAATCGAAAAATATGTAAAAACGTTGCTAGATTTTTGATGTAAAGAAAGAAAGTGATACAATTTAGTTTTAAGCCAAGTTTCCATCGTCTATTCACTCGGAGTTAATTTAATCACATTTCATGAACATTTATTTATATATATATATATTAATATGTCAATGTTATGATTTTTCTTTTTGATATTTGCTAGTTGTAACTGTTGGCTTATTTCAGAAGCAAATAACGAGAAATTATAGCTAATACTAATATTTTCAACAAATTTTATTTCTGCAAGAAGACAGATGAAGCTCATAAATAGATATATGAAGTTTATAGCATTAACTCATTAATGGAACGTAAAATTAGTTTAAAACAAGCCGTTCTTGAAAATGTATACTAAAAAATAATCAGTGTTGACTACAGAAGTTCAATATGGCCAGATCAAAGTAATACGAAAAACTGAGATTAATTGAAACTCACTAAAAATATCGTAGACTTCTTGTGACTAAACACCTTAAAATCCTTAATCTTTATACGTATCATCCTTGGTAAAAAATGAAACGTTTAAAAAATGTAAAAAAAAGTTCAGCTATCAATTTTAATGTATCTTTACTATTTACCATGAACAGCTAATTAAATAGAAATAATCGAAGAAAAATTACCTGAATTTACTGAGATATTTTTGGTAACAAATGTAAAATATTATTTTACTAGTTATATCGAAGTTTGTAAAACTATTTGCATGGCATAACTTTTACCAATGATCAAATCATAATTGATTAAGTAAATTAAGAATTGTTATGATATTAGAATCTTGAAGTTGCTTGTAAGATTAAAAGTGAGTATCATACACAAGTAGAAATATATTAATTAAATTTGTATAAAGAAAAAGTTTCATTTCACAATATAATTCCGAAGTAAATATTATGCTTTTGTTGAATTGATTTTGTATATTATATATTTTTACTTCAACATTGAATACCTGTTTATAATAAACTAGTCATTCATTTCGGATTATAATGAAATTAGTATACAAGTGAGCAAGAGACAATTTACAAATTACCGGAATATTAATGAGACTACAAAGGAAGATCTCTATGGAATGTAATAAGGAAATTATTTGAGTGAGAGCAATCATTCAATCACTCGGTATTTAGAGCTTATTGCAGAAATATGAAATGTTATTTGCGCCAGATGCTTTCATCAATTTAAACGTAAATAAGCATGTTTCAACTTCTTAGAATTTACGTTTCTTATCAATAAAATTTCTATAGAAATTTACCTTGCTTGACTGTGGGTATGCATAAGGTTACTAGTATTATAATGGGTAATATTTAAAAGATTTATTAAAATATAATAAATGATCCTTTGCCCTTTGTTACAATTTATATATTATTGTTTTGATGTTATTGTATAAATATATATATATATATTTAGAATCACAATAATATAACAATAGTACTCACTATTGATGTTTCATATTTATATAAATAAATATTATTGCTGGAGTTTTATTGTAATAAAAGTGTGTAAATAACAATAATATTTTAATTGAAATCTGATACTTTATATTACATGAGATCGAGAAATGAAAACGAGAATAAAATTAAACGGAATAGTAAACTGAATATTTCTTTTATTGCAATCAAATTTTTCCTGTTAGGGGAATAAAGAATTGTATATTGTAATCCAGTTGAATTAATGAAATTCCGTGAGCTTCAGAACAAAAAAATAATATATTTACAAATATTTACTCCTCGTGAAAATACTTCCGTTATTACTGTATTGTAATACATTTTTTAATTAGATATTTTATTCATATCCAAGTAATTTAACCTTTTATTTCAAAACATGTAACATTTTAACAAAATTCATTTTAGCAAGTAATGTTTGATTTTACATTACTTGCTATAGCATATTTTACTTTCCTTATCAAGTATTTGCATTTGTTGAGGGATTTTTCAAATAGTTGATCAAGTAGTTGATAAACATGCACCATCATCTTAAAATTTGTAAAATCAAATAATTAAATGTAGTTACATAAAAAAATTGTGTTTTTGCCTAGTGACTCAACAAATATTTGCATGTGTTGCGTGATTTCTCAAGTACTTGAACAAGTTTGTAAACATCAAACATCGTCTTTAAATTAATAATAATAAAATTTGTTGCAACAACAATTACAAAAAATAATTTAATACAGTTAATTGAACTATTTAAAGTAAGAAAATCTAAAGAAAATGCTATTGGAAAGGGCCATACATTTTTCTGCCCAAATTTAAAAAAATATTTTAATATCACATAACTAAATATATCTGTTTGTTTCTCAATTGGTTTCTCAGATAATCAGACAACTAAATATCCGATTACTTAACCATCCGATTAACTACAACATAATAGCAACAGAAAAAATGTAAATTAAAAATAACTAGTAATTATAATCAAACAAAATGTTAATAATAACAGGAACTATAAGGATGACCAAACATTCGACCCTAGCCTTTCTGCCCATGAATATTATAATAAACACAGTATGGTTAATTAAATATACACAATTTATAAGAGAATTAAATACACTCAATAAAAATACTCTTTGAAATTGCACAAAAAAGCAGCCTCCGTGATAGGGGAAGAACATAATTATAGGAACTATAGATACTGGGTTAGGGTGAGTTTGGGATACTTATATTTAGGAGGAGTTGATGTATTTCTAGGGATACAAAATTTGGACAGAGACGATAAATTTGAGAAGAATTTAAGAGAAAGGGAGAGGTAAATATTATTACTTATATTTTTTATTTCGATATTTATTGCTCCAAATTGAGGCAAAAGATTACCGACCGTTATTTTCCCATTATTTAAATATTAATTAATTGATAAAAATAAAATACAAAATACAAGTGTAATAAAAAGCAAATTTAATATGAAACGAAAATCAATCCGAATGCACACAATTTAATTTACTAAATTAAAAGCGCAATTAACGTTGTAATAATTAAAACCAAACAATGTTTCCTATTTCCAAGTACCAAAAAATAATATGATGAAAAAAAAAACAGGAAAATGAAAAATAAACGAGGAAAACAATATGTGCTCGTTCATTTCATTTAATTGCAATAAATGACCGGTGGAAAGAACAAATAAATGGCGACAAATGGTTTTTAATAATTAATTTGGAATGGTCAATTTTAAATAACTGTATTTGTAATAATTTTATTACCGCAGCGCCAGTAAATAAATAATTTCGCAGTCGATTTTATAAAGTGATTGGATGAAATGATGGAACTCTGTTTATTTTTATACACATGCATGCTGCTGTTGAAAGAAAACCAAACTCGGTTTCGGTAATTGCCGCATTATGCGGCGATTTTGGCTACTATTGACCTCGTCCGTAGATTTCTTCTCTTTTTTTGCTACACACACACACACAGTTTTATTTTATTTGCTGCATCAACGTCAATTATGTAATTACATACGGAATCTAATTGATTAATTTAAGTAAATGGTAACCGCAAAAATGTACAGAGAATTTAAAATCATTAATGTTACGTAATGAAATTGTAGCCTCGTTTTTTGGATAAATTCAAGCTATGTATCCTATTCGGTATTTCATAACTGGTACAATCAATTTTTCTATTAATTACGATTATAGTGATGATGAGTTATCTATACATTTCAATTTTAAAAAAATAATTGTATTTGAGTGAAAAAGTTTGCGTTATCAACCATAATAGTCATGTCGATGTATATTTGAAAAAAATAATGAAACAAAAATATAATTTATGTGCGGACAATATGTTATGTATATTATTATTATTAAAATGTTATATCCTAGGGTCTTCAGCAAAACCTTTTCAAGGTAATTTATTATATCAGAAAGGTAGTTTGTGAATTTCATGCCCAGTAAATGTGTAAACCTGTTGCTCTCAATTACATAATAGAAATAAATAGAAACAGTTTTGGAGATTATGAATTATTTTACAAATAAATACATATTTATTATAACATAGCAAATAATAGATTGTAATAACTGTATTAATGGTATTAAAACTATTATATATATAAATAAATAGTACAATTAATACTCTATATTTTGAAAAAGTAGAAGATAATTTAGATTTTTTTCTTCATCTAAATCATAAAAATATATAATTGTAACTCTGTATTTTTCACTAAGTATCAAATAGGTAAATAATTACACATTACATAATCTATAAGATACTTCTGACTCTTTCTTGGTCAGATGGTTACATCTCCAACTTTGCTCCTTGCTGCTGATGATATTCTTAATGTAATGATGTTCCACCCCTGCTCACTTCTCAGCATAATGGTAACTAAGTTCTCTGGTTCCAGCGTCTCTCCCAGTTTAGCCTCAGCCTCGTGCTTCAGTATCATCCACTGATGACAACTGAAGATGGTATGCTCTGGATCATCCTCCACTTCCCAGTACCAATACTTTGGTTCTGTTTCGAGATAAAGTGGAGACACTTTCTGAAGCATCCGTGTCAAGACAGAGCCTGTGTTATGTGGAAGGTTACTTCGTCGTACCTTCTTCCTGCCCATTGGGCCACATTTGGTATCAGTCTTCTGGTCCATACTCCATTCCTTAACGAATGCCATCCTGCAATTACCTGAACTAATATTGCAGAGATAGTGCTGCACACACGTATTACCGCCATTCTTTACATTATTTTTAGTACTTTCCAATGCTTTGCTACCTGCATAATGTTTTCCCAAATTAGTGTAGCATACAGCGTCAGGGACTGTGCAACCGGACCCAGTAACCTTCTTTTGCTAAATTTTGGTCCTTCATGTTCGGTCGATGCTACCCGTTACGCTGTATCGGTGACGGTGTATATTCTCATCCCCAAGTATTTAACTGATTTTTAAAGCACAATAACTATTTACGACACTCGGAATGAGTCAAGTTTTTCTTCTTCCCATCAGCAGTACTGCTTCCGTCTTTCCTAGTGCTAAGCTGACACACCTGCTGTCCATCTACGCTAGTATGTTGGCGACCGCCAGGTTTGCCGATTCCATCAGGTTTTCTTCAGTTTTTGCGACCGCTACTTTTGCCACGTTATCCGCGTACCACAGCACTGTGACTCTTGCTGGTTGTTTAATTTGTAGGATTCCATTGTATACTATGTTCTATAGTGTTGGTTCTAGCACCGATCCATGCGGAACACTGCTGGTGATGGTGATCTCAGCCATTCCTTGCTCACTTCTATTTTATATTTCTCTCTTAGTTGCTTATAATTTTTATCACAATTGTCATTAAACCTGTTTTCTCTATCTCCCTCAGGGTCTCTTTCCACTAAACGGAGTTTTTAACAACCAGTGTTAGCATAGTACACGAGTTCTTTGCGGTACCAGCCTAAGCTTCTGTAGCAATCAGAATGGCTGCTTGTATTTCATCCCTTATTGAACTGCTCTCTACCCATAACCAAATAAATAGATAATCTCTGTAATAAATATATCGAATTTTTAGCAAAAAAATAGTTAAAGCACCTATGTTGTATAATAAACAAATAGTATCTAACTTAATTTAAGTAAAACAAAATTTTCTATTTACAATTTTCTATCATGCGTTTTTTTAAATGAAATGTTTTCGAACACTCAAAGTTTATTAAACAAAAAACAATCAACTGCTTTAATAAATATATTTTTATGTATAACATAAAAAGATGCTAAGTTAAATTATTGAGCATTATGAAAAATCGTACTATAGTCACCCACGTTGATCCAAGCGTTACTATATAGAATATTCAATTAAAATATAATACAATTGAGTGTTTTGAATGTGAAATATATGTAATTTATAATTGTTTAAGCATTTGATATAACGAGAGATCCTTGGATATAAAATAAGATACATTTTTTTAGTTTTTCTAAGTTGTATTTAAACGATAATTAAGTATATAATTTACTACACTGCCAAGGACTGTGACAGATTACGGACCTACATCAGGATTAAGCGGACCGAGTTACGTAACATCGTTGAATAAGATGGGATGTTTTGTGCTTCCTAAAAATCAATTTAGATTGAATTCTCAGATTGTTGAGTGTACATGAACTCAATTGCAATTACAAAAGTAAAACATCAATCAAAGTGTTTATAATGCCGATCCGTATCTCAATGGCTTAAAACGTATAATTATCTTATATATACATTCTTTAAAACAACTTTAAAATTATAAAAAGGGCCGGAAGACTTAGGTCGCTAGCCCTTTAGTCAATTTTTGCGATTAATGAATATGATTATTATGATTATAAAAAGGTGATTTTATTACTAAAATACTTTTTCTACTTTTATTTATTATATATAACTTTATTGTATATATCTTGTTTCACTATTATTTTCAGATATTATTATTTACATATATGAGCCGCTCATTTTGAAAGTGACTTAAGTCTATTTATCTTTAATTTAAAATACTTAAAGTTTTGCGTTTTTATAAAATTAAAAATATACGTAAGATATATGGTTGACTTGCAATGTTAAATCGCATTTAAGGGATTTAATTTTATACATCCTATTAAAATGTCGCTATTATTAAGTGTATAATATGACCTTGCTTACCTTAAAAGGACTTAGGTCACTTTCAAAATAAAAAATTGTTTTGTTACAGAAAACAAACATATAAATTATATTTTTAGGTAATAAAAATAAATTTAGTAACAAGTTATTCGTTAATATTCTCGGTATGCGGGAGTGATTTGAAGTAGTTATGGTGTTCCGGAGGTATATACCGCAATAAGTGCATCATGTGTCGGTATTTTAGTGATGTGATGCTTCTTATACTTTTATATAACGATGGCAATACAATATTCCCAATTTTTTTAGGTCTACCCCGACGTGGCAATAAATTAAGAATTTGTTACAAACAGCAACTTTGCCTGTTTTAGAATTTAACCAATACATAAAACTCTCATTTCTACATGAACCTTTTTCGTTTCTCTGACGTCTTCTTTTTACAACAATTCATCCGGTCGTATAGCAATATATTTTGCTTATTAAAGTCTCCTAAGTTCCAAAACATTTCGAAAATACGTTTTCTTTCTGTTTCATTTATATTTTTCAAGCAGTCTTTTCGGCATTGGCAATCTATATTTTGAAAAACTTTGGCAGGAATATTTTTTCCCGATCGTATCTTTTCCCTGAATTCCGTTTAATTTTACGAATTTTCTGAATATAAGTACCACTTCTGTGTTCTTTGAAGGTGCTGTTTTGTAAATTCTCATTCTCAATTACTTCCTCTTCCTCTGTTGAAGAATGAACTTCTAAAATTCTCCTTCTTTTTTTAAATTTGTTGTATGCGTTTAATTGCTGTTCACTTTCAGAATCAAGAAATATTGTTATTTTATCCTTTCCCATGGGTTTAATAATTTCTTTCAATTAAATATTATTTTTTAAATTTCAATTTAATATCAAAACGTAATTTAAATTACCTTCATCACTGCTTTCAACATTTTGGGCCGCACTTTTCGACATCGTCAATAAAAAGTGGACTTAGGTCACTTTCAAAATTATGATTTTCAGTATTTATTTTATTTTGATAATGTACGTGATATAAAATTTTCAAATGTACTAAGTATGTTTCAATATTGATATATTTTTTTTTACAGTTCAGCATGAATTATAAATGTCACAAGTGCCAACTTGATAAAAGATGAAAATGGACTTAAGCCACTTTCAAAATAAACGGCTCATATATTAAATATATGAAATAAAATATTAGGTTTCTAAATTACATATTATATTAATTGTGTTATTACTAAAAAAGAACTATAATTTAATATAATCGATAAAATAAGTTCACATAAAAAAAATAAATTTCTCTATTTGTATTTTCATAATATTTTTAATACATATTGTATACTTATACTAAGTATATAATCAATAAAATTCTACCAAAAGCAGTATAAGTTTTTTTTTCTTGTATATTTACGGATTTATAAAATTGTGCAATCAATAATATAAGTAAAGAATAAAATCATTTTGAAGGAAATGCATCTTCTTATGTATTTTGAATATTCAAATTATAGCATTAACATATTTTAATTTTATACTATTAAAATATATGTTGTACTACTAAATTGTCGTGTCCCGGGATGAGATTCCTCTGGACACTCGTGGAAATATCTTTGTTGATGTTCGTTGCGGAGTCCCAGTGGGTTTTTTGTATGAGTTAAGTAGAAGACGGTTTATAAAACGATTCTTTATTAATAAAGATAATGTACAACTAGACTTCTATAAACTTTATAACTCTAACCATCAACGATCTGACCCAACTTGGAACTGACTGGAAATAAAAGTGTCGCCTTATATATACACAATATTTGGGGGTCGAAGATATTCACTGTGAATGTAAAGTCCCTAACTATATGCGTGAAACAATGCAACGCAACAGAGAGTCCCAACTGTGCACACGAATGGTTTACGACACACAGGCTGTGTCAGCAAAATATAATAGATTTAAATATACATATACAAACAGTATTAAAGAATAACTAATAATAATATAATATAAATGAATGATAAATATTACTTATACATAACAAAATGACATTACATTACAAAATAAACTGTTATTTACAATGCTAACTTTTAATATGCAGAAGACTATTAATTTAAAATATCACTATATAGTAACAAATAAATTCTAAAGTTCTGTTCTGTTTTTATTATGTTTATGCCCAATTATAAAGAGACAAGTTGTAGGAAGTGAGGACGTTTAGTAAGAAAAACAATTAAACCACATAAAAAAGTACACATTTATGTTTTAAGTATCGACAACTAATTTGGAATTTGGAATTTGTATATTAAAAATTTCTATAATTGATGATAAATATTAAAATTAGTAACCTCCCATCATAATTAAATAAAAGTAACAGTGCAAATGTATGGTTAACCTAGTATATATCTTATTTCTTGATTAATATGGTTTCAAACAGTCCGAGATTGATTTAAAAATAAATGCAAATAATAAAGTAATAAAGTAAGACAATAATTTGCATAGTACATTACTATACGATATTTGATACTAGTAATTTTCAAGTAACATTAATATTTATTGAAGAATTTTACAATTTTGATTGGCTCATTTAGGCCCAAACGGCTATCGACCATAATCATTCCATACCTTTATATTTTTTTTCATAATTTCAATACAATTATTATTTTCTGAACGATTAGTATTTATCAAAAACAACTTGAAACTGCGCATTACTCTACGAATGATTTGATCTTGCTTTACATATTTTTAATAATAATATTTCTATTTGAAATTACTTTTCAATTAATTATAATTTATTTATCAAAATATATATTTCTTAAATATATGTATGAATATTTTGTTGCCACCAAGTATTGTTTTGTTTTTCAATTACAGGACAGGTTTTAAAGATCATTTTTTTAAGTCATTCATGTATAATTTAATAGACACAGAATGGCATCTTTGATTGAGCTCAAATCAGTTATTTTTTTCACATATTTTCTTAAGAAGAGTGCCAAATATCTGCACTTTACTGAAACTCACATAATTATAAATGTAATTGTCTCCTCAAATACGTGTTATATTCTATATTCTCCCACATCTTAATGACCATTTAACCATAGAATAAATATCACTAATACCATTCAGAAATTCTAATTTATTCATAAATGTACTGCAAACAATTCCACTAAAATTTTAAATGCGCTTTTAAAACTCTGTAAATTACTTTATAAATGTACATCATTTGTCGACTTATGCATCTTATCCTTAAGTATAATGAGAAAATAAACTTTTAGCAACAACAACAAAAAAACTTAATGGTAATTGCTGAATTCTCTGGCGCAAAATTTTATTGACCTCGTCCTCACGCTGTTTTTATTTTATTTTTTTCAAATACACTCAAACATTTTTTACAGGATGAATTATGTAATTACGCTGAATTATTCGTGTAAATAGGAATAAAAAAGCGAATCGAAGGTACACGTGTTTCGAAGCACGCATCGTATTAGATAATTATATTTCGAGCGATTTTTCCGCGTTTTGAACATTTCCGCCCATCGTTCAATTATTTCTGGCATTGGTGAGCGCGCAATGCGTGTAATGTAAAGAGAGAGAAAAGTAAATATAAAAAACTGGCAATGTTTGAGGTTGAAGGGGAAGAGGCAGCTCTTGAGCGGTCTTAATTGGTGATTTGCTGAATGCGTAAACCATCAATAACTCGGTGACCGCAAAAAGGATTCTATGTACATGTGTGTGCACTCGCTCGTTTACACCGTTCGAATGAATGAAGGATAATAGTTTATCCAGTGCGATGATACGGATCTTGTGCATTGTTATCGTCGCGCCGCCATTCATAATCTCCTCGATTTTTGCGTATAATCCCCCATCACTGGGATGGATGGAGCAGTTATATAAATAGTTCGAGTCCGGCGCGTATTGTTTCAATTGTTTGGTGATTTTTCATTTGATACAGACGAAATGAATTTCGCGATAAAAGTGTTTTGCCTCGCCGTCCTGGTGGTCCACGGTTTCGCTCAGAATGAAGAAAGTAAGTTCAAAGTTTTGCTTCTCCGTTTTCGGAAACAATTTTTGGTTTTAATAGCATCCTAATTCGAATATTTTACCATATTCAATTTCAATTATTTCCAGCAAAATTTTATCCGCAAGTTAACACTTTCTTTTATTTTATTTTTAACTGCTTTCAAACTTTTACTTTCATTTTATAAATCAAAAACACATCCTATTATGATCATTTTATTATCTTCACAATATTAATACAAATTCCTTAATATTGCTAGAAAATAAATGCAGATACATATTTATTATACATTTTTTCTCAATAATCACTGAAATATTTTTTATTTACATATTTATTTATAAAGTGAAATATGTTATTTATAATTAAATAATCTAATTTTTGATTGAAAATAAAATAAATAATTTAATTTCTACCTTCTTTATAACATATTAAATACAATTTACTTGAAATATTAACGTTGAAACTAAAATTATATTCCAAATTATAAATAGATTTTTATTACTAAAGTATATTTCATCTAAAATAATAGTTTGTGAAAAAAGAACAAATTATATTTACTTTTCTTTATAAGTTAATATAAAAGAATTAATTATAAGTTATATACAAGAGTATATTAAAGAAAATAGCTGATTAGATTGGAATTTTCTTAGAATATTTAATTTTCTCTTTCATTTTATTAGCTTTTGTAGAATGCAATCATTTTCTTATTTTTTGTATGATCTTTTATAAAGTTAAACATTTATACTCTCTGGACAGAAAAACCTCGGTCAATAGCACTTTGCTTGAAAAAAGATATTTAATTTAAAAAAAATCAAGTTTTCTAATTTACTTACGCAATACTGATGGTCACAAGAACTATCAAGTTGTTTTCTTTATTGTACAAACATAATATCTAATTATTTCAGATATTATATTCCAATTAAACATTGTAATAACAAAATTCCTTCTATTTTTTTAGAAATATTGATATATTTTGTATACTATTTATTTCGTTATAATGCTTATAGAAAAAATGACATTAAGTATGAAATATCCGATTTTAAAGTACCTGTTTCATATATTATACAATAATATAAATATAAATACATAGATGGAGCAGAATTACCTCGGTTGTTAACCCTTTGTCCCAATTTGGACCATTAAAGTTGTTGAAATAAAATAAATATATTTATTTTTTGTAAATAAATGAAACATTTACAACAACAAATATTTTATAATACAATAATTCAGCCCCCCGAAAAAAATATACATATTTTTCCACATTGTTTATAAATTTTACAATTTAATTCAGTAAAATTTAAATGAAAATATGGGTAATATGCTATACATTCGAACAAACGTATATATCAACATTTCAATTACAACAAAAACAGGCTACAAATAATACCAATGTTCTGTAAAATCCACTTTTAATTGAATTGAAAATTGATTCTGCACCGAAAAAACAAATATACATATAATACCGAATTACATCGCAATAGAATTGTACATTATTTCAATGGAATTGAAACACAAAAAAAAACCTATTGAACTAGAAGTATTCATTCATTTAAAAATTATCTATTTAATTAATGGTCGACTTGTGAAGGCTACCATTAATTGAATAAATTTAAATAATTTTACTCTTGTACAGTAAAGTGAACAACAAAAAACTGGTGATTTCGGATTAGAATATAACACACTTTAAGTCTATCAAACTTAATGACGACTTTCTTTAATTGTTGCCGCTTGGAATCTTTGACCTCTCCGTTTTGGGATTTATTGTGACTAATTTCGTATTTAATGCAACTTTCTTGAATACTTAATTGACCAAGTTCCACTTTGATTCTACAATTATTCATTTTTTATTAATTTTAAAAATTAATATAGAACTACGATTAAAATTTATTGATTATTGTTAAGATACGCAAATGACATTTACGTGCTTCAAAAATATGATAATTTGTACTATATTTGTAACCGTAAAGTCTGAGATCCCAATGCACATGCCTTAATACTTAACCAACTGTTGTTTGTAAAACAGTTTTATCGTGAAAAAAGGATAAGAATTTCCTTTTGTACTTAAAATTATTAATATTACGATAGGGAAATGCAACCGCAAAACCGCCTTTAAAATTAGAACAGAAACGGTTAAATATAATCTCAATACATTCATGAATTTTTATAAATAAGCACAATTTATCTATTTATTTTAACAATAAATCAATCAGTCGAATACTTTAAAATCTTATATTTAGTTATAAAGATATTGTGTTTCAAGGTAAATCATTCATTATGACTTTAACCTACTATCGACTGAGATTTATCGTTATTTAATCAAGAATTATGAATCTATGCTTAAAATAAACCAATTACTCTCAATAAAATAGCATTCGCCAAGAAAAAATATCTACTTTTTGAACTACTTTGAAGTAATCTAGTAATCTAGTCCAGAACTTGATTCATCTATTTCATATGATTTTTATTAATAAAACAAGTTTTTTTCAGTATGTAATTTTTTGAATATTTTTTATTTTCCGAGAAAATATGTCAGGTGATTTACTAATAACTACTTTATGAAATATATTGTTATGTAATACATTATATTATTTTGTATAATGGACAAAATAAGAGATTTTAGAAACAAAACAATAGGAATTATAAAACACAATATGTGTACGGTAAATATACATTTAAGTAATGGATGTTCTTAAATGTACATACAAATGATGTTTCATGCAAGAAATGTAGTAAAAGAACTATTTCTTTAGAAATCAAGTTCATGTTTTAAAAAATGTTCATGTAAAAAAGATAATTACCGTTAATTTTTGTTTTCTTTTTATGTTCATAATAGATTTCTAAATTTTGTCAATTTGCGAAAACTCTTTAAATAATTGATGACGTTTTTTATGATAAAGTACGATAAAATACTTGATTTATTTGTTTTAAATTTACTTAACTTAAAAAAAATAGTTAAATTTACTTTGTTTTGAATTTCAGAAGTGTTCCATTCCATTATTGATTTTATGGAACAAGTTATTTGGGGATTACCAAATCTATTTTTAGCTAACGGTAGTTTATTTCCTGTTCATTTTTTGCCGTTTCGCTAATTACTAAAAGTGTTTAGTTCCTTGTAATATGATTATGCTCCTTCCATTCACCTCATTAATAAAGTTTATTTCGTCAAGTCCGCTGTCTTATTTTTTTGTTTGTAATAACTATTTAATTTATAGAACAAATAATTTGCATAGCGTTTCTATACTTGCAATACACTCAATAATAACTAATTAATTTTATTAAAAGTATAATACTTTATTTGCTAATAAATACTTTCAATAAACAGATATGAATTAAAATTACGTTTTATACAGTTTTTAACTAATGAATAATTATAATTTTACAATTATTACAAAACAGTGAGACCTCATTTAACGAGCACTAAATAAAATGAATAATTGTTATAACTAGCAAACCAAATTGTAAAAAATGTTCACAAAATCTGAAATAATGTTGCTTATATGTAAATTTACAACAGTTATAAATCGCAAATTTTTTAGTTCAATTTTATGCATTTTTTCATTACTTGTTCATCATTTTCCGGTCACTAAACCTGATAAGACGTAGATTAAAGAATATCAGCCTAATAAGGTAGTGGCATTACGCTCTTCAATTATTCATTTATTTTAATAATAATGCAGTGGTATATTTTCACCAAATTTTAAATTTGACCTTGTTCTTATAAATAATAATGATAAAGTATGTATCTTAAATATTAAAGCAAATATTTCAATTTTAGTTTTTTGCAAATAAAAGTTTTTCAGAAATTGTGTAAATGAATGTATCGAATATCAATATTCAATAATTTATCTATAACTTTCATTAAACGTAAATAAAAGTAACTATTATGTTCTCGACTAGCATTTCATTTTTATATATAAATGTATAGTTGTATTAAAATGAATATGTAGTTGTTATAGAATATTGGATTGACAAAAAGTAATTTTGGTTTTCACAAATAGAAAACGTTATTTTTTTTACGGATTTCTATCAAGTTCATCATTGTTTCTTTTTGTACATGTTACATGTTACTTTTAGCTTAAACGAAAAGGAAATTTTATGTAAACTTATTTGCAAACTTAAAGTCAATTTTAATATCTAGTACAAAAACGAGCATATTCCCGAAAAGTTGCTTTAAAAAATCGGTTCTAGACAATTTCATCCAAAGTCAAATATATCCCTAAAATCAAATATTTGTTAATAATATAATTTCTATAACTGCGGAATCATGAAGTTTGCATAAAGACGGAAAAAGTTGATAGAATAAAATGGAATTTGTATATTTGAATGAAATTCCTTTCTAAAGTTTTCCACAATACAAAATCAAAATTTATTTCTGATTGGCAAGATTTCAATTGTATTTAAGATGCTAAAATAACTTAAAAAATGTAAAAATGTATTACGATCATTGTTACGATCGAATTAAGATCTTTAATTAAAAATGATGGACATTAAGAGAATATTGATTATAAAAACATATTAGTAAATTACAAATTTTAAAATCTTCGAGATGTTCCATGCGTTTATATAATAGGAAAACATCGATGTCGTATTTAATGATTTCCGTTATAGAAATAAATAATAAGGATGTGCACCGTATTTACATACTTGTAATAGCAGGTTTCTTTATGAAACAACTTGAACGTCTTTTGTGTCGTCATTGTTTGGAATTCAGGCGGACGTTTTAATATCTGGAAAACCGAACACCGGGAAAATCGAAAATATAAAGAGCTTTCCTCGTGCTGCACGACGTTGAAGACACACGCAAAAAAATACACCATTAATTTGCATTAATTATAGTTACTTTTTACTAAATAACTAAACTGATCCTTTTACAAAAAAAATATCTACTTAGTAAATAGGCTATAATTTTATTTTTTAATCAGCAGCACATAATCACATATCAAAAGCGGAATTTAATTAACGTTTCGAATCCACGGCAGCCTTTGTTTGCCGCTTCGGAGGGTAATATTAAATCAAAGTGGTGATTATACAATAGAAACGCATGTTATTGTTGTTTATATATGTTTTTTTAATTGTTTTGTTTGTTTTTATCTGCTGTTGCAAGTTTATGTCCATTATTGATCACTGGTAATTGTATAACGTGACGCAATGCAAATGTTTTTTTGGTTTCCTTCTGTCGGTGTGTGAATTATTATATACATATTTTTTGTACATTTATGATTTTGATGGGAAATATGGAAAATCATCAATCAGCGTGGAAGCAGGTCGGCCGTTTTGTGATGTTTATTTTCGTCCGATCTGTTATTTTATTTTCATTGTTAATTATACGGAGGCAAATTGCGTGATTTATGTATTTTACAAATAATATCGATATATTCTGACCAAATTAATTAAAAATAATTGAGAAGAAACAATTGTACATTTTACATATTTTCTAGTATCTTCTACACTTTACGACCCAACATTTGTATTTATTATACTCAAACTCATTTTTTTTTATAATACGTCCTTATCAATGACTTAATGTATTGTTTGTTTACGGCTCTAGACTTAAAGAATCTCATGTTATAATTGAAAAAAGTGAAATATTATACAAATAATCCAACTTTTGTACCATAAATGTCCTATGTATGGAAGACACCAACGCAGAATTGATATACTGAAATAATAAATGTACATACCCATTACTCATTGTAACAATAAACTGTTACAGTTTGAATCTTATAATCTTGGTTAATTTCCCGCTAAACACAAATGAATGCGTGAATAGTTAATCCGAATCTGGAAACTCATTAAATATTGGAAACGTTAAATCTATTAAAATTTATTTTTATTAATATGTATTATCAAATTTGAACATTGAAATTAATATAATTTAATTGTAAATTCAGTTCATAATGGGCTAGAGACCAATATTCGTACAGTTACATTTCAGATTTTATACTAAATCTAATTAATTACTAGACATTGGTTAAATTATGTTTTACCATCATCATTCCAAGATCAAGAGATGCATTAATTGATTCTTTAAGTCATTAATATTACAAACAAGTTATCATCACAAAAAAAATGATGACCTATCTATTAGTACTTTATAAGAATATTGTTATATAGAATTGAAGTTAGTTTATATATAAACAAGCAACTGTCGTGATAATAATGTTGCACGGTCTGTCTCGTGGATAGTTTCAAACTCTACAACATAGGTAAGAGGTGTTAACCGACAAGAGTGGATAGATTTTATAATGTAAATTGCAAATTGGTACCTTTTTCCGTGAGCACCCGTTGAATTATGTATGTTTCCGCGTTATTTTTCCCCTTTGGTCGACGTCCTTTTGCCGCCATCTCTCTTCCAGCGCTACCGTTACGACCCTACCCTCCCCTCTTCACCACCCACCCATTGAGGGCCTACCCACCCTTTACTGCAACCTCGCATTGACTAATGCAATATGATAATGCAATCTAGAGGATGGCTCCCCCAGACTGCCACTACTAATAATAATACCCATTTTGTCACGCCGAAAAATCGATACCTAATCTAAGTCACGCCACATAATGAGGATATTATCCTTAATTAGGATTAGGATTTAAGGGGAGACCATATCGATTAAAAGCTGCGGTTTCTCCAGGGAACTTACCTGCATCATCCATCTCGCCCTCCGTCACACCACCTCTCCCCCTCAAAAGACCAAACTGTTACATTCACTTTATCTCCCTCGTCCTAACACCCTACCCACAAAAAAGTATATGTATATATATATGGTCGATCATTAATACTGGAAGGAATAGCTCAAACAAGAAATATTCTTTTTTGCATAATAATTCTGAGTCTAGACTACCCAGAAACAGTTTGAACTAAACGCAATTAAGTGCTTTCAGTTTCCTCGTAATACTTACAATAGTTAGTAAACCTGCGTTTCTCAAAGATTAGTATAACATCAAGAAAAAAATTTACAGCTAATACTAGCACACATCATGTTTCTAATATTAACTAACCCCATATGAAACACAAATTTGAATTCCTAGGCTATATAGAAATAAGCTAATTCTTGTGGTACTACGGTTACAATTTCAAGACAGTCAATCGACACAAGTCAAAAGACACAATCGACAATAAAACATATGTATTGACTTACAGCCTGGATGATCAATTCAAAATTACTTATTTTAACTAGTTAATCTATATAATAAGTCTTTTATTTTTGATTACTATTAAATATAATTACTATTAAATTAATTACTATTAAATATAAAATATATTACCATTTTAACTCATTTGTCTATATATTCGTTTAAAATTTGATAATATTATTTTAAAATTCAAAATTAAATGATATTTGATGTATAATATAATCGATTTTATGTACTAAAACGGACAGATATATGTTTTCCTTTTGATTGCAACAAATGTTGATTAATGTATAATTTCTTTCTATGTATGCGCATACGATTAATTAGCAAATAACAATGATACGAAAATAAATAGATATTTAATGCGCCGGTCGGTCCGATGGTGACAGGATTGGCGTCCTACGTAATGATTGAATTTATAAAATCTCCAAAAGTAAATAACGCTTCGCGATTACAAAACCGCAAATTAATCGCGCAAAAAGCGCTCATTGTTAATTATTAATACTGGCGTTTGATTGCGGAAATATTTCACGTTCGCAAATGAAAACCGCTCATTTATAATTCAAACTGATTTTTATTGTATTGTTATTATTATCATTATTTGATTTAATGTTTAATTCCGCGCTGCTGAAATTATTCCAAATTGTAATTACATTAAATATTGTAATTTGATCCACTTCATCTACCCGGGACAAATAAAATCCCACTATAATAGAATTCAGACAATTTACTAAAGTAACTTGCTATTACATCACATGCATTTACGTATTAAACTGTGATGATTTATAGACTGTGGCTAATTATTAAAGTAACTTCCTAATAATTATCTTAAATAAAGTTTTTTTTTCTTAATTTGCAAAAAAAAATATATGTTTTGGGTATACCTTTTTATTTATATATATGTATTCACAAAATTACATTTTGTTTTGAGAAATTTGAGGACTAAATTAAATAATTATATACATTTTATTCAATTAGAGACTCAAAATTATTGGAACACGATAATGATATGTTTCGCAGATAATTGTATGTTTGGCTCTCGAATCCTGAGATCATCAAATACTAATAGCACTCTGTCATCTTTTAATTAAGCATCGTATGCTGGATGAGTTATTATCGTAATTGTTCGTGGAGAAATCTAGTGTTTGCAAATTATGTTGGAACACATTATTTAAAAAAATACTATATAGCATTTAGAAATAGTTTATAACTTCTTGATTTGTCAATCAAAAACATAATTATATATTTTTTAAGAAAGTTATTATTTTAATTGATAAAATCACGAAAATTTGCAACTCCCTAAAAACTGGCATTCTTATAAAATTTTAATTAAACTATAATTATTATTAAACTTTAGACATTTTGTAAAGAAATCATTTAAAATTTAAGTCTAATTAAAAACTTTGGTACGTATTTATTTTTGTATACTACCGAATTTATAGTTTATATAAAACTTCTACACTTGTTAAATTTCATAACTTTTACTAAATATGTCCTTTTAGTGGTAAATGTAATATAAATTATTTATCAAAGGGGAGTTTAGAGCAGACTAATTCAAAATTCTGTTAATGGAGCAGAGCTCTATTTGTGAGAAGATTAAAATATATGTTCTAATAATAGTAGTAATATTTCCAATTTTAATAATTTAATTTGTTTTATTGTAAAAACTTATGGATATAAATTTAATAATTAAAAACATACATTATTTCACTACTCGTTTTTCCTCCAGTCACTATATTATGCAATTAATTTATTCGTTAAATTATTTAAGAACTTTTAATTCATAAGCATTTTTTAATTTATTGTTGTTGTGATAAAAGTTTCTATTTTTCTTACTATAATAAATTTATGACTGGAATTAACTTATCAGATATTTATTTTATTTAGCTTATTTAAAAACTATGAAGTTGTGTTGCGACACATTAGATACTTGCAATATTTTAAAATTAAAATTAATAATAATCAATTATATTTCCATAATTGAAAAAATAATAAATTTTAAATATTTATATCGAAAGTGTTTGATTATTATTATCGAAACATGCAGATTAGTTACATCTTAATTGGAAGAAGAAAAAATATTAATCGTAGTAGATAATAACTTAATTATGTGGACTTAGGTCTATACTACATTAGAATGGGATAAAACTGTATTATATGTTTATATTAATTGATTTCTATCTTGTGTTATGTGCAAGCAGCTTTATACATTACAATTAACCTTAATTAAACAATTAGAACTAAAAATAAATGCAAACTACTTGAATATATAAAAGGGAAGCTATATGTATGCATCACTAATAGAATGCATTAATTAATTAACAACAATCAATTATATTATCCAATTATTTTTATTTGATCTATGTTTAATAGGATTAAATCTGATAGCCTATGTATAATTGAATAGCAAACTGATGTAGCGTGATATTATCCAAAAGTCTGTGATGTGTGTGCATGTATGTGCTGGTATATCCAAGCCTGGAGAAGAGAACCGGGAATTCGGATATCAACATTACATCAGCAGCGAAATGTGTAGTAGTTCAATATGCATCGGTGCGATGTTTTAGGTAAATTAACCCAATTAACCCATCGATAGGAATTGTTTTTGTGCAATTAGTGTTAACGTTTTGATTTAATATGTGTGCAGTGTGCGCTGCACACGTATCCGTTCGCGCTTTTCACGCCGGTATAATTATGGTCGCGGAATGTTCGCTAGTTAATTAAGGAGGCGGCACGTGGCCGGAGGGCGAAAGGGCCTGAGGGTACGGAAGGCAGCAGACTTGCTCGCCCCTCTCGACCTGCACTCGCCCGCCTCGATGTCTCGGCCGTGGCTGTGCTGCCTGTGGCGGCGTCGGCGGCGGTGGCGGCGGTGAATTCGGAGAGGCGGCTGCAGTTCCTCGCGCACATCGATCCTTTTGTCACGGTAAAACCGCCCGCCCCTCAACAACTACTCACGAGCCTTCCTATCCGAGGGACAGCGAATTTAAATTAGTTTTGTTCGGCAAGAATTTTCCGCACTTAATAACTCCCTGCGCGCTAATTACGCGCGCCAAAACCCCTTTTCTCAACCTTTCAATGCGAATTGAAAACATCCCGAATTGAAGTCATACAGACACATATTGTTACCATCTGCATTCAATTGATTTTTTTTTCTTCTTATTTTTTTTAAATATTTGATTATTTCATTTCAACGATATTAATACAAGAATATCCTATATCATAAAAATACTATAACTATAAGATCCATCACCATCTTATTTAGCAAATACAGAGGAATGGAGGAAAAATGTTGAATGATATTTATAATAATAATAAAATGAAAAATATCAACTCTTACAAAAGGCTATAGTGTTACAAATGATGATGGTAGATTTTTTTAATGAAATTTAGAATTTGTGATTTTAAAGCCCAGTGCAGTAGTTGTAGTTTATTTTATTTTTGTTATTAAATAATTTTATTGTTGCAATACGTATTGTGCATAAAATCTATTAAAACAACATAAAATAAATAAAGAATCAAATATAACCTTACACACTTGGACTTCGTCTTGAATCCCAATGAGTTGTATCATCTGAATAATTCTATAACTAAAGAATAAACATTATTTTATGAAACTTTCATAACATTCATATTAGTGCATAAAGATCCTTTGCAACAATAGCATTTTCTTGTATTTCTTCATTTTGTTATATTAAATTCTTTTTTTTGTAGTTGTTGTAATAAATGTTATTATTATTGTAAGTCCCACAAAAAATATACAAAAAATATGTGGAATTGACTTCCAGAGCAAATAATTTAAACAAATTACAATAAGATTAATTTACAAAAATATAAATAATATAAATATAATTTATTGCTATTAACTTGTAACATATGTATGTGAATACAATCTAAACGTATAAAATTGAACTAAACATAATTTATATATTTTTTTCAAATGGTGCATAATTTAGGAAGATTCCATCAAATTTACTATATTTACACAATACAAGGATCAATATACATAAGAAAATTTTTTTTTTAGTACTAAATTCATATAGAATAACTTGTAAAATATGAAAATCTGTATATAACGCTGTACTAAATTCTAAGAATAAGACAATAATATATTTTTCACACATAAGATCGTTTAGTACATTAGAACTATATACTAAGTGTGTCTATTAAGTTTAAAATATTATTATATAATATGAAAGTAGTAAACGAAATTGATTACATTTTCAAAATACAAAGAGCTAATGACCTCCCAGAAAATATAAGAAATTATTTGAATTATGTCTATGTTTTATATTTTTTATGGATTCTAAGGTATACTTTTAAATTCTATTAAGACCTAAGTTATGTATCTGGTTAATGGTTTTATAATATCATGGTTAGAAGCTGTTTAATAGCTTGAGTTGCTTATGTAATGAACCTTATTATACTCTAAATTATTCTCAAAAAATCCTGTTGCTACTTCTATATAATAAACATATAGAACCTCTCAACTGAGCCATAACAGTCTTATTCTATTAATTTGTTAATAAATAATGTTATATAGACTACCTTTGTGCATTTCAAAAACTCAATTTACATGAAAAATATTCTGATTTAAAAATAACTATTTAACAATTTATCTATGCACGATGCATGATTTCCGCGTCTAAATGTATGGGAAAACCGACATTCGTTCACTTTAGATAATATATGGAAATCTGCAATAGCCATTATTTACCTGTAAAACTAATTATAAAGTATTTAACGTTCATTGGTTTTATTTATGTTATGCCAACACTCATAAAAAACAAGTTTATTGTATCTAAAATAACATATGCATCATTACTCTCAAATTTTCCAATGTACTTTCCGCAATGAATTATCGCGTACTTTAATTTCTGTTTAATTTCAATTCATTACGTAACAATTAATTCTTAGAAAGCAATATTCATTAACGTTACGAAACGTATATATTTCAATGTAATTAATTTCAAAACAAAATGTGCTTAAGAGATGGAGCTACCTCCAACTTTTTTTTAATGCTTCATTTCAGACCCTACTCCCTTTTTCGCAGCCTAAGGCTACGAGATTTATATACAGCGCAGTCTGAAACACATTAAAACTTATGTGCAAAAAATTATGATCTCAAAACTTCGCTTCATTATTTTCATAATCCGTAAATCAATATGTTTTAGCAAACTTAAAATGATTTACACTTAATATTCAGAGTTTGAATTACGATTATTTCATCTGCTTTACATACAACATATATTTAGACGCTATTTCATAATCAACTTTCATAAATTTAACAAAATCAACATTTACTCTATATAATTTCATAAACATTGTTCAACTCACTATTTTGTTAATTTTTATTTCCCTTTATATCATAGAGATGAATTAAAATCGATAGGAGAAATTTATTAAAATAGTTTGTTTTTATAAATAAAAATATATTATTTCTTGGAAATAAAAGTTGATTGGCAATTTCTTAAATTAGTATTTTATTATGTCAAAATTTACCATATTAAATTTACTATACTAATTGTAAAAGCAAACTATTCTTCAGAAGAAAGAGCATAATTTAAGCTATCTGCAATCTCATGATGTTCACGTTGGAGCAATTACAAACCATAAATGTTTCAAAAGTAATGTGTTTCAGTGAAGCCACGTTATGTTTGACACAGAAAGCAGCGATAATTCCGATTAAGTCTGCTACAGGTCAGATTTATGGCCTGAATGAATGTATACTTCTATGGTATAGATATAAATCTAATAAATGTTCAATAAAGATTTTACAACTTTATTACTGATGAAATTATCATCTTTCTAAATATATTTATAATCATATTAAAAACTTTAAATAACTACATAAACAAAAACATAAGATCAATACTAGCAACCTTAAATCAATGTTGAATATACTTGAAAAAGTTTGGTTTTCAATACTTTTTATTTAATGTATTTCAAGTTCTTGTTACAGTTAATATAATATGTTTTCTATATTTGTAACTAAAAATCTTAACCTGTTTCGTTGAAGAGTTAAAATTTAAGTCAATCACAGAATGACATTTGCATTAGTTACATAAATATTTATCTATTTCAATAAATTGTAATTAAATTTAATAGTAATATAATTATAACAAAGTAAAATTTATTGTATATTGGTAATAATTAGTTCAATTTGCTACGGGAACAATCTTATAATATAGTATTATTATATAATTTAATTAGAATTATGAAGTCATTAAAAGCTTTGCTTTTTAGTGATTTCGTCTCTTTTCAATTTTCTTTTGAGATCCAAATTGCAGCGGCTCCGAAACTTTCCGTACATTTACCTAAAATTTCCGCATGCTTAACTTTCCATGCTATTTGCCAAACCGCCCGTAGTTGTATCAAGTTACCAATTCGAATCTTCGTACGCTTTAACTGATTCTCCACTCTTGAAAAAAAAAATAAGAAAAAATGAGTACACGATTACCGTTCACAATAAAAAATAATTGTTTCGTCCTCAAAGCCATCATTCGTTACATCAAACGTGCATAATTAAAATCTTAAAAAGATTGTCATTAAGAGAGTAGACAACCGTGTAATTTGTTTACTTCTATTTCAATTTCTCGTTTGAGATCGATTCCACGGATTCAAAGGGAACTGGTTGCAAGTAACTTCGAATGTTATAATTTGCGGTGATATCTCTGTCAAATAGTTTTCCTTCCACCCACCGCTTTATATGCGGAAGGGGGAAGGAATAGTTTGAATGCTTGGTTCATGCTGATGATTTCGGTCCCAAGATAATGAAGATTACAGGTGGAATGGTTTTGCTACAAAGAGGAAGAGGCGGTGAAATGGTAGGGAGGGAGGATTGAGGATTTCGGTCCCGCTTTAAAGCTCCGAAACAAAAATTAGCTTTGTTTCGTATGTGGAGAATATAAATTATTTCGACTCCTTTTATTTCCTGAACGAATCTTATCTACCCGAAATGTACTGGGTTCACGTTTCCAGGGAGCTTTCTTCTTTTGAAGTCTATACATACATACACTCACGCACACTATATATATATTTTACCAACACAAACACACACAATTGGTCTGCTGAAGAGATAAGAAACAACTTAAATAAATTGCACGCTGCATGATGATGAATGTACAGACATTTCAAGAGAAAAGATGGATTGTATACTATTATTTCCTTCTCAATATTTCTTCAATTGAAATCAACTCAGATCGAAACGCAATTTACAAATAATTCCCTAGTGAATGGTTATATTTTTTGTCATGTAACGAGATAGAATAGCATTCATGTATCCTTTTCACGATATTTTAAAACTTTTTCACGTTGTTTTGAAACTTATTGATTAAATTAAACAATGTTTGCCCTTATCAATACAATTATCCAGATTGGATTGGACAACATTTTTTTAAATCAATATAAATATTTATTCAAATATCTATATTCAAAATTAAAATGTTTAGTCTTTAGGTTTAAGCACGTATTAAATTTTATATAATAAATTAAATAATTATTGTTTACGTATTAATTTTAGTATTATATATTTCTATCGAAATAGCTTATTAATTATTAAATTTAGCAAGTTATTGAAAAAGTTATTTGGCAAAATTCTGTCCATCCAAAATTTTTTCACAATTATCTAATCACTTTGTCGTATATTTTGCAATTACAATATAGTTGAGCTTTGATTAATCCAGATTCGTTATATTCTGGTTTGTAAATTTCAAAACAAACAATTTTTTAAAACATAAATTATCGATTTGAGTTTTCCTTTTATATAGTCAGGTATTTGAATACAGACAATTCCATTTTTTGTCTTATATTTTGGAATTAAAGTAGCTCGATTAGTCCGTATTCATATAGCCCGGTATCAAAATTTAAAATCAAACAAAAAAAATATATAAATAAATTTTCAAAAAATAACTTCCGACTTTACATTTAATTATGTATGTATGTTTTAGTCATCAAAGATTACAGGCGGATTCGATTATCTGCACTTTGCGTGGTATTAATACTTAAATAGAAGTATTGAATTTTTGATGAGCTATGATTAAATCAAGTTAAACTTTAACTAGAGAAATTTGCGATTGAAATGCATATATTTTCCGATTCGATATTATCGTTGTTGATATGTGGTCTGACATTACAATTTCCTTCTATGGTTGCCCACATAAATAGGCGACGCGAGTCGGGATTAAACTATTTTTCACCAGATTTCAAATAGTTTCCGGATCGATTTTCACACGTTCCAGGCCCCCAAAAAGCGTCAGCGTCATATTTATATGCACACTTCGGATTCACAGTTCATTTCAGACGGTTATAAAATATACGCCGTGAATTATGCTTTCATCCAATTCCACCTGCGTTTGCATTTATTATTATGAATTTTTCCATGGAAATTTCGTAATTGTCGCGTGCACGGATCGCTTCCTCAATTTTTTAATCAATGCTTGCGTCCTGAGCCTGGTCAAGGCTGGACAGCATAATTTACTAACCTATTATTTTCCATTAAAGTTGATTCACCTCCAAGCCATTATCATACGCAACTTTGCCATTTAATGTAATGATTTATAATTATTAGTAAGTAAATGACCAAGCGATAAAAAATGTACTCCCAGTAAATCAACCACGCCCTTTGAATATTAAAAAAAGGAGGAAGTAGTGGATGGAAAATAAATTACTTTTCCTACTTTACTCATTTTGGTTGTTCGAATATTGAATGGATCTATTATAGCAAGTTTTCTTATAAATTAATTTCTAATTATTGACTTATTGATTCAATCATAGATAACTTTCTTATCATATTGAATATAATTTGCAGATTATTATAATCATTTATTTCTTTTATATCATTGTAATATCTTTCTAATGTGAGAGAACATTTTTAACTAAACACAAATATTTCCACCTTTCAATTTTATTAAGTAATTGTATAATTGTTGCATATTTCATACTCATATTTATGTAAAAAATAGTTTATTTTAGAAGTTCTTTTACATGATGATAAATGATGATCAAATGAAGAGTTATCTGAATGTTTGTAATAAAAAAACTTATTCGGTTGTTTCGTAATGCCAGTTTACAAATCTAGATTAGATAATTTATATAATTATTAATTATTGAAATGCATTCCATGAATAACTTATTATACAAATAATTACTAATCCTATAATTATGCAGACCGTGATCCATAATGGTTATATTTTTACCCATCAATACAGATTAGTTATAAGTAATTAATTACAATAATGGATGTACAGTGATTTAGCATTAATGTTAAATGCTGCATTTGCATTGCGTCATGCAATATATTACTTTCTTTTAATTAGCCCAATATTTTCAAATATTAGTTTATTTTTATTTACATTTATTATAGCACAGATCTTTAAATATCAATTATATATTTCAATTTAAAAATTGAGAAAATGTAAATGTTCAAAATTTGAATTATTCCTTAAATATACAAGAATCATTCAATTTTGAGATAGTAATTTATGAAATAGTACTTTTATTATAATAAATCTTATTATACACGTCAGGTTATCGTTCGGCCGGGCCATCAAGTAAGCAGATGATGGGGAAATGAAGTATGCAATGTACCGCCTAATTACTAAAATATGTATTCAAAAATACATACAAATTTAAACAACTTAGTTACACCGTGCCAAAAATAAGATGACCATGATTGTATACTTATGTAAAACAATTTCAGTGCTACTTTGATCATTTCGTTTCATTTAAATATTTTGCAACTCTGGAAAAGATCAATATGTTGCATAATGAAATG
Organism: Nicrophorus orbicollis; assembly: GCA_018845635.1. Lineage (NCBI taxonomy): Eukaryota > Metazoa > Arthropoda > Insecta > Coleoptera > Silphidae > Nicrophorus > Nicrophorus orbicollis. The sequence goes on along the minus strand of JAFMTC010000910.1, from coordinate 49,291 downwards.
ATATAATCACAGGCACTTAAAAGTGAAATCTAAAATTTGAATAAACAATACAACTTACTTTTTTTGTATAAAAACAACATTGGTTAAAATTCTTAGTATACCTAACCCACCTTAGTTGCTACTAATTTATTAGGAATACAATAAATATTATAAAACATGTCAATAAAAGTGTTAAATCGCATACGTAATATCTCGCAAAATATGTTTTCGATTAGTTCGGAATCACTATATACCGGTTAGATAATTGAAAACAAACTATTTTTGAATTATGAATAATCCAAAAAAAAATACAAATAATCCTTTTTTGTACAAAATTTATCAGTCTGCTTCCTTTATACTGTATCAAGTCCCTTTTATTCTGTGTTTTTATGATTTTCTCAAAATAGGACGATTTTAAACATGACGATCCAGTGCAGAGTTAAATAATTATTTTAATACTTTTCAAAAATTGTAATAAGTGAGGTGAGTGAATTGTGATTTAATTGCTTTACCTAAGTCATAATAAATAATCGGGACAAAATGACAAACTGGCCAAATGGGACTATACTTTCAAAACGGAATAATTCTAGGATATATGGTAATCATATGTGTTTATTTCCTAAATAGACTGCTGAAATATTCCTGTATATATAAACTAACTAATCATAACTGTATTGAAACCGATGAAACATAAAATACCAGATCTAAACGATAGCACATTTCTTGCTCGTTTTTTTTTACTATTCACCTGCTATGGACAATGCGAGTGAATGCCCATTTCCGGATGTATAAACCGACCTTCATTGTCCATTCTAAGATCGTACACAATCAATTCGACTTCCTTAAAAAATATATATATAACGATACAAGAAAAAAGAAAGGATTGAACACGTTTTTAGCATTATTCTAACGTTTCGATAAATAATACTGCCAAGTTCTGTCGAACAAAGCAAAAAAATAGCAGAACCAAATATACAAAGTAATTAATCACCATCGAAGATTGTAAATGGAAAGTAAGCTATCATTATGCGAATGCGAGATGGATCGCGTTGGCTTAGGCATCTTTCACTTTCTACAGTTCGAATTCGAAGATGTGAATGGACGGTAAAGGCCATTTTTTGCGTTACGGATATTACATTACTTTTAGAAATTAGATCTTCAATTAATCAATAAATTCTGTTCACTTCGTCGCGGGTTATGCTAATTCCCAAAAGAAGTGAAGGTGATAATGCGAAACGGAAATGGATGTAATGTTGATGGAAAACGATTTGACAAATGTCGATATAAAAAATATGTGTTTTGATTTATTTTTATGATCTCAAGGAGAATGTGTGTTCTGAATATTTTAAACATAGTTTAAATAATTATTATGGGTATTCAATTTTACATACTAATGATAATTCCGTACTCTTTCCGCTTATTAGTAAATAATTTATTATGATTAAGTGAGATTTTGTAAATTATAAGACAAGAATAATAATTATAGTTAATAATAATTATAATGAAAGAAGCAGGATTTATTTGATTTTAGTAATTTATATAAAAAACAGCATAATTACGGAAGGATTAATTAGTTAATTATCTCATCATACAATAGAAAACAATAAAGAAATACCTTTCATAGTTCGGGTAGTCGGTTCTGCCTATACCCCGGATTCATCGAAAACAGTATAAAAATAAAACGCAAAAAAATGTAGTTACAACTAAGAATTTTTATGTTTTTTTATTAAAAATGTTTTGCAACAATAATTTCAAATTGGATCAAAGTCGAAACTACATGATTAATTAAAAAATACGTTTATATTCAAATTTAATCAAATTCAAGTCTATAAGTATGTATATTAATCTTAGGCAATAGGGTTTTTATAAATATCGATTCAAAAAGAACGGTGTTTGTTTCTCAACATTTCTAAGAAACTTCTTATAACCGATCTAGAAGGCCTATTATAACAAAAGAATACATAATTTCAATATCAATGGTTTAAAACGTAGTAAATTCTTAACCAGAAAACACCTCTAAAATATTAATGTTCGACATTTAATGTTTGTCATTTAATTGAATAATATTAACATAAAATTGGAAGTTATTTTTTCCAAGAAAATATATTTCTGAATTGATTTACATATGTATGAAATAAAAAGTAATGTTCACATCAAATTTTATTCTAAAATGTCTTATTTACTTGTAAATAAAACAGCTTGTATTCTAAAAGTTGGTATTGCCAAGTAATAATGGATTGGCTCTATAATTATGTATAGCTCTTGAGAGTATGTATTTGGGACTGGATTGCATTGTAAATTGAATTTATGCTAAATGCTGGAGCGGTTTAATCGGGGAAATTGCGGAATAATTAATTTTCAATCTCCCAAGCTACAGTGGGAAAATCAGTTAAGAATGTATAATGAAATTATTTATTAAGACATAGTAAATATAAACATAAAAAAGTGTAAAAACTGTTAAAAAATCATTGCTCAATGACTTCCTCGTCCTCATCATCCATGAATTCTTTAGGTTGAGTTATGATTTTCCTGGAGCTCGGACGTGCAGTGACCTTTTCCTCCTCGGATTCCTCGCTGCTGGATGCCTTCGATGCATCTTTGTTTACTGCTTTTGGCGCAGATTGCCCAACCAGACCCCTGAATGCCGGTATAATATTATTTAAGGCATCCCAAATGGCCGGTGTAGTGGCATCAGGCCTAACATTAACATTGACTTGGGTAATTTGCTTGAGAGAATTCCGCATCGACTCTGCTTCATAAGCAGTCTTACGATGGTCGTAAGGGTAAACATCGGTTTTGTCGATAAGATTATCAAGTCTCCTTTTAATATTAGTGAGCAACGCCTTGGTCAGTGCCGGAGTAAGGGGGTCGTGCTTCTGACCTAAGAGTCCGTTGTTGTAAGGCTCGAAGTTATGGATCATAGGATTGATCTGCCCCAGGAAACCGTTCGAATGCGGCTCAAAATTGTGGATCAACGGGTTGATCTGCCCTAGAAAGTTATGGTGCGGTTCCGAGTCGAAGATGTTCGGATTAATCTGTCCCACCAAAGGATCGGATTCCGAAGACCCATCCTCCGTTAAGGGCTTCATTAATCTCGAGCTCAGCCTGAGCTTGAATGGTTTTCTCGCCAATTTTGAGAGAAACGTAGACGCCGGAGACTGCTTGATCTCCACCTCGTCATCATCATCCTCCTCCTCCTCGGAATTCGTTTCACGTTTCGTTTTCTTCGTTGCGTCGATTAACCGTATGGACATCCCCATCGTCGCTGCAGTTTTCTTAATCATTTCCACATCTCCATCTGAAAGAAATATCATGTCAGTCCGAGAATCGTGCACAAAGCTTGGGATATACCATCGACGTGTTCGTCTATAATGCAAATACAAGCCGGTATTGTGAAGTTGAATTGGGATTTGCCACCGCAACCACCGCAGATCGTATTACAATACCAAATTAGATCCTCCTCTGTGTCCCTGCCCTTATGGTCCGCTTGAACCGCAACTGGAGCAAAACCTCAATTTCTTTAGCAAAACGAAAACACCAACACTCACACGAATACTCACTTATTAAAGCCACAAAAATCAACTTAAACATCATCTTCTTGGTTAATGACAAATTATTTTTTCCTTCAATATACTATAATTAAATCACAGCACTCGTTCATGCAATGCCATCAAAATACGGTGCGGTAAATATATAAGTGGAAAGAAATTTGCTGACTCGACCCGCAACGCTGTTATTGTTTATGCGATAAAAATTGGGTTAATATTACGTTCGCAGCGGATTTCAATAAATTTATTATTGCAACAGTTAATTACAAATGTATTCAAACACTGTAATTTCATAATGAGCTTGGATACTCGCATTCCAGATTCATTTTTATCCTCACTGCACGCTTATGCAGTGCATCGTAATTTACATGCATAATGGCACATGCATTATATTCGCACACGATTGCGCAATTCATTTTATTTTATCATAACGTTTCCAGTTATTCGAATTCAAATTAAATTACTTTATATAATTAAATAGTTTTATTTTTTATTTTTCATTATTACATTGAACTATTTTCACAAATTAAAAATAAAATGTAATAAAAAATATTAATAATAAATATGTATTTTATACAATAAAATTGTTATTTAAAATGCAGTAATTACATTTAAATTAATAGCAAACATAATTACACAAATAATTTCAGACCAAAAATGGAAAAATATTTACAAAACATTTTTGCAAGTAATTATTACATAAAAAATAATATATTTTAATGAACCTAAACGAACATTTTTATATAATTTGAGCAATAGGAAACATTTTTAAAGTTATTGTAATATTCATAACAAAATTTGGATCAAAATATTTTCTAACATTGCAGTTTTAGCAAGTCTAACAACTTATCTCGTAAAAGTTAATGAACTTTAGTTTAAAAAAAAACTCTTTTTTATATTAAAGAAATTGTAGTAAGTGTAAAGAAAAACAGAAACAGAACTTGCTTATTTGTATACAAAGAAAGATGTATTAATATTTGAGATACAAAACTGTCAGAATTAAAACCAATTTGTTTTATTAAAAAAATATTCAAAGAATTTAAATGGAAAAGAATATCTGAATATATATACGAAAAATATTATTTAACAAGTTGCAATTAGGAATGAACGTATGATATTTGCGATGTGCGAAATACTGTGTTTGGGAGACTAAGTATTACGAATTGTGTTTAACTTATGTGGAATTAAATTTTGTTTCCACTAACCGTCGTTCAGAAGTTTGACAACTTGAAATCATCTCAACTATTATCTCGAACTTACTTCGAAACTGGATTATTATATAACGGCAACTAATTTAAATAAATACAGAATTATATTAAAAAAATACAACACGGATATCTTTGTTGACAAAAATTCAAGTTAATGCAAACTTCATATATTTGAATAATTTTAATTTTCCTTACGAGAAATAAAACAATATTTATTAATGTTATTACAAAAATTACGAAAACAAAAATAATGTGTGGTTGAATATCTAGTTAAGTGGATCATTCCGTCTCTATACGAATGTTATTATCATGGATTTGTATTGTTTTAAGAAATGTCTATATTTATGTGATTACATTTTCATATTATTTTATTCATTCTTTATTATATGTAGTTTTCAGTATGTTTTGTGTGCATAATATATGAAATAATGAAAAATAGTATTTATTGCAACAAGTAATTAAAAAAATAAAAAATAATACTATAACAAACAAAATTCTATTGGAGAAATGGTAATGACTATATAAACTTTTATATTATAAGATTTTACCCTTTTCAACAGTAATTATAATTAGATTTTTAATGTAAATGTAATCGAAAATGACGGTAAACAATAATTGAGTATGATAAAATCAAATAAGAAATAGTTTTTTTTTCATATATTTGCTAATTAAATGAGAAATATTATGGTTATGGTGAGTCTTTTTATAAGAAAAATATAATTGTCTCTTTACATTTTTAAATATGTCTTTCTTAAATCTTAGCTTTACTTCTTTTATATCTACATTTAAATGTATATTATAGAAAGCAGAAATCTAACATAATTTAATATGAACGAATAAGTGTTATTATTTAAAATTAGCAATATGTTAATGGTGGAAGAATTATGATTGATTTTTGGTTCTTGTTTGAATGTTGCAGATGATGAAGGGGAATTCGGAAAGCGCCAGTCGCCGATAGATATACAAACAGGTCAATTAAAGTCTGCCTTTATGCGTTCATTGAAATGGAACCAGGGCTATTTCGAACTGCCGGACAGTATGGAAATGATGTCGGATGGTCACAGCAGTGAGTAGCCTACATAACAATCCAGCGATGCGTCGCGAATTTGCAATATACATGGGATTATCGTATTTTTTTCCTTCTGCTATTTTGCAGTTGTCCTTTCGACGAAGCAGCCCTTCGCCCCATCAATATCCGGAGGGCCTTTGAAGCACGAGTACAGATTGCATAGCTTGCATTTCCATTGGGGTTCCGAGAATAATAGAGGTAGCGAACACACGATCAACGGAGTCTCTGCAGCAATGGAAATACACGCAGTCCACGTACAGGATGGATACACTTTTGAAGAGGCCAAACAGAAGGTCGGCGCCATCTGCGTGGTCGGATATTTCGTTGAAGTTTACCAACCTATGATCTTCGAGAAACATCGTAATTTGGAAGCATTCAAGATCATCACCGAAGAGTTCGCATATTTGGAGGAAGTAAACCAGGGGCATAATCTAACCCGTCGCTTCCCATTGAAGAACTTGTTGGTGCCATTCAGGGATGAGTACGTGACGTACGCCGGCTCGTTAACCACCCCGGATTATAACGAGGTCGTGATCTGGATTGTCTCGCCGTACACCATAAAGATATCGCCTAAGCAAATGGAGAGGTTCAGGGCACTCGTTCCTGAATTGGTAGATAATAACGACAACTTCCGTCCGACTCAACCGTTGAATGGCAGATCCGTCTACCTTGCCCGTTGTGGCTACCCCATGTCCCAACGAACCCTTGATTCCGAATATTTCGCGCAGAATTACTACGATTCCCTGTCTCCTTACCGCTACAACAACATCTACAAAACTATAATTTTCAATAACGAGAGCTACGATTTGGAAAACTTCCGCGGCGAAATGGGTAAAGTCAATGGAGTAACCGAGCTTACTGATGACCATATTTACTTCTTCGACGATTACATTGATCCTTCATCGAATGCTCAGCGCAAGAACGTTAAACTAGTTAATTACAATAATATCCTGCACCCTATCTTCTACGAAGACAACGATCTCACTTACGGCGTAGACTTAATGGGTCTCATAGGCAAAAACCATGCCTCTATCAATTTTCATCCAGACTACATCGTCTCCCCCGTTTACGGCGCAGGCCACAAATTTTATAAATAATTGAATCTTTCCAAATAACAATATTAACTTAACATTAAGCTTTAACTAACGAACAAACTAACCTCTCAACTTGTTAATTTTTGATTAGTTCTAGATGTTCTTCAATACCTCGCATGTATAGTTGTGTACAAAATATGATTAAAATTAAAATTATTAATAAAAATATATAAATATAATACATATGATACAATTAAATTACCCCAATTAACTCCATTGCACCTTCTCTCCAAACAAATTAAATTGAAATTGCCTTTAAATAATGATCTTTATTTTTAAAGGAAAATAAGAATTAGTACAATAATGAACTAAACAAATTAAAATAATAAAATACATAGGTACAAAGATCTCGATAGATAGCCCTTTTGCACGATTTTAATATAAAATACATGTTATACACTATTGTATAAAAATCAATATAACAGAAAAATAAAGATTAATTAAAAACATACGAGAATTTATATGAAAAATAAAAGCCAAACTGACAAATAACAAGAGACCAATATTTATACAAATATTTACTTATATTAAAAAAAAATAGTGTAGACTTAATCTGAGTAAACTAGATTAAGAAACATTTGAGTATGTACAAACTTATGAAAATCACAGACATTACCAATGAAAACTTGGTCTAGATGTCTTCTATGATTCTCAACTGAAAAGATCATCTAATTAACTGATAAAATATACAAATATAGAAAGCAATATATAAATTAATAAACCCTAAAAATGATATACAATTATTTTTAGAAGAAACAACAACAAATAATATGTTCAACGATATTTTGATGTCGTAATATTTGTGTCAGGAAACAGAATGTTTACTCCCTACAAGTGCTGAATAAATTTAAATTTGGGCCCAATACATTTGAAAAATCAAAAATCCTAGAAACCGAAAGACAAATTCAATAATTGGAATATCTATTTGTTGTTATTTAGAAGATTTTAGGCTCTAGGTATTTGTAGGTATTTGTAGGATTTGAACAAGTTTTTATCTTAAAAATATGTTTTCGAATTAGTTAATTAATTAAAAAAATAATTTTCAAAATTGCATTGTAAAAACTGATGAAACGAAAATAGACACAGAATATCACATCATGAATATTTATGTAATAATCGTTTTAAAAAATAAAATATTGCACACTATACTTTATGCTTCAACTCATTTAGTGAAGGATACTTATACATGTAGATGGGAACACCTGTTAGATCCCCTCATATGAATGCTATTAGTCATATCAGAGTAAAATATTAATTCATTCGATCAATTTAGTATGCGCTTTTATACAGTTGCGGTCTCACATAGTTCTGCGTTATCATGGGATGTAATCCAGGTGTGCTTCGTCGCTGCTAGAAATCTTTTATTTGTCAACATTAATAATAGATGTTACTACAACGAAAAAACGTAATGATAAATTGACAAAAAAAAAAACTAATTGAAATATATGTTTAATTGACGTAAGCTTATTAACGTACATATTCATGTAATTTATTTGAATGATATTAATTTATTTTGTAATAGTCTTATATTCTTTTATTATCTAAGCTGATTAAAAACATAAATTTGTATGTAACTGGCATAGTACAAATTATGATTTCTAATTATGTAATGTTATAAGTATTATAGTGCAGTGTTTAGTTTCAGAGTATTTATTTTTTCAAAGTCACTAGTTCAAGTGAAATTCAAAGTTGACGCTTCGATTAGTCCAAATTATGTATAGTTAGAAAGTTTTAAAATATACACCCATACCTCACTACACGGCCACTCTTTAGTCGGCATTTCGCTATAACGGCCCTCTTCAATTAAGGCACGTTTTCGATTTACGGACTAAAATGTTTCGCTATAATGGCAAAAAAAACCTTTTTTTGAACCATGTTTGGAAAAAAATATGGCCAGAATGTGAATGTAAAAAGTACTGATGCAGAAGTTAATTTCCTTCCTGAAATACAAAACATTTTGGATCTAGCACATGATCTTGGCTTTGAAGGTTTGAACGAACGTGATGTGCTTGATCTACTTGGAGTTAGATAGGGAATCACTTTCATATGAGGAACTCATTCAGTTGCAACAGCTAACATCAAAAAAAAATGTCGAAAGCTTTTTTCTATTTCGAACAAGGAAAAAACATCCTCCTTGAAAACGATCCTGACGTCGAATGTAGCGTTAAAGTTTCTTGAGAAATTAACTCAGCCATTAGCTGTTATAATGCACTGAAGAAAGAAATAGACAAGAAGGCAAGACAAACAACGTTGGACAATTTTTTTAAGCCAGGCCTATCATTACCAGCGAAAAATGATGACGACAGTGATCTGCAGATTACTATTTCTTCATCGTCTTCAGATTAAAGCCATATATAAAAAAAAATGTATGTATACATAAACATATTTTATGTAACATGAACTTGTTTCACATTTGTTTATAGATTATTGGTGGTTTTTGGAGTCTATTATTATTTTTTGTACAAATGTATGTACTTCTTATATATGCATTTTTGATTTAAATGAAATAAAGAGATAAAATGCATTTTGAATGATAAACCATGTTACAAATTAAACAAATTTGGAACTGATCCCATTGAATTTGTAAGCATTTTTATTAGAATAATTGATTCCTTATATGGCTTTTCGCTTTGCGGCCAAGTTTCGTGTAACGTATCTAGGCCGTAAAGCGATGTATTTCTAAAAGCAGTAGAAATATCATTGAACAATTCTCGTTAATTATTATTAGTAGACAACATTATTTAGAACATAAAAGATTGCTATACTACTTACTTTTATATGCATTTGGTTGAAAGATTTGTCCGGTTTCAATCAGTCCGGATTATATGTACAATATAATCATGATGAAAGAGACTCGTAAGTAAAAAGTGCTTGTAATTTTGTAAATATATTGTATAATACATAATTGCTGTTCATAACCAAATTATACAGAATTATTCTTGAAATTAATACATATTTATTAATTTAGTATAGTTTTAAATAGTTTTACAAATTACTTTATTTTATAATTACGAAGCTGCACAAACTCATATACTTTTAAGAGGTTCCAAATTGTTTCGTGCTACGGAATGGGCCTAGACCACGACAACTGAAAATTGTCCCGTCGCTCGGAAACAATAATTTTCGAAACAGCCACTGATGAATTTTTAAATCCCCGAAAAACCATAAATATCAATTATAGTGGCGCTTCGAAATGTGCCCACATCACGAAAACCGAATTAAATTTCATTATTTTGGCGCAGTTTATGGACAATCATAACTGCATGCACAGCCGTTTCAACGCATTGTTGAACTCCAATAAACAATTTTCATTCAGACTAATTTGAAAGTCGGAGGCAATGAAACAAACGAAAAAAAAACATATGGAACTATTGTCGATTCAATACTTATGTGCAACATACCGTAATAAAAATAAATATAACCGTAATTATGCTACGTATTGTAATTGAGATATGATGCGAAAAATCGAATATAATTAGTATTTTCATTATAGTTTATTATTTTCTTTAATATATGAAATTATTGAGTTGTTTCCAAGAATATTTTTATTAATGTTCATTTAAGCATGTATGATTACACTATAATTGTATTTAATTGATCCGTTTTAGGAAACACATATTTTTCCATTAATGCAATATTTTTATATACTCTATCATGTATAGAATTATAGAATAAAAAAATATATAGAATTAACACACAAAATTATGATAAAAATATATGATAAAAAAATATGATAATTTCTTAATATACAAATATTGGTACTATTAACCCATTAAGATAATAAATTCAACTCATAAAAAATTCTTGACAATAGTGTTTCCGACCTTTTTGTATGTATACTAAACTATAATTTGGATTTAAAATAAACTTTATTACAGAAATTTTTTTCGATTTTCACAAATATATATTGCTGTGTTTGTATTAAAGTTTATTTAGTTAATTTAGTTTTTATTTTTTCCATTAGTTTTGAGTCAATTTTAAAATACAGTCAATTTTAAGTCATATGAAGTTTAACATAACGCAAATATCAAAGCGTTCAAAGTTTACCAATTTCGATAAAAAAATGATTGAAGTCAATACTTGAGTAACGAATATATAAATTGTATGTGTATTTGATTATTTTTTACAGCTATAAATTTTATTAATCCATGTGAGATATGTACAATATATACAAATGATTAACTGAAAATGTTTTAATTTTATCTTCTCATTTATCAAGTTATGTCCTTTTCTTCAAGTACAAAATTGTCGTTACAAAGAATAAACGAAATGCTATATATATTAATTTATTTCCATTACTTTCTACTGCAAAATTTTATTCTGATGTTCCTTGTTGAAAATACAGTTTTGTATTAGCTCTTGAAGAAACCACATTTACTGCGTGGGTGCACTTAAGACATAGGCAACACACTTAGCAGGTAATGTTTATTTGAAGGTAAATGTATTTATCGTACACAATTTATGATGCTTATAATTATAATGCCTATAAAATTGTACTTAATTGTGCAGATATGAATATCATTTATAATATTAAATTTACAATAACAATAGTTATTATTGAAACAAATTATCCTAGGATATATTCATTTAAACATAAAAAAAATAGATGACTAATATATTTTGAAATTACTTATATATATCATATTTATTAATCACGAAAACTTACTAAAGGGTGACCTAAGCCTTTCGGTCCAAAGACACAGGAAGAGCATATACATTTTAACAGGAAATCATAAAAAAATGAATTCTGAAAATAGAGGTACACATAATAAAAGATGAAATTAAAAATAAAGCCAAATAAAAGTAAATCTTCTCAAAATCAAACAGATAATAATTATGTGGCATCATCATTCGGCTGGAGGATGACAAAATTCATCCGGACACGGGCTATCCTCCCTTCATTATGATAGACCCCCGATTCATAGTAGAAGACTCCTTCTCCGGGTCATCCACGCCGAACATCAAAATATGAATGTGATATCCCGAATTATATTATGCATATTTTTCATAAAATTCCTAATAAATATTGTTCAATTTGTTTGAATTGAAACACAAGATATTGTGAAAATATAATTAAAGTACAATAAAAATAGGTATTGTAGTATTATTACAAGTTTGAAATTTTACATTTGAAGATCTATGACATATTGAACATAGATTTTCATATTTGTTACTCATTTAATAATATATAAAATTATAATATATTACTTCCAACAATATATTTTAATCACAATTTTTTAAATTAAATATTGTTAGTTTATTGAAGACCAATATAATAAATATAGGAATAGACGTATCTTAAGAATATTGTTTTAAACAAATGGAAAATAATATTTATTACCTACAGTGACATCTTGCGACCTTTCAATGAATTAAGTATTATCAAAATGAAGTATCCTGTATTTGACAATCATATTTATTTCGTTAGTTTCAGCCACTTCGCGCTAGATGGCAATGGTTTTATCAAAATTGATTTATTTCAAACCTGATACTTTTAGAATTGGTATTTGCATTTGTTACTAAAATGTATATTACCAAGCCCAGCAAATATAGTGGTTGCTGATTAATACGAAATAATGACAAATGTAGGACTGTAATCAAATAAAAATAATTGAATAGCTGTATTATTTTGCAATAATAATTATTATATTAATACAATACATTTTACTTTACTAATACAATAAATAATTTATTTGTTTTATATATTTATAACGTGGACCCCTCCCGTACCTGATCTTCACGGCCGACCTTCCAAGCTCCCAACACGTCACTGTGGCCACATTTGCCGATGACACCGTTGTCATGGCATCACACTAGGACTCCACAGTAGTCTCACAAATACTGCAAAGAAGTTTGGATTCCATCGACCATTGGCTCAAAAGGTGGAGAACTAGGGCCAATACAACCAAGTCGGTGCAGGACACATTTACAATGCATAGACAAACTTGCCCTCCTGTGACACTGAATGGCTGTGTCCTGCCACAATCAGATGATGCCAAATACTTGGGAATACATCTGGATAGACGTCTTACGTGGAAAAAACACATAACAACTAAAAGAAAATAGCTGGGCTTGTTAGTAAAAAAGTTGCACTGGTTGATGGGCAGATATTCGTCCACCTCTATTGACAACTAACTGCTTATGTACAAAGCTATTATCAAACCCATTTGGACCTATGGAATCCAACTTTGGGGATGCGCCTGCAATACAACAATAGATATTATACAGAAGTTTCAATCGAAAACGCTCAGATCCATTACTAATGCACCGTGGTTCTCTACAAACGTCTATATTCACCAGTACACAAGGGTCGGAACTGTCAGGGAAGAGATAGCAAAGTCCAGTATAAAATACCACCATCGACTGGACGACCATCCGAACCAGCTTGCTGCCGACCTAACAAATACGGAATCCCATCGACGTAGTTTGAAACCATTATAATCCACAAGATCTTCCTAATTGCTTCAATAATTTATAGATGTTGCATGTATGTATATATGGGAATATGATAGTTTTGTTTTGTTGGTCTTTTCTTAATAATTCTTATTTTAGTTATTAGTTATTTTTCCATTTCCGTTATAACTGGAACTTATTGTCTACATCATATGCTTCTACTGTTTCTTTATAAAATAGATAATTTTGCAGATCCCTTTCGAAATATTTATTTCGTTCAGCCGCTAAATTCAAGATTTTTTAATAAAACTTAGGTCTTGTATTATATATTAATATTACTATTGCTCTCTTTATAATCGACTTGCTATTAATTTTCCATAGTTTTCGCACTATTTGCTCCTGTTAGTTTAAAACCACGTTCAAAATAAACTAATATACGAGTGTTCCAGTATTTGAGAGATTCCATAAAACACTCTACTGAAGGATACTTATCTGTAATATTTTATATGTTCACATTTATCCAGTGTATATGCATCTTCCTACTTTTAGTGATACTGTACCTTCTTTGTTATAACCTCACTTGCAAAATAATATACATGAAAAAAAAAATTCTTACAGTTCTTATTAAATACATTATAAATACTTAATCTAAAAATTCAAGCAATTTTGTTTTATTTTATTTAAATAAAGTAAATTTAGAACTAACATTCAATATCAATATATAAAGTTTCCTCTATATTTGATTACAGTTAGATGTCACAAATTATAGAGATTTTAATTTAGTATTATTTTAGTTTTGTTCGAGACTTTAAAATACGTAGGATGTATAATACAAAATAAACAAATTAAACTTTGAATTAAATAATGGATACTCAATTCGAATATTCCATTCTACAAAATATCGTTTTTTTTTTAATCATTATTTAAAGAAATTCCGTTTTGCATAAGGACATGCGTTGATAATATTATCAAATTATTAAAGTGATAATAAGCAATTATAATGTTCCTTTTAGCTATTTGTATTTAATTATTACGCAATGTATCCCACCAAATGGTGCAATAAATTCAATGATTTTTAATAATAATAATATTAATTATTATTTAGTAGAACATATAATGTATGTTATATAAAATTAAATAAAATTGACAAGTATACCTAGTGCCGAAATTTGAAAGAGACTTGATTTGAATTAAGAAAAATGGGAATAAATTTACATTATTGAAATTATAAATTTTCATGTTCAAAATAATTGATAGCATTGAATTAATATGTACTTGTAGAATTAATAAAATATAGGAATTTGGCAAATATTCATCAACAAAAAATTAAACTATTCTATTAAGACTGTTGATTCCAAGGTAATGTAGAGCGATGTGTTGATTTGAAGGAAGATACTTGTATTTTTTTAAATTAAATTTTATTATTAATTAATAAATCATTTACGCAATCTTGACACCCGGAACAGAAGAGTAAATAACGAAAAGATACACCTTCGGACTGGCCAACGCCCCGGAATCTCCACAAATAAATAAAATAGCCTTGCCGAATCCAGATCACATCAACATCTATATTTTTCCTACATCTACATGTTTTCGTTCAAAACGTAAACACTTCCTCTTCCTTGCACAAAACTACAATTACTTGTCTCGTGTAACGTCGTTTTTTTTGTTCCTTCGTTATCCGTCTAAGAAATTTGAACGCGTGCCGAGTACACAATCACTTTGATTGTTGATGCAAATCTCCCATTGCATTCGTTATTTGAGAGTATGTGATTTTAATTATCAAGGACTTATAGTATATAGCGCCAGTTACACCCAAATCATGTCTCATACAAATGACAAAGAGTAAATCGTTCATAACTTACTTTTATAATAACAATATGATAAAATGAATCGAAATGATGATATTTATTTAAAGAGATTTATTTACGGTGTAAAAGGTCAGAAAACCGGATATCGTCCTTGCGGTTGCGGCCAAAACCGGAAACAATTTTTATAGAGACGAAATGGAAATGAGCCGTGCGGTTTCCCACACCGTTTTCTAATCCTTCTTTTTAGAAATCATATTTGGACACGTAATCGATGTAAAGTAATCCACATGTAATAATCATCACGCTTTGGAAATAATGTAGAAAGAATTTTAATACATTTTGTCCTGTTTTTTGTTTGTTTTTCTCTTTCACTGTACATATGTGTTATACATTTATTTAGGAAATAGAACTGTAAAAATTTCTAATTTTGTTCATGAATTCTAGTAAAGTTTATGGAGCAGCGTGAGCGTCTGTATGTATATGCGCATTCGAGGTTTGGTTAAATTATGCATGCATTCAATTCCCACGTGAAACGAAAGAAAAAAACGGACAGGAACGGACGTGGAGCAAAGAAATAGAATGGATATTAGGTGTGCATGTGTGTGTTTGCAGTTCATACGAATTATATATTTAGTTTCTAAAACGTTCCGATCAGCAGGAGAGGTACAGCGCTGTCTGCACTGTTTTTGTTTTAGTATTGTTACGGAAATCAGTTTGCCTCAGACCGGTTTCTGGTATGATTCTTGCAAGTATCGCAATAGTTGCTACTGTTCTTGCATTCTCAACCATATGGCAACAGTGAATGATAATTGCTTGCAAGAAATTACATGATTCCAACTTGCGGAAATACTTCCAAATTGATAACAGAGTAGTTTATAAACTATCTTCGAGATCATTAATAATTCCTTTAAAGTATACATCCAAAACTAAAAACGCTAAAAAATACACTTCTCAAACACTCACCTATTGAATGTATATACCTATGTAAAATATTTACTATGTTCTCAATTAATTCAAGAATTTGAAATAATCTAAATTGCTAGTCTAGATGAAGTTTTAAAAGGAAAATATGTTTGGTTTATATGTTCAAAATAAATATATTTCAACTAGTTCTAGTTATTTTTTCAATAAAAATATTAAAGATTGCGCAAAAAACCGTAATGAAAATTGTAGTGCATTTGTAACAACGAAGAAATATGTGCATCACGCTCATATTTTATTGCATCTTACAAGAAGTTAACATAACTTGTAACTTCCATTTAATCAAAAAATGTGTTTAAAATTCAGCTATTTTTTCTTTATATTTAATGTCAAATAGATATGCATATTGTAATCGATTTTATAAATATATTATAGATTAACAAATTAAATATATTTTTCTTAGAACCAAATAATTTCTCAACAACTATACAACAATATTTTGCTTGCATATAGCATTGAAGAAAAAAAAATATATATATATATATATAAACTAAACTCCGTAGTTATTTTAAAAAAAATGAAAAATGATGTTGCACATTTTTGACGTATATTGACAGCAATTATTTTGACAGACGTTGGAAAATGTTCAAGTAATGTTGCGATTTCTTTCACAGGCTAAGAAACAATTCAACTATTTCATCAAAGGCCAGCGACCACATGCATATCTGTCCTTGATTAATGTATATATTATTATAATCTTTACTCAATTTTAATATTGAACTATTTAATTAAATATTTTTTACAATTGGTATTAATATTCATGTTTTTACATACAAGAATGATTTTCATTTATTCTGTCATTTTAGACTATTTCTATAAAACTTAGCTATATAGTACTCAAAATAATAATAAAAATAATAACATTACAGTTTAATTCAATAATACTTAAATGCAATTAAATCGAATGCTGTTATTAGTTTTAATTGTCATTATTGACAATATTTTGACAAATGACAGTTAAGGTTATGTATAGAATCAATTTATTTTGGAGAAATGTTGCAGTTGTTTTATTTTTTGGTTTTGTTAATATAATATTGTATAAATATATCTACTTCTTTCGGTATCGAATCACGTCATTTCTACGGACTACGTCATTTCAACTGCTTCTTGGTGCATCGAGCTTTAACATATTCCCAGTACTTACGCATTAGTTTGCGATGTTGTTGTTTCCTATCTTCAGTCCACTTCTTGCTGTTTGGAAATTTAGGCTTTTCTAGGAAACATCAATAAAAATATATGAGTTATAGTTAGTTTGGCTATTTTTTAATCCCTTCAATATCTAATAAAAATAAAAAAATGCAATTCTTTATATATCATTATATTCAATTTCATTAATTAATTTTATCAAATACTTTAGAGAAATCATCGTTAAGTAAGATATAATTCAAATAAATTTAAAAAAAAAAACATTTTTTTTATTAATAAAATTATAATAATTCAGAAAGACCTTCCTTTATAATATAATTTATAATTCCGACCGTCTTATATATTAGGAATACTGACTGTGATCACTAGAATTTTTAAGGCACACAAAAAGATTTAGAATTTAAAATATAAGAATACTTATGTTGTTATTCAGTAATAAGTAATAAGTAAGATCAGTCATCCTTTACTTAACTTGAGTCTTTAGATCACAACAATAGATAATAATAAATATAAAAATTACAACATGTAAATAAATTAACATATTTTAAATTATTTACAAAACAAAATGTATTTTCGATTACATCTATAAGCAAAGAATATCGAATCTCTATTATTCATTGCACATAATGTGAAACTAAGTGGTAAATGTGTTGTAACAAAAGAATTCATATAGATGACTAGCAGTGTTTTTTGTTCAATGAATATAGTACTCTTGCTTTTGTTATTATTATTTCATTCACGCTTTTGCGAATTTAAATAAGGAAAAATGTTGGCCGAGTAAACATCTACATTAATACATTTAACATAATCTACATGCAATGTATTCCACTTTGCTTTTTGGAGGTTAAAAAGTAGGTAGAATTTGTAATTCGTGCATTCACAAATGTTACTCACAAAAATGACATTTTTTATCATTAATACTGCATAATATGTAAAATATAAAGTAAATAGAAGAGAAGATTTATTTGTTTTTATCATGATATTAAATTAAGTTCAACTAAATAAACATTTTATACAATTATATACTAATATATGTTTCATATGTGTACAATAACTTTATTCTTTCTTATTTCAACATTTTTTAAATCATATACTTAAAATATGAAACATAATTATAGCTTTTTGATACATATTATTCTCTTGCGTGAAAAGGAATTATGGTTAAATTAAAATCAATTTAGTAAGTAAAAGAGACTTTTTATATTTCCGGTAATTTTGTGAACAAATAATAATAAAATTTATTGTTACAGCAACTAGAAAAAATAATAAATAGTAACAAAGAACCACAAACAAAATTATTTTAATTTTCTGTTATTACTGCAAAAAAAAATCAAAATCAATTTTTGAAGCCTAATATATTTCGAATTTTAAATAGTAATAGTTGGTAAATCCAAGGCTAATTAAATTAATTTAAGTATAGATTAAAATGCAGTGTACCATTTTTTAGAATTAGTTTTAATTTTGTTCAATTAAAATTGAATTTGTTTTTATCAATGCCATCAAATGCATAGTAGTGTCATTGTAATAAATTATTATTAAGATAAATCTACAAATCTTTAATTAAATCTACAAATATCTCTTTTACTAATATAAACGACTTACTAATAACTTTATTTATATCAGAGGAATGCATTAGTTAGAGGAATATATAAAGCTTCTGTTCTGAAACGATGCAAAACATGCATTTTTTAACAATGTATTAATGTTTTAATGAACGCTTAAAGTAGTTATGAATTTATAACAGTTTTATTAAATAGTGTAATGTATGAAAAAAAAGCAGTTGGTATTTATATCTTGGCAATAACATTTAGATTGATTTAAAATACAGTAAATTTTCTTATAAATATATTTCATACTTTGATAGAAATACCTTTGTAGATTAATCTTTTTAAAATGCATGCTAGTATATGTAATCATTATACCTATAAATATGTTATTCTTAGTGAATCTAATGTCTAATTTACTAATTGAATTTCTAATGCTTGTTTACTTGCATACTTTAAAATAATCCGTCATTTCCATTTCAAGTGTGTATTGAACTGTCATATTTTTTTTTATTTTTTATCATATTTTTAGTATTAATCATTATAATAATATTATTTTTACTGTTTATTGACACGATATAAGAGGAAAATAAATATGAAATAACCAACAATTTTAAATGTTTTATTTCTTACTTCTATGCAAATTATACAGCAAAGATGTTTTAATTTAGTTTTATTAGAAAAATGCTTTAGTAATAATTTGTTTTTGAAGTAATATAAATTATGTATCTAATGAAACAAATTATGTAAAAGTCATTTGATAAATTTTAATTTGATTTATTGATTTCGTTGTTTTATAAAATCAGGTTGTACTTTGCATTACTCTGAAAGTATTTTCAATATTGAATAATGATTTAATATGAATATTTATTACGTAATCTCATTTATGAAATTTTCAGAAATTTCTAACTAATATTACATATGTTATTTATACGTATTAATATTTTGAAATTGAATGGATTCAACATTTTTTATATTTTAGTAAGTACTTGTTATTATTCATATGATATGAAATGATAATTTGAGTATATTTTTTTGTGTGAGTGAACGTATGATTGATTAAAAAAAACTGTTGAATTTGGAAAATATGAACGTTTTTAGAGAGACAACAAAGGTCCTGTATGTTGGTTCTTCGTAGGGAGTGTTCCGACCAGGGTCGAGAATCCAAGGTTGGAGGAGAGTTCGGTATAAAACGGTGCAATCGACTGGGGAGGGTCAGTAGTTGAAGTTTGCCTTAACGGTAGACACACTCAAAAGAGAGAACCGTCTCAGTTGAAATAACGAAGTGAACCAATTATTTTGTTTACATCTTACGTTCAGTTTAAATTTATTGAAGAAATGTATAGAATTGTGAGTATATATTTTTTTTGTATAGCAGTGAGTGCATCTGAATATAAATTTATAAACAATCTGATTTTGCTTTTATGATTTTTATAGTTGGCACTTTTGGTGCTCGTCGGAGCTGCTTTGGCCCAAAACCAATACAGCAAGAATCCCAAGACAGCTGCGATCTTGAACGAGCAGCGTTATCTCAACGGAGATGGTAAATTCGGTGCGCAGTACAGCCAAGAGGATGGCGTGGAATTTAAAGAGGAGAGTGATGCCGATGGGACCCGTCGCGGTTCCTACTCTTACGTAGATCCTTCCGGTCAGAGGCGCACCATCTCCTACACCGCAGGAAAGAACGGATTCCAAGCAACCGGTGATCATTTACCAGCTGCTCCAGCCGCTGCACTTCCGGTTGCCCCGCAGCCACAGTACACTCCACTTCCTCAATACAACCCACCAGAATTGCACCAACAGCAAGAGCAATACCAAGAACCACAGCAGCAATACCAACCGCAGTACCAACCCCAACAACAATACCAGCCACAGCCTCAACCGCAACCACAATACCAACCACAGCAGCAATACCAACCTCAACCCCAGCAGCAACAGTACCAACCACAGCCACAATACCAACCGCAGCCACAGCAGCAGTACCAACCACAACCTCAGCCACAATACCAACCCACTACTCAAGCCCCTCATAGGTTCTACCCACCCGGTAAACTCTCCCTGAACAGGTCACCGGACGGCTTCAGCTACAGCTTCCAGCAAAATTAACTAATACCTAGATTATAAACAGAACTATTTTTAAATTAAACAAATTGTGTATAATTCTTTTCCTAGACACAATTTTATTTTATTTTTGTACATTGTCTAAAGAATCAATTATCAGAAGAAGAAAAGCAATACTATTTATAAAGTGAAGTAAATCTAGAAGCGGTTGCAATTTCTTTAACCTCCCTCGATCCAGTTGACAAACGCAAATGAAAGTGAATTGTTACAACAGCGGAGACCTTGAGTGCACTTGCTCTCGTTACCATTATTATTATCGGTTGCAATGCGTGCAGAAACCGGCTGTGAATGCGGTGTTTTTTATTTAAAGGAATTTATTATACCATGGCATTTGAAGCCTTAGAGATTCCGTGTTTCTATAAATATCAAATGATTGTATGCACATAATGGACTGCAGAAAACAACGACAGAATAATTTCTTCGCGCTATATGGCACATTACCGTTTATTGATCCCAGGAGAGGATTTAACATTCAATAACCTTTTGTTGTGATGCACTTCGCATCACTGCACGCGATTGAAAGAGAAAGTTCATTACTTTCATATCGATTATCTATGACATACAGTTGGATTTTGTTGTTTACTTTAATCATAGTATAGCTTTAAAAGGTTAACATGATAATTTTATGTACAATTGCTAAAATACTTTTTCAATTATAATATTTTTATTATTATATATCACTACCTTATTTCAAACATTTTCTAGATTTAAAAATAATAATAATTAACAACTTACCAGTTAATTATTAATCATGGTCACAATTAAAAGCTAAATAAAAATATTAAAATTAAAAAAATAGACAAATAACAATTAAACACTGACAATTTCCTAAATAAAATAATATATAAAAGTACTGATACAATGCATTCTTCGGCAGAAATTGGAAAAAAAAACTGATGCTCAATTACCAGAGATAATTATATTATATAATTCGGTATGGATATGATCATACTAGACCGAAAATGTACTGTAAACATCGGAAATGGCCTATAACAATATTTTTTATTTCAAATGGATAAATTTACCAGAGAATATTAAAAAGGAATAATAGTTATGACGATAACACACCAAAATCTGTTTAGAACGTCTATATGTGAAAATTCTTCAATAATGAATTTTATAATTTATGAAGAAATGCGGCGAAAAAGAAAAATATATACATTATTTATTTGTATATTTGAAACTGTATTTTTACTATCAAATTGGCTATTATTTTCATTCTATATTATGAAGTATCAGTAAACTGACTATTTTAAATACTATGGTTCAATTAGTGACACATTTCCAAGACCGGATGGTATCCTGTATAAGATCATCTTTATAATGCAAGGGAAAATAATTTTCATGAGAATTGTTAAATTGAGTAATTTGTTCGACTTGACAATGCGGTTTAGGCTATGTTCTTAGACCTAGAGTAGGCATTTGATATGACCTGGAGTAACCACATTTTCATAATCATTTTCAGTCATTTCTTTCTGATCGCTCATTTAATAAATATACACAGAGAAATCTAATTAATTCTTGAAGGATCTATATAAAATATCATAATATATGCGTTAGCAGTGAAAAATATAATTAAGATTATATACAATTCAATTCAGATATGCATATACGTTATTTATTCCACACTCATTACACTCATTATAAGAGGATCTCTTATAAAATGTGTCGATTTGCAACTTGTTGTGAAATGAGGTAGTGATGCTCGACAACAAAAGACAGGCTAAGATTAACAGGATTAATTAAAACAAAAAGGAATAAGTACAAGAAGATTTTTTTATAACGAATATATTTTTATTTACAATCTATATTATTATAACAAATCATTCAGTAAATAGTTTAACGGTTGTCATTTTGTTATTGGACAGAAGCCACAGGAGTTTTTCCCTAGTTGCTAATTATATATTGAATCTCATTGATAAATTCAGTAAATTATATCGATTCAGTCGGTTAGCCTAACAACTAGCTATTATCAAGAATATTTATAGCTAAAATATTTAGATGTTTTTCTAGCATATTCTGGTATTTGCTACTATATTTCATAATAGTTTCCTCCACATTTTCTATTAGAAGATTCTCGTATATTCTTCTGTTGCTATTGTACCATAGAGCACCTTGATTCTTCTTATGCTTAATCAAGAGGAATAACAACATTAGACTTGCTAGTGCTTCCCCACAGTTGAATTCCATATGTCCAGACTGGTTTTGAAATTAACTTATATATCAGTAGCTTGTAATCTTTTGAAATTGGGAAGTCAAGATGACGTAGCTAAGGATCGATGGAAATTGAACATTAAACCCATCAACTTTAAAACTTTATAAGATGATCTTTGGTAGACTCATTGATTATGCTTCAATTTTATATATTACAGGAGTCTGGGGTAGTTCTGAAGTTAAATTTCCTTCTCTTACTTTTTATGAGCACATATAGGCACATTGAGGAGTATAGTAATAATATTGATTCTGTTATGTATTATGTATGAAAGATCATATATATTATATTATTTCGTGGACAGAAAGATTTACAGATAATTGGAAACTGATCATGTTTGCAGATGTCACCTGCTGATATAAAAAAGAAACAAGCTTACATTGACTAGAACATAATTAAAAATACATAACGTCAATATGAAGAATAATTATGAATAATTTACAAACAAGTAGTAATAATGCATAATTTATAAACTAAAAAATCATCGTCGGAAGGTTGAGGTTTTTCTGCGGTCTCGTAGTAGAAGAAACAAAATCTGTTAGAGACGAACTATTTGTTGATGGTCTGAACAGTATCCTGGTATTCCTTCACAGTGATATTTATTAATTGCATATAAATAAATTTGTTACGATCTTAAAATATTAAATATATTATATTTGAAATAATTAATATTATTATTAATTTACTAATGTTTACTTGAAACTAATTTTTGCAAATGACCGAAAAGAAACTAATAATTCTACTACACTACATTATATTTATTTATATACTGATACATATACTTATATTGGAATAAAAATCCATAAATTTATTTATACTTAAAGAAAACATTTGCTAGAAAATTACAATGATAAATGTAAGGTTATTTCATCGCAATTTGTAATGTGATTGACTCATTTCACGATGTATTATTCAATAATTTCCTTAACCGTTCTCTGTGGAACAAAATATAGGAAGAATTAGTAATAATAATAAAATATACTGCAGATTGAAATCAAATGTGGTCTAGAATTTTCTAACGTGAGTATGTCGTTTGGCCTCCGAGAAAAGGAAATCCATAAGCTTGTTGCCTAATGAAAATACCTCAAGATCAGCCGCTCGTAAAATCGAATAGCACCCCCGCTTTTCATTGAAATATTTACAAATAAATGCGAAATAAATTTTAGCCTATAAAATGCAAAAATGAAACTAAGAAAGTCGAACTTATAAATATATTTGTGACTCATTAATAAAAATTGAAACAATGACTTTCTGTAGTTTTATGAACAATGAAGCCCTTCCATATAAAGTAATTCCTATTTTACTGTCACCATTCTTACATACGTATATGTTTAAATGGAATATGCGGATGTAAATAAAGTAAACAATTCGCTTAAATGTTATTGATTGAATTCAATTAGACACAAGTTGTCACTTAAGTAATATTTGATTTTTCGCAATGGAATTTTGTTATACTATTAATAAACTTCTGATAACTTCTTTAAAACTGAAAACAAATACTTACATCATCCTCATTGGTTCATACTTTATCAAACAATAATTTAGTAAACTTCATTATGCAAAGCATTAGCTCTTTCCTATCCGGCTTCTGATACATACACCACATGCTCAATCATATACACCAATTCTCAAATATAATACTATAAAATTATTTTCATCTTTTTGACTATTTGCTGGAATCTGGTTTATACTTTAAGTTTTGTAAATATGTAATTCATATACGTAACTTTGAAAGGAATAATTCCAATTAAAACCCACAATATGCATGAGATAAAACTATAAAACAAACATTTTCGAGTATAAAGCGTTCTCTATCAAATAGCAGATTCTTGTACTTATGTGCTGTATCGGATAAGTTTGTAGTTTGTTAAACATTCTAACATAAATCCTGGTATACTAATGCAATCAAGTATATGTATTCATGAAAACAATAGCATTTAAGTATTGCTACATAATTTAAAATTTAAAATCGACAATCACCATTATTTCTTGAAAACTTTATGTCTTAATATAGCACGAAAGGGAATTATCGTTACAATTTCTTACGAGGTGAAGAACTTTCACTGCTCTCCGAAGTTTATTTCAAAGAACTCGTTTCTCTAACTCTCTTAAAGAACTTAATCATCTTCTTTGAATTGCAATTCCGATTCAAATGCTGGCGATACTCAACCATACTCCAGTGACTGCTTATAAAATTACAACATTCCAAACTAAATAATAGTATATTCCATATGCATAAATGAAATGTTGGTGTAGATGACAGCATAGTAGAGAGACTTGTTACTATTTGTTTTTACGTGAAGTAAGTTACTCCTCAGTTTAACCAACTATGTAAAAGAAGATAACTGCTACGAAAGAACATATAGATTAGCATATCATGTAGATCAAATTGAAATTTTCTGTAAGTTACAGTTTTGCTAAGGATTCCATAAAATATGTCACTATTGTATGAACTTTTAAAGATCTTGTAACAAAAAAGAGCGAATTAGGTTTTTCAATTGTGGCTCTTATTTGTAATTAAGGCGCAACAAAATGTGCTGAGATTAATTGCTATTAAAAGATTTAACTAAAATGTATATTAAATAAAAGCATAGAACCTTAAATAAATTTAATTAGAAATTGGCAAAGTGATATTGTTCGTCTATATGACATATGTCATTACTAAATATAAGGAAAAATTCCAGACCTTCCAATATCGACTTAGTTTGAATCTAACATTTGATTTTTCACTCGAAGCACATTTTGGCAGTAATTGTACCTCCACCTTAATTTTATTGCTTTTTTTTATAATATTTTGCACATTAATTTTATTTTCCGGGCAGAAAGACTTATGGTCTATATAGCCCTTTGTAGGAATAATAATACTTAATATTTCGTTCTTTTCTAAGTATTTCTAACTTTGCATGGAAGATAAACTAGTTGTTTTTCGTTTCGGATATTTAGAGTTCCAAGGGCCCCGACCTTCTTCATCTTAGTATTTCATAAGCGCACAATGTAGATTTCAAGATCCTTATGTTTTGATTTCTTCTGGACCTCTTTAATGGCGATGTTTAAGTAATCAGGCACATAGATTATCGTACAGCTCATTTCCCTTCTGTTATAGATGATGATGTCCGGTCGGTTAGCCGCGATGGTACGATCCGTTATCACAGCCTTGTCGTACAAGATCAACATGTATTCCCTCTCCACAACCGACGTATGCTTATAATCATACCAATTCTCAGACACATGTTGGACAAGCTCTTTGAGAATTGACTAATATAGATAGCTGGCGACCCTATTTATAAATATTTAATTGCTTCCTGACCTTAACTGCCAGTTGGTATGATTTTTTTAACTACATGTATAATACACATTTCATATAAAATTAGATCCATGACAAAAAATCGGTACATGTATTACCAGAATAATTCCAAAGATGAAAGTATCCAAAGCTGTATAGGTTATTGGCCAAAGAATGAGTCGAGCGATATCTTCAACATGTATGGGTATAGTATGTATGCTATTTTTTAAAATAATCTTTTTAATAGTTTTAATATAGATTTTCCAAACTTTAGGGATAAAAAAATTGAATAAGACATTTGATCCTGTAATTAATCTTACAAAATTGTACAACCATTACCTTTTCATTAAATTCTGGAGAATTTTTTTAATTAGTCTCAAAATTTATTAATGGTAATATCGATAATATAGGCTACATAAATATAAATATGCCAAAGATGTTTCGATATTAGTAGAGAAGGCATCAAATAATTCGAATTTTTATACAAAATAATGTTCTGAAATTATTTATTAGAATTATAAGAATATTTAATATTTTTTGCTTTAATGACAATAACTGTGTTAGATTTTCAATAATAATTATTGTATGTAAAGAAACATTCCCATAATCCCATATTCAGGACTAACTTTCACTGATAAATTCTGAGTCGAGATTATATAAGTAAGTTTTTTTTTCTAACGCATATTTTAATTAATTTGATATTTGGTACTAATTGGCATCAGTCTACAAAAAGATGAAAAAGATGAAAGAAATTAATAATCAAGGATACCAACGATGAAGAATTATTCTAAATTGATATGTATACGTATTTTGTTATATTTTAATAAACAATATCCATTTCATATTGTCATAAATTGTTCTTAATGAAAAATCTATAAACTCAAATGTGTATATTTAGTTGCCTACAACATATGTATGTATTCATTAAAAACGATACATTTATACATTTATTCCTGCATTTATTATAGCATTTATTCCTGCCCACCTCATTTCATATAAAGCCATACTTCATAACATCGATAAGAATTTAAGCGATGAAGAAATTACTGTAAACAAGAAAGCAAAAGGCGATCATAAAATTCCGAGGGTAGAAAGAATTAATAGAAGAACAACAAACAAAGAGACAAGCTATATGCTAAACAATTCGATAATAGTAACTTTTAGAGACAATAATATTTCAAAGTCGGTATCTCTGTGTTACAACTACAGAACCCCTGAGTTAAACTTCCCGACGATGATTAAATGCTTCGGTTTCATTCCACCAAACAAATTATTTTGCTGCAATAACAGCGACCAAAGCGACTAACCGTATAAAGATAATAATACCGAAGGAATACCGGAACAAGCAATTTAGAAATGAGCACAGCTACTCTAGGGTTTTTCCCCGTCAGAAAAAAAGAAAATACCAAGAAAAAATCTGGTGGTCTCTCTCAACTAACCATTTTGTAAAACAATAAAGAGAACACATATAGGAAATTGGGTTTTAGGGAGACACTACTACAAAGACAATAAGAGGAAGAGATGATAGTCTCCTTCTTCACTAAAATGGTCACCGCAGTAAAGGGCGGAAAACTATTAAGAATATCTGAAATACATAAATAATGGCTTTAATAGACGGGTCTACTTCAATTGTCCGTCAATCATTGAAGGCCCGACATTCGTTTTCCCGACTGTATCGAATTCCCGACATCCGTTATCCCGAAATCCATTAACCCGACTATACCAAATTCCCGACATCCGTTAGCCAGACATTCGTCATCCCGAACATTTGATTAGATTTTGGATGTTGTGCAACGATGTTGTTAAACAGTGATAACACTGTACGCTGCGTGTCTTAAACAGACATGCTAAATTCATGCCAATTGAGTAATTAAGCGAGAGAAGAAAGAAAATAGTTGAGTAAAAGATGAAAGTTGTGATTTCCTTAATATCCGAAAGTACAGATTGTAAATGTCGTGGTAACCAAACACACACCAAATAAAAAAGTAAAATGTATATAAAGTAATTTCTTCAAAGATCATACTGTTCAAAGACACTACTCTAAAAGCAGATCGAAGAAGTTTGAGCTATGTTTGCAATCTTCAAGGAGTCTCCAAATATGTTTGGAAGGGGTTATTGAAGTATTCTATTTACATATTGAGAAGAATATTAAACATGTGGCTTGCTTCAATAATAGTTTTCATTTACTATCAGTTAGTTACTCGAGGAAGGTCATCCGAAAACCTATACTAAGAACCTACTATAAGGACAACCTATACTATCATTCGATTGAATCTATAGTCTCGATTACCCGAGCTGCAAGTTGCAAGTTGGATTGCCCGTTCTGCAATAATGAGTCTGTCATAGTGTCAGCTGATTAGATATCAGCAATATCTCTTCATACGTGTCCCAATCTCTCAGTTTCGTATCATTCTACTAAAACTCATGCCAACTACTACAATCCCATATATCAAAAGGCC
>JAFMTC010000909.1:51763-79718 GCA_018845635.1 Nicrophorus orbicollis | reverse complement strand
GTTCATTGTCGATGGTGACGCTAAGATACTTGATATGGTCGGCACAATGCATGTTTTCTTCAGACAATTTATGACAAAAAATGATTTCAGCTGGTTAGTTTTTTTGCCAAAGAAAAGTGCCTCAATCTTACATGCGTAGAACTCCAATTTGGAAGTATAGTTCAGCCGTATAAAGCCTCCAATGCGTCGTTTGCGTCACTTTCTAGCCCAGTGTACGTGTTTGAAGAGACCAGGAGCATTGTGTCGTCCGCATAAGCAATAATGCGACATTCCGGTGGGATTTGAACGTTAAATATGGTGTTTCACAATACTTTCCAGAAACCAGGACCTGAACTGAATCCTTGCTGCAGTGATATGCCAGGTTCTTCGAAGATAGCCTCTGAAAAATATGCCTTCGCAGGGAAAGGCAGAGACTACTTTGCGCACAAAGGATCTGCGGCCCCGAAAGCCGCTAAGGCATATAAAACCGTACCAACGGAAGCGGTGCTGGGGATGGCTGGGTTGCTGCCGGCGGACCTCCGAATGCTGGAAATAGCCCAGCGTCGACTATCAAGGCAGCTAAGCGATGATGAGTCGATGGTTATCGCGGGCCGAAACTTTCGAAAGGCTGAGATCGAGTCGACCATAATCACTCAAGAGAAAATTCATCCAGTGGATTCGATCTGCAAGTCGTTTCAGGTCAAATGATCAAACTAGCTGACCACTGTACTGTGTTCCAGGTAGAGCTTTTGGCCATCAGGGAAGCTCTGAGTTACCTGCAGACTCCATCCGTCGAGGACACGAGCTACTCAATCGTGTCGGACAGCCGATCAGCTCTGGAGGCACATAGACGCACTGAAATAGTAACTGAGCTGGAATAGGAAACAAGAGAGCTGTTTAGCCAGGTTATTGGAAGGCGGATCCAGCTGACTTGGCATTGGACCAAGGCGCACGTCGGCAACAAAGGCAACCAGAAGGCGGATCAACTGGCAAGAATCGCATCAGGCGCAGATGAGCCTGTGTAGCAGGCTACTCGTCTCTTACGCGAAGTACTCCATCGGTACCCTCAAGACGATGATTTCCCGGAACTCGGCGAGGGCTTGGCAGGAAAGATGGGAAAGCTCCGAGACTGGGGTCTGGACCCCAAGAAGAACGTAGAGCTGTCTCACCAGGCGGTGCAATTGATTACTGGACATAGCAAATTCGGATATTACCGAAAGCGGTTCAAACTAACGGAATCGTCGGATTGTGCCTGCGGCGAAGAAGAGGACACCATCCAACACTGCTGGTTCCTTTGTTCCTTGCACGTTGCCTGGAGAAACTATGCAGAGAGGAGAATGATCCTGCAAGACTTGTCATGACCTCGCTGTGAAGTGGACATCATTGCTATTGCAGAACAATATGACGGGTGGTGGCATACGTTTGGCCAGGAAGCCAAACGCCTCAAGAAACTTTCCTACAGAGTCGAATATAGGCGTCAGTGAAAAGGATTATTTTGGTAGTAGGATATAATATATACAGATCACGTCCTAACACGCTTGCTTGTGGTTTACTTGATTTGATTGTGTATAAATCTGCATGTTACCGCATCGAATACTTTCACTTGAAATAATTTGCCTGTCAAATACGAGTTCATTATTTTTTAAAAATTGTACGGTATGGCCTTTTTTAATATATACTATAATACTGTGTATCACACTTTATCGAACGCTTGCGATACATCTAAGAATGCTCCAGATCAGTAGTGCTTTTCTTCCAGATCCTGACTTATCTGGATATTCAATTCTATTAACTTGCTCGATGGTGCTATTTTGATTGTGAAATTCAAATTGGTAACTTGCTATTAGATAGATACTTTTTGTTTATGACAATGTTTAGTCCACTCATTCATAACTTTTCAAACACCTTTGATATAATAGTAAGCAGGCTTATGGGTCTATATGATTTTATATCTCCTGTCTTGGGTATTTAGAAAATTTTGTGCTATTTTCCAATGAGAGAGTAAGTGTCCAGTTCTTAAAATTGCATTGAAAATCATAGTTAGGAACAGGATTGCTTTCTTTGGAAGTTGTTTTTTATTGTTCTCTTATTTCTATTTTTAATTATCCATTTCATTGATTATGCTCTAAATGCTCGGCAAATGTTTGGGCAGTGTCTTCATTACTTCCTGCCCATGTACCATTTTGTTTCTGAATTGGCGAAACGCGAGCTTTAGGTTGTTTAATTTTTGCCTTCCATAAGGAGAATTCCATAGCTTCCGTTGGTAGGAGATTTTCTAAATAATCTTGTATCGATTTATTTTTTAATTCCTTATCAGATGTTTTATTTTTTAACATATTCTACGACGTTTTCTTTTTTCCGCAGGGATTTTCTTAATAATAATGGAGCAGATACTATGACCTTCTGGAGTTGTACGTTGTGGAGTTGACTCCCATGATGCGTGTTGTATAGCTTTTTTAAGGGTTTCTGCTCCTGTAGCATTGATTTCTTCTACTGTTTTAAATCTAATATTTGTTAAAACATTTTGTTCTAGTTTACTTTTGAATGATTCCCAGTCAGTTGCTGCGTTGCATAAGGTTACCGCTATCTTACTGTGTACTACTTGTGAACTTAAGTTGACGATGATTGGCAAATGATCATATGACATATCTAGGCATAATTCTATTGTTATGTAATTTCTTGTAACAGCGTAACAGTTCGGGGTGGCATCTCTGAATACAGAGATTAACTTAATACATAAATTAAAAATAATAACAATAATAATAACATGTCCGCCAAATTATTTTTATTATAATACATTTATTTGTTTTTAACTGTTATAATAAATATAAATATTATCAAATAAAATCTTATTTCTTAGATATTATATAGATCTATACAAATATTTTGTTAGTTTTACATAATCTTTTTCTTTCTTCACTTAATTTCCCTAAACTCTTCATATATTTCTCTCTGGCCTTGGCAACTTATACTTATGATCTAATTTTGAGTATGGTGTTATTCACCCTCCAATTAATATGATCTCTTCAAGACCCTGCATTTTTTCTATTTAATTCGATTCTTCACAATTTTTTTTATGTTTTTGATTCTTTGTTTATAGCTTCATAACATTTTTTTTAATATATGTTACTCATTCTCGGATTTTCATTCTTGAAATAATTATTTAGACATTATTTCTGAAATAAAACATATCTATATACTATACTATATATATATCTGTACATAGTTACATCAATTTAAAATTAATTATTGATTATGATTATGTGATTTTGTTACAATTATTTTCTTACAAATGATTATGTTTAGAAATAAATTTGTATAATGCAAAAAGTTTAATCTTATAATTCTGTTGGATTGTTATAAGAAAATTTCATTCAATTGTGATTTGGAATTCAGATTTTATATATTTGTTTTGCTTTTTGTAGATTTTAATATTTTTTATTTAACAAATTATTAACAAATATATATGACATATGAAAAAAGAAAAAATAAACAAGAATAGGCTATGATCGAAATATTCCAAAACATAAGTCAACTAAATAATAATTTTAATAAAAACGACTTAAATAAAATTAATTTCTATAACCCTTAAAACTTTACTCTATATTTTGTTTAATGTTTTGTAGTCGTTAATATATATTTAAAAATAATTTATTTTATAGTAATATGGAAAAAATGGGAAATCAAATCTGTCAACATGTATCAAAGCGTCAAATGGAATGGGTATTATGATTAAAGTATCTATGTAGGGGGGGAAATATTTGATATCCGAAAATAATATATTTCCGAAGTCTCATATTGTTAGGAAAATAAAAACAAATATACGTAGGGTAAAGATAAAGGAGACATTGATAACCGATGACAAAAAAAAAGCAAGATAGGAATATACGGAGGAGAAGATACGAAATAAATAAAATGGAATATAGGAATTCGGAGATGCTTAGAAAAGGGAAAATGAAACAAAAGGAAAGCAAAGATAAATTGGGCGATTTAGATGCGAGAATGAAGAAAAAGCTAACAAACATTGGATGGAGACGGATGAGAGATTGCGTAAGATGCGTTAAAAGCGAGAGGAAGGCAAGGTATCGAAACAAAAGAGACTTGCGTAGTAATGAAATACGAAATGGAAGTATACGGGGGAGTATATACTAAATAACATCCACGGGGAATACAATTCTGAACGAATTTCTCACATTTTTTTTAAAGTAAAATAGATATTCTTGATGTTGTTATAAACGATGTCTCATTATCACTCCTTTTTAGTTCTGTCTGTATTTAGTTTTATATACTCTTATATTTTATGTATCGAATACAAATATTTTTATTCGTACAATTGAACCTAATAATTTTTATATATCAACCTTAATTTCTTCACATATTTTTTTTAGTCAGCCTTACTTATTTTGATGACCAGGAAATGCCAGAAAAATCGGGCAGCTGTGGGATTTGAACCTACACAAAGTCGCATCAGATTTTGTGATGCAGGGATCCTAAACTACTCGGCCAAGAGTTGGCCCTTAAAATTAACATAATCTTAGGTAACTTTCGTTTATAATTTTTGTACTAGTAATAATTCTAATTGTAACATTTTTTTTAATAAAGAAATAAGAGATTACATTTTTTAAAAATTAATTAATTAATTTCTAAAAACTTATTTAGATTTTTATTTTATTATAATTTACTTGATTAAGAGCGAACTTTGCTGATTCAGTTTTCATTTTTGCAGTAGACGTATAATTTTTGTTTATTTTGTTTTATGTTTGATTCCATTCGAATATTTTCTGGAATTTCATTGTAATCGCTAATATCTTGCACCACTATGCTCCTATTAAGAATGCTGGTTCTGTTCTTTTCCGTTCTCAAGTTTTGTCTGTTCCTTGTGTTGTATGTGTGAATAACACTGCTTGCATGTAGATCCAGTTGTGTCTTTGTTTTCTTATGTGTCATTCTGTGTATGTATACTCACCTTTGCACTTTCATCAATGTCTCCACGTCTGGTAGATAAACTTTTAGTTTGTCAATAAATAATATTCGTCTTAAGTTAATTTGTTGTCTTTGTAGTGCGTTTATATTCTTCTTTGTAGTGTTTCCCCATACCTCAAGACCATAACACATAATAGATGTAAACATTCTATGTTATATGGTTACTTTCTGTTTCTCTAGTAGAAACCTTGCTGTTCTTTTTATTACTCAATTAATGATGCATTTGTACTTTTAATTGTGTCAATATATTTGTCTCACCTGAATTTTTCGTTAATGGTTATTCCTAGATATTTCTCCTTTTTCACTCGTTCCACCATAGCGCCTTTTATCTTTATGTCCAGAGATACTGTTTGTGTAATTTTTGTTTGAATTATTGTAGTGTATTGTATTTTCGATTCATTTATTGTTAATAAGTTTTTATCGTATTGTCGTGTCCCGGGATTAAAAATCTCTGGACACCGTGGATTATCTCGTAGTTACGTCGTTGTGGAGTCTTTGAGGGGTTTATGAATATCAAATACGAATATTCTAAGTAGTTTTATTGTACAGTTGAGAGTTTTTATGGAGAAGTCAACTATATAAGTGTTGATCTCCTGTTTATTACTAAGAGTTATATTATTCTCTTAAGTTGCTAGCTGTTTCCCAGCTAAGGCTTACCAAAGACTAAAGACTCCTTTGTTATTACATTCACATCTTATTTTATACTAATAGTAGTGGAAGTAGGATATGGGGTTTCCCTGTGGGTGGAAAGTCGCCCACTGATGTGTACATTTCCTATCCTAATATTCGTTAGTGGTAAAAATAGTCAACAGGATGCCAAATGGTCTGTAGTCTTATCACTGCATGAATGGTCCACTAGATTAAGATAGACGGTCTTTCTGATGATTAGGGTATGGAATCTTCATAAGTGGAAATGTACGTCGATAAGGAGATCGTACTTACAATAATCAATACAACAATAAGGGATGACATAAACAATTACGGTTATACATAACAGTACCATTCCTGCAGTATACCTATTTCTCATTTATGGTATTTTGTAGGTGTTCCTCTAATTTATGTCCATACAATATGCATGGGTCGTTTGCATACATGTATAGTTTGCCATTAAGTATGATTTCGGCTATATTATTTGTGTAAATATTATACAACACAGGGGCCAACACACCTTGCGAGACCCCAAAATCATTGCACATCTCTCTTTCGGTTTTGTTATTCAGTTTTACACTTTGAGGTCTTTTCGTCAAGTACGATTCGAACAGTTGCATTTCTATTCTTTTCCAACCTTTTCTATATACAAATCGAACATAATTTTGAGTGAACTTATTCATTTGATATATGAAAGCCTTCGATCGATATTCGTTTGGACATAATTATAGCCAATTGATGTTTAAGATTTGTTTCATATTATAATATGTTTTTATTCAACTAAATATGTTTTTCTATACATTTTACAATAAAATGATAATAATAAAGTATTAGTTTGATAGGAAAAATAATTGGGCAAAAGTAAATAATCAAGAGTTAATATGTACATAACATTGATTGCGTTTTACAGCATTAAATTGTATTTACATATACATAGTAAACGTTTAATGACAAATTACGTAAATGGCTTCATGTACCACGTTAAATAGCAAACATGCAAAATTGATTTAGTTATTTTTGAAGTTTATTTTGTAATTTAAATTTCCAATTACGCACGTCATTATTATACAAACTTTATTAACAGTGAATGAATCTAATTGTTAAATAAATAAATTACTACATTAATGAATAAATTACCTTACATATTTATTCTTCAAATTTATAAACAAAAATACAATGAGATATGTTGTTCAGAAACATATAAATATGTATTTGGTTTGCTCGTCTAATAACGAAATTGTTTGCATTTGATTACGTTATAATACGGAACCATTAACTTTGGAAACGTTTTATGAATAATTATGGGGAAGGGCGAGAGAATATGCAAATAACTTGGTATATACCAAACTAGTCAAATTGATTTAGCCAATTACGAAAGTTATATTTTCATATGAATTTCAAATTTAAAACAATATCGAGCGGATTATTTTTAATGCCGTTAATTTATTTTAATTGATGCACGTTGAAAGATTAATGAAGCAACTGATAACGAAACGTGGCGAATATAAAAATTGTGATATAAAAATGAACGGAAAAAAATACGGTTGTTATCATGTCGGGTTTACAAGACTAAAGAAAATGTATATACATAATAGAAAAAAATAACAAGGAAAATAATAAATTACCAGAGAAAATGAGCTGCAAAGTGTTAGATATTATGTTGTAAATAGGCTCTTCATTAATAAAGCAAATTACGTTACGAAACAAAAGGGTTGAGAAATATAGGAGAGGATTAAAATAATCTGAGATAAAAATAAGTGTTTCTTTTAGGGTGGAAGAAGAAGTAATTGTTCGGAAAATTCAGAACGAGGAATTTATTATTCGATTACCGACGCGGACGGAATCTTCGATGGAATGCCCCTTTGGCACTCCGACAAAGCAAACGATTTAATCTGCGAATTGTAGTTGAATCAAGTTTCAGTTTTGCGTTTGTCTCTCGATACGCATTTGCCCATTTATTTGTACTTTGGTGTTGAGGCCGAAGGCAGCAGCAGACGGAGGTTGGTTCCTGCTCTGTGCGCCACCCCGCTCCTTCTTAAATCTTGCTGCAAATGGCAAAACTTATATTCATATTGGGGTGAGAACACTTTGATGTTCGACATTGCTTTATAGGTAAAGTTTAAGCATAGAACTTTGAGCTCGCAATCAATTGTCGTGGATAAATATTGCTACATAAAAGTTAATTTCGCCGGGCGTAAAGTGCTTTTCCATTTTAATTCCACTTGTTTTCATAACAATTTATGCTCGTTTATTAATGCAATCATTTTCACAGCGTAATCATTTTAAGTAACAGGTGACAGTACGTTAATTTTGAGAATATATTGACAAGATTTACTTGAAAACTGGTGGAAGTTTAAGTACTATGTAATTTATTTAATAATAATAATATTTATTGAAACAGTTAAACAAACATACAAAAATAGTTAAACATACATATTTAGTCTCAATTAAATACAAAATTATGCAAAAAGTTGTTTGTTTCATTGTATATACAAATGATTTAATTAAACAGATCAATTAACGTTCGAAATTAATTGATCTGTATTTAATAGTTCAAAGCAAGATGATTATTCAATAAGTATGTTAAATGTAATTCTACTTAGAGAATAAAAAAAGTGCACGTTAAGGAAATTAAATTTAGTTTATCTAAAATAGTTTGTAATTAATTTTGTATATTATACCTGAAGAACAAAATAAAATAACTTGAAAGGTATTGAAACAAGAGAATAATTATAAGTAAAAACTGTATTTATAAAATATCAAAATAACTCAGTAGATTTAATCTTCAAATCCCTGTAAAAGTCGCACACATATTTCTTATCTAAATAATAAGTTAAGAAAACTTAAATTGTTTAAAAAGTATAAAAATATATGTATTTTTTATCAAAACTTTAAGATTACTTTATAGTCATTTCAGAAATAATTATAAAATATAGACTTATGATCTACTGCCCTTTGCAACAATAGCATTGTATTTTATTTCTTTGTATTTAATTATTACAATTGTAATGTTATTATTTTTATAAAATGTAAAGCTTTTATTAAATTAATGAATAGTTTAGGATAGAAAATCAAATGTTGTATATCCATTTTTATTAAGTTGGAAAACTCTATATGACGTTTATCTGGGGTTTGGACGAACAAAACCATCTGTAAATATGCAGACAGTCATCAAATTGTTGGGTAAAATCTTAAAATGTTTGGTTGTATAGCCAATTTGAATTGTCGAACTGTTATTTTCGAATCATGCAGTATACCTGGTTATACGAATCAAACAATTTAAGTCATATGTCTATTTAACGTATGCACTTCCCTTAAAATGTATGAGTTATTTGGAATTATAACTTCATTCTAAACCGTATTATAATACGGTAATATATTTTGACAGTTCATACCACGGTGACACAAGTTACGTATTAATTTATTCAGATCCATACGCAAAACCAAATAACAGATCCATTACCAAATGTAAAACACTAAACACACACTACAAACTTTTTATTTATAAAATATATTGATTATGTATAGTTATTTGTCAGTATTAAATACGGTAATAAATATTTTACCTCTGACTATTTTCCATAATTCATAAGTATAATTTTAATTTATTGGGCAGAAAGACCTCGGTCATTAGCCCTTTGGCCCAATTTGGACTAATAAAAATGTTGACTAATTCTAAT
Organism: Nicrophorus orbicollis; assembly: GCA_018845635.1. NCBI lineage: Eukaryota > Metazoa > Arthropoda > Insecta > Coleoptera > Silphidae > Nicrophorus > Nicrophorus orbicollis. Next base: position 70,428 of record JAFMTC010000909.1, on the reverse strand, counting down.
ATTACATAAACGTGAAATTTCGATAATTTTGTTATCACTAATTTGCCAAGTATTAAAGTATAGTTGAAGTTTATATAGGATATGGTTGAAGAAAACCGCCTAATAGCAATACGAGAAATTATTACATGATTGAATTTGATCATTTGATAAAGATAAACGAAACGAACGTCCGAACAAATCAATATTGTTAGATAATAATTTTTCTTATTCTTGCTTTAAAAATATTTTCTGAAGTCATGCTTACAAAATATTATATAACTTTAATAACATATATTTTTCAATATTTACTGAAATATATAATAATATTTCTTGGATTAACTAATTGAAAGTTGTTGTTTATTATCATTATAACAATATTATTATTATTTAAATTAAAATATCTTCATTATTTTCTATTCTATTAAGTTTGATACGAAGTTTTCCTTATGCTTTACTTTCTTATATTATTTCTTTAATAATCCTTTAATATATTGTAGTTTTATATTATTAAAGAATAACTATTAATTATTGCTTCGTTCTTATTTTCTGAGCATATTGCTTACAAAATATTTTATAAAATCAATCAATAAAAATATTTCTTAATATTTAATGAAATATTTATTACTTTTTCTAAGATTAACTAGTTGAATATTGGTTGTGAACAATATAGCAGTTTTGAAAAATGTTTTCTATTCTATTCAGTTTAAGTCAGTGTTTTCCAAACTTGATGTTACTACGCCTCCCTTAAAAATATTTAACCATTTGACGCCTCCCCTTTCCCTAATCCATTTAATAAAATAATAAATCTGTAGCAGTAATTTGGAAAATTGTTCACTGTGACTAAATTTCCGAGGCTCCCTTTAGACTAGTCCGCGCCTCCCAGTTTGGAAAACGCTGGTTTAAGTATAGAAAGAAAGTTTCTGATTAGTTAATTTTGTATTCCACTTTTTCCACTTTTTTTCTTGCTTTTTTATTCAATAAATAATATAGTGTATTGGCCAGTTATAAAAACAACATATATTTCTAAAGATAAACTAAATAACAATAAAAAGGCTGGCCAACGGGCTATCAGCCTTTTTTCTTAATATGTTTAATTATTCGAACATCTAATCTTCAGAAACTACTCTATACTTTTAATTTTCCAGTTTAAGTCTAAATTATGTGAGTTTATTTGTCGTTTTCTTAAGCAATTTTGCATTTAAAAATTTTATAAAAATACATTAAAAAAGTATTCCAAATGACCTAATACGGAGAGAGAAATATTTAAATTGTTGGGGGTCTCAATGAAAGAGGCTTCATACGCAACGCTTGGGTTTACTTGCAAATAAAAATTGGAATCGTAAAAACTTTTGGTGAAAGTTTCCTTTCCATTTAATTGCAACGGTTTATCCGAAGCAAGGGATTCGTTGTAATGTTTTTTTTGTTCGTTATCCTCCTCCTCCATCGTTGGTTATTATTGTTGTTGTTATTGCTTTAGGAATAATAAATTTCGACAAGTCGCACAAAAGGCGGAGGACAGTTATTGGCGGTGATATTTCGCAGAATTTTTCTGGTCGGTTTCTGTTATGGAAAACTTTCCGTCCTTTTGGCGTGTCTGTTGTTCGTGTTACTTTTTTTTCATGCAGGTATAGTTTGCTGCGAAACCCTAGCATCGTTTCAACCCCACGCACGATACTTGGAATGAGCGACGTACATTTTTTAGAACTGAGGGTTGAATGCACGTCAGGGTTGGGTTAAACGAATCCGATGTGTTGGAACACGGAAATTCTTCATAGTTCATTGTGCATGTGTCGCACAACCGCACAATAATATATTCATTCGTATCAATCCCGGGTGCAGTGCACTGTGCTGTGCACACATTCTGAATGCACTGAATCCTGTGATGTAACAACAAGCATCACTTGCATATTCTCTGTTGGAGGTCGTCACTCGTGATTTAGATAGTGCCACTATTATTTTAAGATACTGAAGAGCTATATAAATCAATCGTAATTCAATATTTTCTAAACAAATATACTCTTTTTAAAGCATCATTTACAAACTAATATAGTGTTATCTCGGTTGTCTAACATAATTTATTACTCTTAAGGTAATTATGCGCTCTATACATTCAATAATATTCCATATGTTTCTACAATTATTTCTAAATATAAATCAATTATTAATAATCAAGTATAATTAAATCTTGGTTGTCAAACATAATCTTTTAATATTTTAGGATAACTAAGAATGATATAAATTCAATATAATTTCAGAGTAAATTAAATTAAAAATTGAAGTAAATTATTAAGAAACAAACATTTAGTCAAAATTATTTTAGCTAAAAATGCAATTGCAAAAAAGGTTTTCATCAAGATACATTTAACAAAAGAGAAAAATACAGCGATATGATGAGTTTCCTGTCTTAGATACCACATATTTACTATGAATACTTCACTATATTAACTGTTCAGGAGAAATATAACCTTTACAGCCATAGTGAAGCATATTAAAAAATATTTTTAGTTATTTGATAAAGTAATAATATTTTACATTTGTTTATGTATATCCATTTTTAAATTCTATTTCACTAAAACCAATGGGTATAAAAATGGACTTATTTCTTATATATATTTATTAAGTCTAAAGTCTATTTGTTGCTAAAATATGTTTTATTTTCTTCAACAATTTAAATTCATTCATTCAAATGCTAACATATCTGGATATATGAAAAAAAAAGACTTTCGACTTAATAAAAAGTGACGGCTATAAAAGTAAAGATATTTGTAAATTGTACATTTGCAATAAATATTTTCATATTCATGTCAATTATTTGTTACGGAATATAGTCGAACCTCTGTTGTAAAACAGAATTTGCTTCTACTATTGTAACATAATATCAAATTTTTAAACAAATATTGTAGTCAATCTTAAAACTAATCTTATGTAACCCCAGTTAATGGAAATAATATATTTATATTATTTAAAATGGTAACTTTAATTTATCAATAAAATTCATCAGTTAAGGGATTGCTTATTATATATTTTTTACTTTATTTATTAATTACAATCTGTCATATATGGCAATACTCAATTATTTTTAATTATAAGAAAAAAGTAAATAAAAACAAAAACAATTAAAAGTGAATGCAATGATTTTGCATCAAAAATTTTCCTCTAATAATATTAAGTAAATGATAGTTTAAAATTTTTAGGCTAACAACATAAATAAAATTCATTTAGATAATTAATGAAAAAAGCATACCGTAAATTTACATTTTAAAGGCAAGGTCAGGTATATTCTTTCTTTTTAGTCTGTGGGGGTATAATTGTCTAACAAGGATAATGCTAGAGTATTGGGGTGGTTTTCTAGTCTTCTCTCGTATCGTGCACTCTTATTGGAGATTTCACTTTATCTATTTGGAGATCATTGTGGATAGTATCATTTGTCAGGTACCAGGGAGCTTGTACCAGGATGAACAGGCTCTTTGATTGGACTCGTTGTAAACCATTATATTGGAATTGCTGGTTGTTCCTTAAAGCTTAATGCCATATGTACAAACTGGCTGTATGAACTATTATTTAAATAAATAGTTATAATCTCAAGTGACAGCAAAGCAATCTACAGCCCTATCAGCCAGTATAGTTTTGCAAACTTTTTAATTGTTTCCTTATAGCTACAGTGTGCAATTAATGCTTTCTCATATCTAATATTCCTAGATTAAAATGCTCTCTGAACTCATTCCACGACGCAATCCTGCGATCCAATGTGTGGCGAATATATATGATTAATATTACTAATGTTATATTGAACACAAATATTATTATCTAAATATGTAAAGTATATATAAAGTTTTATCTCTTATTTATATGTTCTATCAAATAAGTGATTTTTAGTTGCATTTGGAAATATATATGATTTATAAATATTATCAATCAAATCCAACGCGTTTGGTCGTTATCCTAATTGTTCACTAACGAATTATCGATCTAAGAAACGACTTAATTTCCCAGTACCTTTAACATCCAAAATAAAAGTCAATAAGGTTTTTACGGTGTTCGTTATTCAATTATTATATTGTACAAATGGCGACTCATAGCCGCCTGTCTCGAGTTGTCGTCGTCCGTTGAGTCACAGGTTCAATTCCTAGTCACACCAATCCTCGAATCAATCATCAAAGGACTAGTAATTAATCGGTAACTGTTCTAAAATATGTATCTGCTTGTTGGTTGATTTACTAAATGTCCGAATGGACAAATTGTAAATGTCGTGCCAACCAGACACACTCCAAAAAAATAAATAAATTGTACAAATAAAAACAGAAACTCAAAATAAGTAAAATCAGATATTTTTAAGTATATTTGAATGTATTTCCAACAAATGAACAATTTAAAATTATAAATTATTTAAACTAGAACTTCCGAGATCGATAAAACCGCCGATGTATTAGGTCATAATTAATATTCCCATCTTTTATGTATGTAGTATGTATACAAATTTAATGATATGAATTATTGTTGTTGTGTTTACAAAAGGTTAATTCGACTAATGGACCAGGGAATAATTAACAATTTTAACGATTAGAATACTAGACCATAATTAGTACATTTGAATATGCAGATATGAAACAACACAATGGACGATTTTAATATTCTGCATATAATTGGCGTAAACGAAAAGGGCTTAGCATTATTAACGATATAATATTAGTTTATGATAAAAGTGTTTGTTATATGCAGAAGTATTAAAAATTATAACTGTTTTATATGTTTTGATTTATTGTTATACATAGAGTCCGTAATAAGAGGGCCTTATTAAATTTACCGCCATTTTTGTTTTGTTTAAGCTTGGTAGATCTAAAGGTGTTATTAGTATATGTATTAATCCTCCGATTACTAAATAAGGAGTTATATGGTTGTTGTATTAATGGCATCAAATTATTATTACTAAAACTCAATTTGATATAGCTACAAGATATAACGATTATATAAGGTAACGTGCCCGCATTTTTGTTGATTCATTTGATTACATTTTTCGAATTATTTAATTTTAATTAGTTTCGTACTTTTGAAATGGAAGTTGTTGGATTTTGGACTACTGCCCTATATCGCCTTTAATTGTGATTAACAATTGATGATGAAAAGTGATATCTTTGCGTTAATAAGGAGTAATAGAAAAAGTGGGAATCCTGGTACCACCCACTTTTCTACACACCAAAATCGCATCAAATAAGAACTACATCCAAAAAAGAATTATATGAGTCTGGTGGGACTATGAAGATTGGATCTACTGGAAAATACTGAAACAAAAAAAAACAAATATGATGCTAATGGATGCTAAGTCGTCCAACTTCAACGCGTGAAGGAAGAAATTCATCAGAAAAGTCTCATGCGGTCTTTGAATTATCTCGATTATACATATTTGAATTTGATCAATTTTTGTACTTCAAAATTGTTTTTTAGTCAATTCTACTCATTAATTTAAAAGATGATGATTGGAGTATCACTTATTGGACGATTACATTAATAATATCGTGAGCACTAGATACCAGTTACTTAGATGGGGGTGGGTAACTTATGTAATTCTTTATACATTTAAAATTTTGACCAATTTTTATGATATAAACCAAATAAGTTATTAAAAAACCTTTTTTTTTTAAATTACTAATACTAAATTACAATACTATATAGATTACATTATAGCAGGGGTCCCTATCACAAAGCCCGCGGACACCATGACGCCCACCGAGCGTTTTACTTGTGAATACTGCTGAGCGACCACGATAAAATAAATATTCACGTTTTGAATAAAATGCTATGAAAAAAAAATAAGAACTGGAGCCAGAAATTTTGGACCTACAGAACGACACTGTCTTAAAATCCTGTTGTGTCCAACCGTTATTATTAATATTATTGTTGTTATATTGTATAAATAATCTATATATAAGAGATCTCACAAAGAGTTTCTCACGTAGACGCATATCAAGTGTCTTAGTCGCCACATCTTTCTATATAAACAAATATATACGTGCCAAGGGATTGATTCGAAGATTCCTAATCAATGCACTTCTTCATATAAACAACTGTAAGGAATTCGGGCCGGTCGTATTGTAAACAAACCACCCAAGCCGAATTCCATGGGAACGCTTATTCATCAAATATAAACAAAGCCCTACTCTCAATCACAACTCCCACCCCTTGATTAATAATAATTAACTTCGTAAGTAGATTATGTATTTAGATTTAGTCTCAGTAGAACATCCAAAGAATAACTAAGTCTCAGTAGAAACCCCAACGAATAACTAGTCTTAGAAGAACCTTATACGATCAACATAGTCTTGGGAAGACTCATCTACTATTGAATAATAAAGTTATTGTAAAACCAATTGAATTTACTTAATTCGAACTACTAAGACTCCACAACGACAACACCAGACATTATTCCACGGTGTCCAGAATTCCATCCCTGGGACACAACAATCCAATGTATCAAATGAGGACATCTGGACAGAAATAATTTCCTTTCTTTAAAAGACCAGCAATATTTTGTAATAAAATCTTTATAAGGTACCACATACTTATGCGAATCATTATTTTCAACAATGAATATTCTATAATCAAAGTACAGATCTTGACTTACAGATTCATTTTAGATGTTTATAATGTACAATGACACCTGTAGGCGAAATAATATAAAGGGACCGTAAGGACCGAAATGGTTCTAGGAACCCAAATGTAACATAATTATCTAATAATTAAAATATATGCTAATAAAATGCATTTGAATTTAAATTGGGACTATTAATTATATTTATGATGATCAAATAATAAATAGTTTATTTTTTAATTGAATTCATTAATTTATGGAGAACTATAACCGGGAAGAAATGCACTTCCCGATTTTAGTTACATTATTTTGTGTACAGAAATTAATTTCGGCAATTGAAACTGGCGTTAATCAAATTAGTCGTTGCCTATAGTTCCATTATCGTAACGGACAATTGAAATTTTAATTTATGTCATTTTTATACACGATCTGATATTTAAACATTTTTCGTTTTTAATTTTGCAGTTCGTTCTTGTCTCGTCTCTGCTATGTAATATTTTTGTAATGGAATATTTGATGAGATTCCTAGTAAGTATAAATAGAGGGACAATCTGTTTAAATTCTCCTTTAGTGTCGCCTCGGGCTTTGCAAATTGGGAAGGATGGTGGAATGAAACGTCAGCATACCTAGGATATATAAATATATATATAGATGGGAAAGAGAACGTGTCTTTTATAAATCGTTTCTTAGTAATTAAATTTCCGTTTAAGATGTTTGTTAATAGTAGATATGAATATGAGTTTTTTTCATATTTGGATTGTTATTTTATACAGCTATATTCTTATTAATTTCAGTTTAATATTTTTGTAAGCCGAAAGACTTAGGTCCTTAGTCCTTAAATGACTTATTGTGATTAATGAACATGATTATTATTTTTGTATATAGTAGTTAATTAAAAGAACAATTTATAAAAATACATTATTAGGGCAGTAAGTACTATGTTTTATACAAATTTTCAGAAATTGCATTATATTGTTGTATCCCAGGGATGGAATTCTGGACACCGTGAAATAATGTCTGGTGTTGTCGTTGTGGAGTCTTAGTAGTGTGAATTAAGTAAATTTAATTGGCTTTATAATAACTTTATTATTCAATAGTAGGTGAGTCTTCTCAAGACTATGTTGATCGTATAAGGTTCTTCTAAGACTAAGTTATTCGTTGGGGATACTACTGAGACTGATTCTAAATATATATTCTACTTACGAAGTTAATTATTATTAATCAAGGGGTGGGAGTGGTGATAGCCCTACTCCCAGGGCTTTATATATATTTGATTATTAAGTGTTCCCATGGAATTCGCCTTGGGTGGTTTCTTTACAATACGACCGGCCCGAATTCCTTACAGTTGTTTATATGAAGAAGTGCATTGATTAGGAATCTTCGTATCAATCCTTTGGCACGTATATATTTGTTTATATAAAAAGATGTGGCGACCAGGACACTTGATATGCGTCTACATGAATAACTCTTATCTGAGATCTCTTATATATAGATTATTTATACAATATAAGAACAATAATATTAATAATTATGGTTGGACACAACAATATTTCATTTTTCTATTCATTGTCAACAAATTATAATGTTGTTGTAATAGTAATGAGATTTACTGCAATAGATACAGCCAGAAAAATTAACACTATATATATTTATATACATTTATAAATATTTTTATATAAATTGACCGAATGGCACATATAAGAAAATAAACATATTAAAATATTAAAAAAATCAAAGTATTTATTCATAAATATATATCAATTTATCACTAAGGTCCTGCATCATTCCACATATTGTAAATCCGTCTACAATAAGAAAATATCGCTTAATCTCTATTATACTTTTGTTTCTTCTGCAGTATGCATTGAAATCCCGGTGTACGACTTTAAACGAAATAGGTCTTTTATTTATTCGTATTTAAATTGAGAGGTTTCAGTGAAAGTAGTAGAGTTTCCCTCGGTTTCCTGGTATCAGATAATTTCATCAACCGAGCACGCGGAAAATATTGGGAATTTAAAACTGCGTTTCCTTTTTTTCCGAACTGCACATTTCGTTGGAATTGTGGTCCGCAAGAAAGCGCCAATAGTAGTGATCAAATGGAATGCGATAGAAAACGTGGAATGCAGTAGGAGATAGCATCTATAAAACGCTATACACAAAAGGAAGTGCATTAAACGACAAAATAAAATGTTTCCTTCTTGGATTTAATAGTTCGCATCATTTACTTGATGACTACATACAAAGTATTTTACTCAATAGTAACAAATATTACAGTTTACGTATGTGTTTCCTAACATAGGAAAAATGTCCCACATTTGGATAATTTGACTGTTAACTGGGGCCAATTCGAACATTGATTTAGGCTAAGATGACAAACACGTGAAAGCTATATTATTCAATACATCAATACAGTAAGCAGAAGAACAGATGAAATATAACTTGTTTAAAGTTTAAAATAAGAAAAAAATGCGGCAATTATTTCGTATTTTAATTTTAGATCAGTATATGTTTTAAAAATGTACTTACTGTATAATTTCCTAATGATTTCTTACTATAACCTATCATTTAAGTTAACAATTATTTTTTTTAATATAAAAAAATATTTGCTAATGTTATGCAGTTATAAAAGATTTACATCAGGGTAGTCCAGCGCTGTTTAATTTATTTATCCCATTTCAAGGGATCCATCATACCATGCACAATAAGCTACATAAATCTATATTCATATGATGTTGCGTTGTTCATAGCGGAAATATCTATGAACAAAATGGAATTCAACAAGGCCCTATAGAAGTCCTGGAGGACAGGAACCTGGACATCATTCCGATTATAACAAAAGCCATGATTACCGCAAAAAAACGAGAAATCGGTATGGAATACTGACAGTAATCGGAACGCCAATGGAAACGGTGGACCAGTATCGGTTTCTGGGAGTAATTATCGTCAGGAGATGGAGCTGTATACCTCAGATTAGCAGCACTGCTTAATTTTGTTTTCAGATATTAGAGATCTTATAGGCTGTCGACTACATTACGCATTACTTTTATTCATTCTGCAACAAAAGAAGTCTCTGTATCTTGGACAAAATTTAGAATAAAGCGATGCGAGTATGCTGAGATGATGCATTCAACACCAATCAACGTTCTGTGTGCTGAAACTAGAATGGTCCCTCCTATATTTCATAAACGAATCGGAAACCACTGATGTTGATTGTGCAAACCCCGAACCCCTGGACATAAATGAAGGTGTTGGACAAAAATGAACAAGCTGAACCAGAAAAGCACGTAAGACAAAAACAAATCACAGATTATAGAAATGCTATGAGAGTAGCAACAGAATACAGACTAAACACTAACCGAGGAAGAGAGCTCCACAAAACAACGTTTGTAAAACACCTGAATCATCTATCAACAGGCGAAAATGTTTCCCATTTTGATGTCCATCTGAGAAATATTTTAGTTATGCAAAATCCGGACACTTTCCAATAGTTGTTTAGCTATTGGCTTTTCATCAAATTCTGAAAACTGTTCTATGTTCAGGAATATTTTTTCTAGATATCCACCGTCCTTGTGGTCAAAAACCAAAGCTATGTATCTGCTAGTTTCAAACACCTCATGCAATTCCACAATATTATTAGATTTGCATTTTTTCAAAACGGCTATTTCATTGTGGATCGAACGTAACCAATTTTCTTCTTTTTTTCTATATATTTTGCAGCATACGAAACACAACTACATACCAACCGTCTCCCAAAGTCGTGCTTTTCTTGTAAACTTTTTCAGGGACTTCTTCCGGATTTCTTCTTTTTGGCATTCGTCCAAAGTTATCATAACATCAACACAATCCATATTGTAATTGCTTGAAAGTTTTAAGTAAACTAATGCAGATAACTTACCAGATTTCCGTGTAGTAAAAATCAACACTACTGCTTATAATACAACATGTGTTAACCTTACAAATATGTATGTTTGGTCTTTCAATGTCTGAAACTGAAACTGATTTTCGAAACAATTTGCTCCTCTTTTTATTCAGAGCATGATAATTCCAGGTATTCCATTTTTCTGTTTTCAATATTTTAAATAACGTTCAAGCCATGACACGTTCTAACCTGAAAAGTGAATTGCATTTTTTTGATAAGAAACTAATATTAAATAATGTGCATAATTGATTTAGGTTAGGTCATCATTGGAAGTGATCAATATTATTACTTATAATATTTTTATAGCGAATATTGATATTCTATTATTTAATAGTATTAGAACTACATTAGGTAATAATTGTACTTATGTTTGTATTTCTTTAAATTGACACCAATCCGTATATTTGTTGTAAAGTGTAGGTAGTATGCTTCTCCTAGAGACATTTGAGTAAAATGAAAATGATTGTAATAAAAATATATGAAAAAATAACTATATATTAATTATTTATTGAAGATTGTCAATTATAAGGTCAATTATGATTATCATAAATGAGCAATTATGATATAATCATAATTTATATAAATCATTTTGTTAAGTCGTAAATCATAAAAACAGATAATTAATACGAATTTGGTTGAAGATGTCGACGTGTGAAGTTGTGCAAGAAACGATGTGCAAAGAAAGTGAATTTCCGAGCTGGAAAAGTGACTCGAGAAATGTGGAACATATCAGGAAGCTGTTGGAGAGTGGTAAGCTTCTGAAGAAGCTGGTAGATAGATTCTCGCGGACACCAAATGAGATTAAAAATGAAATTACAGGCGCGTTGTGTAAGTTAATACAACTTAATGCGAATAGATGCAAAGTGGCACATGATCTATTATAAGCTACTGCAAAAGATGAAGAGGCTGACATACTGGCGGTTAGTACTGAGGGTGATTCGGCTATCAAGATAACAAACAAAAAGATAGCAGTGCAAGAAACAGGCCTTGGATATGCCTGGGTGAAGACCCCAGATTTTGCTATATTCTCCTGCTACATATCCCCAAATAGCAGCAGGGAAGATATGCAACTATTCTACCAAACCTTGCATACAATATTAGGCGACAAAGAGCAACAATAGTGACAGGTGCCCTTACCGCAAAACACCCTGAATAGGGCGAAACATGCACTGATGCAAGGGGGTGAGATACTCACAGAATGGGCAGCGAGCTTGGACATGGTGGTCATAAATAGACCGATATTCCGATATTCGAGCGAGGCGCTAGTGCATCAATTTTGGACCTAACCCTCGCCACAGCCAGAATAGCCACAAAAATCACAAACTGGAGAGTCCTCGACAAGGAATCTATGAGCGATCATAAATATATCGTGTTTGAATTTGGGAACCGAACGTGAAACGAACAAAGAAAAGTCCAGGGGTGGTCTCTACGAGAGCTGAACGAAAATGAGTTACGTAGGTCACTGCAAGAAAAACTGCGATTACGCAAGCGTTGATCATTTGATGAACGCAGTAACGAAGGCATGCTATGCCAAGAAAAGAGCAAATGCCAACCAAGGGAAGCGGGTGTACTGGTGGACTGCGGAAATAGAAGTCATGCGGAAATCTTGCCAAAGCGCGAGACGAAGATACCAGAGACAGCGGCGCAGAACCCGTGCGGATGAGTGCACAGAAGAAAAAGAAATCCTCAAAGCAGACAGGACAAAACTAAGAATAGCAATTAAGGGAATGCTGGCAAAAACTGTGCAAAGATGTGGATTCCAACATATGGGGTGAAGGGTACAAGATTGTCAAACGCCTACTGAATCCTAGGGTCCCGATGGCAGGTATGAACGCAGATAGAGCCTGGTCAATAGATGAGACGTTATTCCCGAAGCACGAAATTCTACCACCAGAGGAATACATGGATGGCACGGATTTTGTACTTTTCTCCAAGGAATAGCTTGCTGCTGCTTGTGGATGGCTTAAGAGCAGAAAAGCCCCAGGCCCTAATGGGATACCCGCAGAAATTGTAAAAATTGTTGTAACAGAACACCCTGAAATAGTGCTGAACGCGTTTAATAATGCAGCAAAAAATGGAAAATTTCCTGAAAGATGGAAGAGAGCAAAGCTATTGTTAATAAAGAAATCAGGAAAGCCCATAGATAATGCACCATCTTTTAGACCACTCTGTCTCACAGACACAATGGGAAAACTGTTAAGATGCTATTAACTAGGAGACTAAAGGACGAAATCGATAGATGCGGTGGACTATCGGAGATACAATATGGCTTCAGAGAAGGGAAATCTACCGTAAACGCAATAAAAGCTGTAGTTGATATTGCGAAAGAATCAAGAGATACCACAAGAAGTAACAGAAAGTTCTGCGCTCTTCTGCCGTTAGACGTTAGAAATGCGTTTAGTTCAGTGGCATGGAAGTGTATAGAGATACACATAGTGGAGGAGATACACGCACGTGGAATTCATACCTACCTTGCAAAAATTATAAGGAATTACCTCAGCGAACGCTCAATATACATCTCATGCACCCAGAGGGAGAAGGATATGCAAATAAATAGCGAGGTATCACAGGGATCTGTGTTAGTCCTGCACCTGTGGAACCTATTAATTGGAACCTGGAATTAATTTCGTTAGAAGCAATGAACATTGTCAGAAGGATGCTTATGTTGGATCCGGACAGGAGACCAACAGTGGACGATTTATTGGAGCATGAATGGTTTTCATGTGATTCTGCATAATATTTTTAATATTTTATTTTATTCTTTATATTACATTTATTTTTGTATATTTCTTTATTCAATTTTGTATAAAATATATATCTTTGTAATTCCCAAATTTATGCGTTTTATTTATCTTTTTTACCTCCCTCTACAAGCAATTATTAGCTTATCTTTCGAAATTTATGCGTTTTATTTAATCAATTGTTTTTCAATAAAAATATTTTATCAAAACTTCTTCCAGCACAAATAAATAAATAATTAGTAACTACATCAAGATAAATTTCTTCAAAAATAAAACAAAAAGTTTCTATTAAATGTATCAAGTTGACTGTTGAAACGTAATAAATATCTGATTTTATGATGGCGCATGAGTTATCATGATATAATCATAATTGACCTAAATCATTTGGTAAATGAGAATAGTGTTTTTCAATAAATAATTAACATATAGTTCTTCATAATCTAGTATTGTAGTATATATAAAGTAATATTGATAAATGATAAAAAAATAATTTTCATCAATATTCGCTATAAAGATATAATTAGTAATTATATTGATCGCTTCTAACTACTATTTTCAATTTTAATTTATATAAACTAATAATATAATATAATTTATTGATAAACTGTTTAATACTTTAGTATAGAAATGTTATCAAGGTCAGGTAAAAACGTTTGTCTCATATCTTTTCTATCTGTAAGATTTTACAATATTGCAAGAAATGCGAAGAATTTATCGGTGAAGTAACCAGAAAGCAAGTAAGGTGATATCGAACTATGTCCGTATATTAAATACCGCAACATTCTCTTTTCATTGGAAAAGCTTAATAGATCATTTTTATACTTAAGATATAATAGCATGCTTAAATTAGCAAAGATCATAGTAAATATATACAAAAATATATATATTATGATGTTTGGAATGTGTAATAATAATAATCATGTTTATTAATCACGAAAAGTGACTACAGAGCTAACGACCAAAGTCGTTTTTTCAAATTTATATAAAGTGTAGAAATCTGTTTCTTTTTTATATATTTTTTAGATATTTTATAAAGCAAACTATACTAATTCATTTTTATTTATAATTGTTTTACAATATTGGGATGTATGAAGATGCTTTTGTTTTGAAATAAAATCATAAAACAGATTTCTGTTTGAAATATGATAGTTTTTTTTCTTATTAGTATTTAAAAGCAATAGATTTTAATAAATATATTAATTAACAACTATTGAAAAGGTCTATTAAACATAAACATCTTTAATAATCATTAAGAAATGAGCAGAAAGACCAACAGTTATTAGCTCTTAGTGATAGTTAAGATCATGTAATTAGAAAATAGTATCGATACAGATCAAGTTATTTGTAGCTGTTGATTGTGGCTAATAATTGTCAATATTATTATAATTATTGACCATAGCTTTATCCTATATATTAGCATATAAAGAACTAAAGTAGGAAAGTCTATCGAGAGTTCTTATAAACAAATCCAATCAACTGTAAACAAAGTCCAAATCTAGACAGAAAGAAAAATGGTGAATTAAATACAATAAATATATTAATTGATACATATTACGTTCAGAAACAGTAATTGTGACACCTCTTGCCAAGCTTTGGTTGAATGAGCATATCAAGAAGAAATGTGTTGAAGACAACATAAAATTTCGATAAACATATCAGTTTCTTGTTTGTAATTGAATAAATAAAAAACAAGCAACCTACAATAAGCGTATTTTATATAAGCAAGAATAACGTCCAATGTGAATTCATGGTATTCAACTATGGTGCGGCGCCAGTCAATCAAATATACAAGTCATCGAGAGATATCAGTACTTGCTAAGGTTTATTCAGAATGTTTAGAATGTGTTATCACTTACAGATATCATAACTAGATGTGCCAAATCCTATCAAAGGAGGCTACATAACCACATCAATATTAAATCGTCCAGACTTACAACAACACTAGACGATTTAAGTGAATAAGACCGTTTTAACTTACTTATTGATTATTTAGTAAGTGATTATTTACATAACATTAATAGTAATATTCATTGTTATTTTTTTCTTAACATTTCTTGAATACTTTTGGGATCATTAATTAATTTGTTTTTTTTTAGTGACAATAAAAGACGAATTTGCTATTAAATATCTCCACAGAAATGTACCATATTATGTTTACGTGTTTTTTTTTCCTTATTTGACATAAATAGACAGGGATTGAAAAAATGCAATTATAGACTTGCGCACATTTGTTACAGTTTTCGCATGGTATAAATACGAGCCCCGATAAATTACTCATCGTTCTATGAGAGCCCTGATCATCGGATGCAATTTCTGGCGTTGCCGTATAAATACTTCACCTGCCCGTTATACTGGATAACATTTATGTCACTGCCAGGAGCCTCACCGGAAAGTACCTAGAATAAATGAACAAGAACGAAACGGGTAGACGGGATAGAAAGAAAAAGAAGTGAAGACTCAGTGCTAGAGGCAGGGAGCACTGAATGTGCCTTTAATATTCAAAATCCTCCGGTACCCCTGCGACGACGATCACAAGTCGTCGCCGAGAGCTTTGTCCCTGAATCTCAATGAAACGAGTTTCCACATCTTATAAATATAATCACATTATTTATGAACCACTTCAATTTATCATTAATTCCGTTCAATTGCTTAATTTGGTTAATAATTATTTAATTACTAAGATTAATTTAGATTGAGTATCAGATTTTTTTATGTTAAAATGAAATCATAGCAAGTAATGTCATCCATTTATTATCAAACAATTATTATATTAATTACCAAATTTTATTAAATTCTTATTTTTAATGATCATGGTTTACCCCTATGCCAAGTAACTAGAAATGAAAATATGGAATATAAGAAATCAGTACCGAAAGGCTTAGGTTGCTAGCCCTTTAGTCACTTATTATATTGCAATGAATAAACATGATTATTAATCTTATCTTTAGTATTACAAAATTTAAAATTAATATTTGTGTATAAAATGTAAAACGTTTTTTCTAAACCTTTTTTAAATTTGATATTTATATATTAATTTATCAATAGAAAAGTTGATTACTAACATAAATAAATTAAACTAGAACCTCGTCAATTGTGTGCTTTTCGCGTTTCTAATGTTTCGATATTCGTCGAATTCTTTAAATTTCATGAGGTATGCATGACATTTGTGTTTGATACCGTATTTCCCAATCTATTTTGAAAAAATTGGGAAGTAAAGAGTTCAGGCCCAATATTAAGGTGAGTCTTATGGCTACATAACGAAAAGTTTGTTACAGTCATACCACTTCCTACATCAAGCATGTTTTTGTTTATATTTTGAATATCTTAAGGCGAAATAACGGACATTCTCTAAAAAGAATTTTCATCATAGTTTTGTATTAATTATAATAAGTAATTTGAAAAAAATAGATTAATTCTTAAACAGACTTTCTGTTAAAGTTAGAGATTTTGATAAACAAAATCGTTATTCCCCATTTTTATATTTATTTATGTATATATGTCTCTTGCAATGAACTTTTATCTGCAGTAGATTTGAAATTATTTTGAAAATATAACTTATCACATCGATTAAATCGAGAAAAAAGAATTATAGTTTAAAAAGTAGCATAAAACATTCAGAAAAATAACACCATCTTGTGATTTTGCATTCCAAATATAATATTAATATCAATAACTAGTTCTTTTTTGGTGTGGTTAAAAAATAAATATGATTGTAATTTTTAGGTACGAAGTTTGTTCAAATTGATTTCCTTAGTCGTACTCGTCTTAGTTTATTAAGTTTTATTAATTTGTTGTTTAAAATCATTGATATATTTTGTACTACTTCAAAATAAGTAATAGCATTACTCGTAAGAGTATTGAATAACACAAATGAATGTTTTTTATTCAATAGATTATCCAGGTATATATTAAAAACACCAATGTTTTCTTTTGCATACGACTTAACCTTACCCACATATTCTATGTATACGTAATTGTTGTTTTGTAGTAACGTAATTCACCAAATCAATCGAATCTTCTGGTAATACTTTATATGTTAATACTTTGTTGAACATTTAATAGAGCATATACATAATATATTTTAAGAGTATTTAAACAGTTGCAAAATATGAATTGATTGTTACCTATTAATAAGTTTTATAACCTATTTTTGGAAAAAGGTTTTGGTAAAATATATATAAATAGAATATGTGGGCAGAAAGACTAGGGTCGTTAGCCTTTTGGCCAGCCTTTTCTTTTTATTATTGTTATTAAAACACATAAATGCAAAATAAATTATTGCATGTATATATACCTATCACCACTTTTGTGGAACCTTGGTTAAAGAACCCTACATTAAATTATACACTTCGTCGCAAAAATTATAAGATCTAGTTTAATGTTATAATTAGGAACTGTGAATAGTTTTTGTAATTATAATATCAATAAAAGATGGTTGAAAGTGTACCATTGTAAACTACTAAAAATTGTCAAATTAGTTGCGAACTTTAATGATATTTTATGTTATATTTATTTATAGCATTATTTATCGGTTTGTAAATAGAAATCCTTCAATTGTTTATACTGAGTGGAATCAACATTTTTTTATCAATCCTAAATTAATCCGCACTGGTGCTACACATTTATCACACACCATGAGTTTTGTATGTGTACGTTATGCATACATATACGTTGCATATACATTATATACTTGCAATACGTATATTCAATAACATACATATCATAATCACATAATATATAGTTATTTTTTCATATATTATCGTTACAATGATTTCCATATAACTTGCAAACATATGTTCTTACCTAATGTAGCTGTCATATTGATAAAAAAAGAATGTCAATATTAGCTAGAAAACTATTATAAGTAATGATTTAAATCACTTCGAGTGATGACCTAAATAAATTATGCACATTATTTAATAAGAGTTACTTATCAAAAAATGTAATCCATTTTTCAGGTTAGACCGTGCCGTGGCTTGAACGTTAATTAAAATATTGAAAATACAAAAATGGAATACCTGAATTATCGTAAATAAACTTGAATATTTTATAACCGCAATATAATTTGTAGCAGGTATATTCAATAATTACTTTTCTTAGAAAAGGGTAAAGGGAAATTTTGAAAATTACCTGCTCGGTCTGAATAAAAGGAGGAGCAACTTGTTTCGAAAATCAGTTTACTTCAGACATTGAAAGAGCAAACATCTCTACCTGAAAATACATATTAGAAAGTTACCACAAACCTAAATAATATCTGTGTTATTGTATTATAAGCAATAGTGGCGAATTTCGCTTGACGGAAATCTGGTAAGTTATCAATATTAGTGAGTTAATTTAAAACTTTCAAACAATTACAATATGGATTGTGTTGATGGTATGATTACTTTGGACGAATGCCAAAAACAAAAAATCCGGAAGAAGTCCCTGAAAAAAGTTTACA
>JAFMTC010000909.1:29070-47710 GCA_018845635.1 Nicrophorus orbicollis | reverse complement strand
GTAAGGTTTCCTCTCCCCTACAAAAAAAAAAAATAATAACTCAATAACCACTACAGTTTTCATCATATCTCTCGTTTTACTTAACGTCCCTTTAGCCATCACTATCACCATCACATTGTTCTTTGCATAAGCTAAGTGAGTAGTATGGAGTGGAATCAGAATCAAGAAGTAGACTATTATTGGTATTCTCATTCTGCTCTTCTACATTTTTTATCTGTGCTCTACTTTTCGATTATGAGGTCAGCAATTAATTGATGTATCAGCTCATACAATATATATTTAAACATGTTTAATGAATATAACTAAAATAATAAGAACAAGAACAATATAGAGGATATACCGGTAGACAAATGTTATAACTTTAGCGAATGACGACCGCGAGACAAAAGAGAATGACTAAGTATTATATTTTGTATCTTTCATAACTGTCTTAGATGGTTGATATAGATACGTATCTCGTATATTTAAGATATTCAAAATAACCTGCAACAAAGATTGTATTTTGATCATCAATTAAGTCAAAGAAGAATGATTCTAGATAGGTTGTTCATGCGAAGAAGACAAGAAACGAAGTGAGAAAATCACAGATGACCACTAAAAGGTAAAGATTTATTTGTGTTAAACAATTATCATCATTGCATTTGTTCTTCATACGTATCAAGGAAGTGGAGACCGAATCTATAGATTTTTTATATCATGTATTCTGCTATTCTGGAATGTTTGTATACCTTTGAGAACTAGATCTTGGCTATATCATATAAATTATATTCTATTATTAAATAAACAACAGATACCTGTAATTATCAATTTTATTACTTTCCCGATACCATTAATATTGCACATATACTTTTGTATATTTTGAATCGATAAATAACTGTTGATGATAATAAATTTTTGATATTTTCTATATTAAAATATGTAAAAAAATCAAAAACAAAATATATATTTAGATATTATAACAATAGCAATTACACAAATCTAAAAAGTCTAACTATCCAGTTTTATTATTTCCTTATGAATTTCGTTAATAATAAACTTATAAATTACAAAAGGAACTATATTAAACAGAATGTATTTGTATAAATTATGTTTGAAATCATTTTTTAAATATAGTGAATAATATGATCAATTAATATATTGTTTTTACAGTTATGTGACTTGTGTGAATTATTATGACTCACAAAAAGTGAGTTTTTTTTTGTTAATTACATCAAAACTGGAGACATATAGTAAAAAAAGAATAAGATTCTTTGGGATTATTGACCAGACGATATCGTTTGTATTCAATTTATTCAATTATTCTTTTCAATTAATGAATTTACATAAAATTATTTATTGGAATAAAATTAGATATTTCATAGAAAATTGTCCGAAAACTAAAGTAGTAGTAAATCATTTTAAATTAGAGAGCTTAAAACATTAATGTTATTTATTTAATAATATGAATATATATATATATATATATATATATGTTAATTATATGTTTTTAATTTTCACTATTTCTACTAGATTTACAATAATATTTCATTTAAAAACGAACCAACGCGAACAAAAAACATCGAACCAAAAAAAAAAACAGTGACTCGATAAATCCAACGTTTATACTCCCAATTTAACTATTACTTAAAAACTTCTACTCTGAATACTACAAAAACTATAAAATTTACCATTACTTTCCACGTAGAAACAACAATTCCTTTATCCAGGATCCAGTTTTCTGACAAGAATCCCAACAACCAAAAACACATCATAATTCAAACTACGTTAGACTTCATTATTAAGGTTAATAATACCAGAGCCTTCATATCTGCATAACTTCGGGATATGCAGGATAAAGGTATTATGAGGCCACTCAGAGAACATCCCTGTCACGGATTCAATAAGAAGAACTCAACAAACTTCACTCTCCTGTGTCCTAACTGAGGTAGATCTGGGTTTCACGGACGAGTAAATCTCTTTTCTTATAGAAAACAATATTCAACGTCGATTCAGCAAAAGAATTACCAGTAGGGCAAAGAACAACCTTACAAAGATGTTTTATCTTAACTGGTTATACGACATCATAGTAAAAACTTCTGCACGAAGGTCTCTTTTATAAAAATAAATATTTCCGAGTGGTTGAGCGCACCCCTCCACCGCTGATACCTGTGCCTTGTGGTAAATGCCAGTAATACACCCACGGAACTGACAAGTGCTCCAAGTGCCAAGGGCCACATTCAACACACAGATGTTCATTGTCACTGCCGCATGTGCGGCATGTAATTTCGAGAACCACGCAGCTTTAACGACGAAATACCCAAAAAGACCAACAAAATCAATGCTAAAATAAAGCCCATAAATACAAAACTGTTCGATCATCCAGATTCCATTGTGGGAGGAAGCAGTATACAAAAACCAATCACTATCTATGACCATACAGTCAACTCGTAAAACAACAAATTTAATTCGCCAAAACACTAGGACAGGGCGGATCTGCTTCAGAAGCCGAAGAAAAGGTTCATTGAAAATTTCCGAGTTGACACACATGTCTGATTATCTGGAAAATATCTATACATCATGATGTTCGATATGGATGACCCAACTCGGAAATCGCCAACCATTCCAACTGAAGAAACATCTAAGACCATTGCCATTAATGCATATTAGCCACCAACTTCTGTCTGTATTCCAACATAAATTCCTTCCATCCGAAATCCCATTATATTAATTCCTATATCATAAAAAATAAAATTCGTTTCCTTTTTGTCGAAACCAAATACCGTGTATTATACTCCTTCAGAAATTGGCCTTCCCTTCACTATCTTTCCTCGGTCCTTAACAACATCCGTAGTGGTTCTTCTGTTCTCCTCAATCCATCGTTCAAGTTTGGCAAAGCTAATCAAAGCTAACATAGATGACTACTTATTTCTTAAAAGCCCCCTTCGATCATGTACTTATTATATCTTATTTATTATTTATTAAATTAAAGTCGTTAATTTAAATAAGACCAAATCCCGTCATCTCTCCCATTTCCTTGTTAATTCTAATTTTGTTCGTTTCCCGTCATCTCTTACATTTATCATACCCAATAATCCCAGCACAACTTACGACCTTCACGTCTGTTCCTCCAACATTCCATCCCACATTAAGAATTTACAAGTTATTCCAGACCTTTGTTCCAATTACCTCAATATCCAATTTGAGTTTGAACCCCCAATGCCCTCCTATTACTGTTGCCCCAGCCTGCTTTCCTAACCCTAATAAATGTAATATGTCGCAAGTAAACTCTGACCTTCTGTCCTTTGTATCTGAACCATATTGCAAAATTCTCTGTAAGATTATATTCTCAATAGACATACTTTTAACAGAACGCTATCTTCTAAAGAATGGCTGTAAATGGGGGAACGAACATAAGAGGCATAATAACAAACTTTACATCTATGTGGAAACAATAACTGGCACCATGAGGATACGAAGAGTTACCTTTTACTGTCAAATAATAGGAATTAATAGGACAAATGATTCTGAAAAGCTTCCAACGGGCAAGCAGTGAACTGAAGAAAGAAAACAACAATATCTAGAACTAATGCGAAAGTAATGAGAGGATGTTAAAGCTCGAAGCAGTTGAAATGACGTGGTCAAAAACACATTCATATAGAAACAAATATAATCATTAAACAATTTCTATATAGATTAGAATAAAACTAAGAAAAATCAATAAATGCTATTATAATAATAATTTATAATTTATAAATAAATTGGGTGGCTAAATTGATTTTTTGAAACAAAATTTATTATTTATTTACTAGTTTACAATTTAAAATTAAAGTTATATTTTTATAGAATTTTACTAAAAATCATTTTATATGAAATATTATTGAAAATATAGTAGAAACTAATGAAAATAAAATGCAAATATACCTGCATGGTTTTGAAAAATCATGATTCATAATTTTCTATTTCTTTATAAAAACTTGGAATTAATACGTACTTTGTCATTGTTTTATTGATAATAATATTAATCACTGCAATAATCGTAAACAATAAAAAAGATATATAAATTTCCATAACATAATACTTTCTAGTAAGTTATTATATTACTTTTAATTATTTTAGTGGAAGAAAATATATATTTTAAATATATTAATTATTAATTTTAAATATATTAATGAAACAAAATATATATTTTTATTCTTAAAGCATGTTTTTTATTGTATTTTAGAAAATATGTTGTTATATTTATTTGTTATTTTTTTAAATTTATTTATCTTATCTAAATCATTATTAACAGTTCCTCTGCTGCAGTCCTTAGATATTCCATAGGCCGGAATTGCATGTGAACTTCTTCTTCTAGTTATAAACTTATTCTAGTTTTATACAATTCTTTTTTTTTCTGAAACTTTTCCATATTATTCTCTTTGAATTCTACACTATCTGTTCAATTCTACATTAAAAAATATTATATTGAAGTATATTTTATAGATGCAAGTAGTACTTTTTCTAACAAATTTGTTTATGCGCAAACTTTAATAAATCCTGCGCATCTCACTTGGAAGGTTGAATAGACTGATATGTTTTAAGTTACCAGTATTCAATACTATCAGTTTAACACAATACGTTGTATATCATCATACTCTTCAGTGATAAATAGTACATCGATAGTTTACTACATTTCCCAGTTCAGAAATAGATTATATCAAGGTCTTTCGCAACAATTTTTATTTATTTTTCTTTTGTATTTTAAAAGGATAGAACAATGGCTGATTCAGTGGAGGATGTTCTAAAACTGGGTACAGAGACAAGGGAATTGAAAATTGGCAAGTCCTTCACTGATCCAGAAGCTGGCGCCTTCCATGTAATCAAATGTATGTATTTATTTTACAATTTTTTGACGATGTCTTAACAATATATGCTATATAATTTTTAGATGATTGTGAACCAACGTCCATAGATCATAATAAAATTGCAACTCTTGAAGTAGGAAGCAGTAACGAAATTAACATGACTGTGAAAGATTTAGGTAAGTCCAATAACATGTGTTGTAAAATCAGAATATGTTAATAATATATAAATTATATATATTTATATTGATTTTAGATAAACCTAATGTACCTGACACATTATTCCAAGGATCCACCGAGCCTTGCGACAAAGGTTGTATTTTGGTCATCAATCGTCAGTCGGGGGAAATAATTCTGGAGAAGGTGACCAACACTATACAAGTAAATAAGACAAATAGCAAAACGATGAAATCAAAAAAGACAGAAAAGACACAGCAAATACCGCAGAAAGGCCGCAGGAAATCAGACAAAACTCGCGGAAGTCGAACACCAAATAGTCAGAATACGCAGAGCCCTAATAACTGTAAAACTCAGTCGCCATCAACTTCTGATGGGCACAAAAAGGACACGGCTCGCGCAAGTCTTCCGGTGATCGGTATTGACGAAATCAGCAATCCAGTTCCCGATTCAGAACCTTCATCACCAATACCGGCGCCAGCATCTGCAGCAGTACCAGTATCAGCAGCAGTATCAGCAGCAGTATCAGCAGCAGTACCAGTATCAGTAGAGGTACCAGCAATGACCTCGCTGACCGGCACGATACCGAAGCTTTCTAATGCAATACAAAGAATCTCGAGTGGCTCGTCGAGTGGCAACGTCTCGTCGAGTGGCAACGTCTCGTCGAGTTCCTCGTCCGACAATATGCCGAACAGCGATTACGAGTCAGACGTCAGCTCCGAGTCAGACGTCAGCTCCGAGTCTCCCATTCTTAACGGTGACGACAACATACCTCTTCCGGTCGAAGCAACTCCACCACAAGGTACAATGAATCTATTGAACTGCGATCTTCTCTTGTCAGATTCATATTCCGAATAAGCTACTTTGGTGATTTTTTAATTAGTTATAATTTACATAATAATTATATTTATTAGCAGTAAAACTTTTGATATTATAAAGGGTTGAAAAATTACATACGTATGTTATTCCTTTTATAAAATAAATCAATTCATGATTTTGAGTATCATCCTTGCGCTGGGAACATGCTAATCGCCTGTGTATCGTTCCAATTTTGGTATATGTATTGCCGAAACAAGTCAAAGTAAACAGCATAGCTGTTGTATATGTACCACCATATGTCCGCTATAATTGGAAAAAGACATCTAAAATATATGTGTTTATAACAATAATGTAATCAAGATATATAAAATTAGTTCTTCAAACTAATTATTATTGTCTAAATTATTATTGGAAATAAAAAAGTTTTGTTTTCAACTATAATCGAATATCGTTCAATAGTTTATTTTTTATATAAATAAACATTGATAAATGCAAATTATTTCTGTTACATTTCAATTGAATTGTTGTTGTTCATAAAAAAGAAACAATGAAATTTGTATGTACGTTAGCATGTACCCCAATATTATATGTGTTCCAATTGTTTTATTTTTAAAATGTAGTTTCAAACTATATCGATCTTACAATCTTACATAAATTTCATCTAGTTCATTGGTTGAAGCTATTTTTATTTAATTGACCACATAGCAAAATTGATGATGATTGAAGCGTTCGGTTCAGTTAAATAAGTTGATTGAAACAAATTGAAAATTACAAAAAAATACATTTTTGTCAGCTTTCAAATTTCAACAGTGGTGTTGATAAAATAAATGCAGGAAATTGTATATACGTAATCCAATATTCAAATTTTTGTTATTGTTTTACATCAATCTACCGATGAATTTTGGTCCGACTGTAATCTGGGATCGGGTAGTGTGCTTGTGAAGCAGGAGATGGGATAGAGTGATGGAGGAGCGGAGAGGAATTCCATAAAATATGATCGATATGGGCAAATTTGGAATATTGCCGAAAGTCTGCGGCACAGATGTCGGCGACATATCCACGAGAAGAGGGCCGATCTGCTAATCCCATGGGATAAAGGGTGAGTGACTCAAACACCGGTTATCATATCCACTCACCTAACCCTCGGGACTTTCGAATATCTTTGCTTTCCTGTAAAAACCTCAACACGCAAGCATATACATGAAGTAAAGGAAATCTGTCGGGCACGTGCCGACCTGGTATACAACCTTTACAATTTATAAAATTATGAACGTTATTAGTTTTTTGTTTTTCTTATTCAAGCAGTCGTTGCGTACAGTACATAATCTTGTTCTAATAACATTATTGCTGTAGATAATGACTTCAACATGTGTTCTGAAAAATATTTGACCGATTCATTTGTTATTGTTTGAAACAATTTGTTTTGTTTTTACGTGTTTCATAGAAAACATTATTGAATAATATTATAAACAGATAGGTTTCCAAAGGCTGTGGATGATTGAAGATGTCGTACATATAGACAAATTAAGTTTTAATATAATTTTGCATTTTTTTTTTAATTAAATTGTTTCAATATTGAACTTAATTAAATTTTGTATCCGCATAGTTAAAATTGTTAAATATCAATGTTAGTTTTAAATGTTCATTAATAAACAAATCAATCATTTATATTCATTAGTTATATATTATGGATTTTTATAGATATTACAAATGTATTCATTTATAAATAAATTATTATAGAAGAGAAAAGTACAGATTAAATTACATACCATAATGAAATCCGTGAAATTACTTGTATATGCAAAACTTAGTTTCATTGGTAATAATAGTATGGCTAGAATGAAATAAAACTTTTATTCAATAACTTATAATTAAATATTGAGATAGATAAGTCATATTTTAATTTATATCTCTAAATTTGATTATAAGTTGATCATTTAATTTAACTTTAAGTTAAATCACTAAAAATGGAAATGTTTTCAATATCATTAAACATCTTTCCAAGGTTTTTTCTAATATTTTTAGAGCATCTTCAATTTCTTAATCGTATTTCATTTACAATACCTTCATCTAATTATTTATAATATATTGAAATGAGCAATTAATATAACGTATTTGTATAGTTCAGGTTTACCTTATTGAATATTATTGAATTAAAATTTTATTATTTCGCAGTAATATTATTTCTACTTAATAATTGTATTATTGATTTGTATATTTTTACCGTTTACTTCAACGAATGTACTATCTTTTTTGTACTAATGTACTATTTAGCTAACATAACATTACTATTTTAGGTTGAAAAAAGATTCCAGAATTTTGGTATTTTATGAATTGAATTATTCACTTTAAAAGTATTTCATAGAAAATAAAATTTATGTTGCATTAGGGTTACTTCAACTACTATAAGATAGAAGGATTTCAATGGATGTGGAAGTTTGAAAACTCATTGAATTTATGCTATAATAAGCAAATACGACAAATAAAGTTTTATTGCAAGTTAGAATTTTTTGAAATTAAATTTGTTCAATATTGTATAATAAGAAATGAGAATCGAATCTATTAAATATCAGATTTAAAATAATATATAAATATGTAAGTTTCTAAGTATAAATAAAGTTAAGTCCTTTTTTATATCAGTGTAAATTTTAACGTTTATATCTGTGTCAGACTGAATAATTGCGAATCCGCAATTATTGCATTTAAAGCTAATCATTTATTAAAAATATTTCTAATTAAATCAGGATAAAATTGTAATTTAGTATTATTAAGCTCCCTTTTAAAACTTTGCTTACTATTTTTTTTTCGATTTTTTTTTTAATTTCTACATTATAGTTTATTTATTTTTTCATTGTATTTAAAAATTTTAGGAAGGCATTCACTCATTACGTAGTTCATTGATAATAATTATTATTTATTTTTGAAAGCAATCTATTTAAAATAAAACAAAAATAGATAAAAAGCTCTAGTTTTGACAATAATTGTAAAAGAAAAAATGAGAACCTTATAACCACGTTAATACATACGGTTGGGAACTGCTTCAAGACCTCTGCTGTAATTAGTTCATATTATGGTGATTTTTTTAGTTTCATTTTTCGTATCAGCAGTTTTGCTGCAGTTACAGTAGAGATAAAACGTGTTTTTCAGTGCTCTAGCCTAAGAGTTCTTGCATTAATGTACTTGGTGGTATATTTTTGCTAATAGTAACATTTGTCACACGATTGGTGTCAGTGACATAACTGTTTGTGCGTGGAGGAGTTCGGGTCTGTGCTGGTAGAAGCAGCAGGTCAAAAAATGGCAGATGAAGGTTCT
Organism: Nicrophorus orbicollis; assembly: GCA_018845635.1. Taxonomy (NCBI): domain Eukaryota; kingdom Metazoa; phylum Arthropoda; class Insecta; order Coleoptera; family Silphidae; genus Nicrophorus; species Nicrophorus orbicollis. The sequence goes on along the minus strand of JAFMTC010000909.1, from coordinate 38,582 downwards.
TCATCTGCCGAGGAGAATATTCCGTTCGAGCCAGGCGATAAGAGAGGCAAAGCAACTACAATAAAAAAACGAAATACCAATGCCGATATCGCAAGGTAAAAGGATGAATACCCGCCAAAACGTGGCTGCTACGAGAAAGGAAGTAAATACTAGTGAGGAGGGTTGCGGTACTAGCACCGACATTCTGCTGATGCAACAGATACTAAAAGATTCCAGTCTGAAAATTGTTAGCTTGGAAAAGATTTTCTAAGAAGAAGAGATCCTGCTGAAAGGAAAACTATAGCAGCTCCTACAACAAAAGCAGCGAAAGATGCTGCAGTCTTAGCAAGAACGACAAACCATAAAAGACAAAGAGGTATCAAATCCTTCCAACATAACAATTACTAAACCATATTCCCTTTCAGCTAGCCTGCCGGACGATTCAGAAGGATCACATGCTAGAGACATACCATCTCAGACCATAAGATCTAAACCGCCGGCATTCTTTGTTCCCATTATGGACGACATTAACAAAATGATGAAAGATCTTGACACTATTGGCAAGAAATCGTATACACTTAAAGTGGTTAGAAGGAACCAAGTGAAGGTGCAACCGACAACGGATGAAGCATATAAAGAAATCAGAGGATTGACCATGGAGAAACACATATCTTGTCACTCTTGCCAATTAAAAAGCGAACGGCCTATCATAGGCTTGCATCAATTGTGGTACTGCACCTCAGAGTACTGAAAAGCACGTCTTATCTCACATGTGTCTGTAGTAAAACTCCAATAGAAGAATTTTATATCTTTATTATTATTAGGTCTATACAGGTATATTTAAAATCAGGAATCACATCGTTTTCATCTATGAAATATATTTATATAAGAATTTAAGTCGTTTTTAAAATTATTTAGCTACGAATACTACATTTTATAGTATATTCTAATAATTTAAGTAGAACGTTTATATTTATTTTACTTTTATACATATTTTTTCCTAGAGTAATTTCAGGTTAAATTGGATTTGCAATTTATGAGATAAATCTGAATCATCGGAAAATGTTACTGTTGCTGTTTTATTTACTGAAAACATATCTTCAATATAATGTAGATTAAACTCTCAAGTATACTGTACACAATTTATACTTATTTTCACTGTAAAAATAGAGTTATACTCCTACACAAATTACTACATTTATATATCGAAAGTACTATCAAATAAGTTTCTGACAAGCACGTGTCAGAAAGTTCTCAAAATTATATTGTAATGTCTTATTATCTGACATCATTTATGTATGTTACTTTTATGTTTATTAAAATTTTTAAGCTTTTACCTGACATTTTACCTGACATTTGTATATTAAGACCATACATTTGGCTTGGACCTATATGATTATGCTGTGTTAACAAATATTTTAGAATAAAATATGAAGAAATTATAAATAAGTATTTGTATTTATATAATTCCCGGAATATCAATCACGCAACCGAGTGCGATTTATATAGAAGATAGTATAGGAATAGTTTGAATGCTAATGTTATATAGAAATAGATTAAAATTAGGAAATAAATTGAGTCATTTTCCTTCAATTGAATTAATATTATTTAGTACAAATTTAAAAAGGATTTTCTATTTAATCATGAGAATCATTTTTTTTAAAGCCATCTATCTATAAATATTAACAAAAATATCAATTTGTGATTGATTTATTATTTAGTAAATTAATTAACCAGAACGAATACAATCATATTTCACTATTTTGTTTTCATATTCAATTTAATGTGTTAATACAGTAAATATTGTTGTTATGATTTAATTATTTTCAATAATTTTTTTAGTAATTACATAAAGTCAAACTTGAAATCTTTAATTTCCTGTTATAAATCGCGAATCGCTATGGCTTCTTTCTTTTTATAATTACATTCTTGGCACTTATTGACATTCACATGATAATGACTATTTGATATTAGAATGTCACTGAATTAGTACTTTACAAATTACAAAAGTTTATTAGTTTATAGTTTTTATCAATAAATATTAATACACTGTGTTCAACAATATTTAAATAATGTTTACAATTATTAGTGAACATTTTTTTTACTATGAAAAGGAGGACGTAATTAAAGAAAAGAAGTGTATCGTAAATAAATAAAACATTTTATTAATTCAAACGTAAATACACTAATTTTGCTCACATCCCTTTTAATTATTTAATGAAATTAGTATTTTTCAATTGAATAAATATTTTTTGTACAATTTTTCAATATCTAACAAAGTATTGGTTATTGCGGAGCAAGAAATATCCTTCATATTGAATTTTACAGTAAGTGCTGCAGCTAGAGAATCGATATTAAATCTTGATTAATCATTTGTCCAAAAATCATTATGAATTGAAAAATGTCTATCAACTGCTCCATTAGTTCCAGTACAGCACAACGTAAATTCAACAAGATGAACGAAATTTTCATATGCAATGTGTTCATTTTTTAAATGGTTGTATATTTCGACCCATCTTATGTCAATTTCATTATTTCATTGATTTTCCATTAATCTAATTTATCAGAATATAATATACATTCAGTCTTATAATTTCTTCAAACAGACAATTGTCATCTATTTTAATATGCGATTCATAATCGAAGTCTTTTCGAACTGTACTGTACCACGTAGTTTTCAAATATCGAAAAGCAGGTCAGATGGCATACTTTTTGAGACAAAACCTACAAAAAACTGTCCTCCCTAAAGGAAAACGATAGGTAATTTTATTATTATACTGGTCATAAATGGATAAAGAAATAATAATGAACAAAATGTTCCTCTCATAATATTTTGATTATAGTGAAAAATGTTATATTCTGTCAGTACGACAAAGTTTAAAACCGAGGTTTTAGAGTACTGATTGATACATGTTCCTGGATTTGGTGTTAGGTCTAGTGAATCTTGTTAATTAAGTTGCCTATATAATTATTTGGCGATAGATTTCACACGAAACTCTAATATAAAAATGGTATAAAATTGAAAGAAGAAGTAATTACACTTGTAATTTCTATCAACGTCGTAAGAACCCAAACACAAATGGGAGAAAAGCTCCTCCACTCTTAGGAGGATTATATTATTGAATAAAAATATAGTATATCAACTTAACAAATTATATACAAAATAAGCAAATGTGTAGCAACGGTTACAATTTCACATTTAGGGAAACCCATATTCTGGTAAATGGTTAATATATTCTCGACCGACACAACTTATTGATTATTCTATACCTAAATTATTGATATTATATAAATTTTGTTGCTTGTCTCAAAGATGATAGCTGTAATTTCTGAACTAATTCAAATTCAAGTGGAGAACCTCAATTATTTGAAAATCATGCTCATTTTGCAAACTGGTATTGCAACGGAAAGGCTGCAGTCTATAAATTGTAACGAGCCTCCACCATCGCACACACTTTCGATACCTTCGAGAGCGTAATTTTGAACCCAACAAAGTCGCACCTTCCCATTAATTTTGCGCACTGCCAAATATTAATAATAACACGCGCGCGTGTTGTTTACGAGCGATGTACAATTAATTTCCTTCAATTAAATAATGCAAGTTATGACAAGTGGATATCCATCTCCGCGGCGCGGCATTATTAAATCGCCGGGATTTATGGTGACGTATCCATAATTTAGGATTTCTAAAACAAACGTGTCCCAATTTAATCCCTGATTTGATATTGTCTAGAATGGTAATATTTATTTGTCGACAATTTACGCACGGCGTATAAATATGTGCATGCATTATCCGCAAATCGACCGGATTTTGATCCACCACAATTACGTTTCGTTTCGCAACGGCTAAATCAAAATGTACGCGTTTTAATGAAGTTAACACACTTTATTGAAAATAAATTGAATACCGACGAAATTCACTAGAATAAAAGCGATTGTTCATATATATGAATAAATATTTTTTATATACTATTTAATATTTTGCATGTATAATAATTTTTTGAATGCAAAACCAAAAATAAGGACTAACAGTTCTTCTATGAGTTAGTCTAAATAATTGTATTGAACTACTGAAATTTATTCGTTTCAATTTTATTCGTCAAATAATAGTAGAAATCAACGTTTAAAAAATGACAAATTTGCTTTGATATTAATTCATGGGATAGGTTTATTCAAAATAATTAGAATTTCAATAATATTTCTCGAATGAAACAGACAAATTTGATATAAAATTATAAATGGCATTTATTATTCAAACGAACTATACCTAATTAAATTTCCTTATGTTGCAAAGGATGTAAAATGAGTAACATCATAATTTACTTTGTATGATAGTAAAAAATCAATAAATACAAAAAAAATCTATTCTTGCGTATATTTTTTAAAGATTTCAATTGCTTTCGATAGAAATAGTATCTTAAAATTGATAGTATTTCTAGATTTCAGGTATTTGTTTTGATTAGGTATACATTATACGTTGATTCCTTTCCTTTGTGAAGAGATAGCAAAGTCCAGTATTAAATATCACCATCGGCTGGATGACGGTGGGGCTGGTGGGGTAAAAGAACAAGCTAGTTTTAGTATATAAATTCATTTTCGTGATATTTTAGTCACTTTTCAAGTAGTTCTTGGTTGGATATGAACCCGTCGAAATTTATTATTGATCTCAAAAATAACAAAATTATCATGGAATCAGAGAAAATCGCAAATTGCCTGATCGAAGTTAAAAGGAAGTTATCTCTAGCCAAACGAAAGCTGAATAATTTCAACAGAAGTATTAAATTACAGTGCTTAGAAAACACTTCAGAGGAGCCGGAGATATTAAATGCAAAATATGATAATTACGAAAATGTGAGTATTGAAGATCCACAAATATCAATTAATAGACAAATTTGGTGGAATAACAAACAATTAAATGATTTAATTGAGAAGAAACAACTAACAAACAAAAACGGAAAAGTAACAAAGCCTAAAAATGTAAACAAGAAGAAATTTGAAAATAGCGAAAAATTCGAAATGCTCATCGCCCATCAACATCAACCTACTAAATATAGAAATGGATATCGTTGAGATAAAAAATATATTAAATAAGGTAAATGAAAATAAGATAGCAAGTGAAAATGTAAAAGTGGAGGAGCCGAAGAACTCATTGCCTATCAACTTAAACCAAATAGATATGGATGTCATGAAGAACATTTTAAATGCAGTAAGAGAAATGGAGTTGAAGAGAAATTGATGAAGGACGTATGCAAAACGGATAAAGTCTACAGGCAATGATATACATATAGTTTAAAAAGTGAAGTAAGTAAAATTAGCAGTAGATAAGAAAAATATATTTAGATCATTTTGAGACCTCCCAATGTAAAATGGTAATTAAATTTTGTCAATATTAACTTTAATAAACTTGTTCTTAAACGGAATATTTTAACATTTTGGCCGTATCTCAACTTCGTAGAAGATACAAAAGTTGGTATGAAGGAAATTATAAACATTTTGAAATTATGAAGAAGGTAAATAATGTATTTCAGTGACCATAAAACCAGTAATTGTAGATGATGATTTATGTTAAATAAAATGAGAAATAAAAATAATAATTTAATACCTTTTTATTTTATTTTGTTAACACCCAGACGATGTTCCTTTGTAAGTTAAGTGATTTTATTTTAATAAAAAACTACCTTATTATTATATTAATTCTACACCAGATTTTCCCAAAGTTTTCCTGCAACAATTGGAACATTTTGAAATTTTCGGAAAACTCCTTATATATTTTATACAATAAGTAATTATAGAAAGTCAATATAATTTAAAAGGATTGGCAAATATTTATTGATTATTGCTTAAAAAAAACAAAATAAGAAAAAAATATTATATTATCTTATTTTAATGCAAGTATGGATATAAGGAAAGAAAGTTTGCAAGTCATCTCAATTTTACTTCAGATGTTGCCAGATAAACTACAGGTAAATTACAGTTTAAATTTTATTCCGAAAGCATGGACGTGATGAAAAGAAGGTATGATTGCAAAGAAATAGAATCAGTGGCTAAGAGATCGAAAATGCAGCTTGTCAAAAGGTGAAATCATTACACAAAGTTTGTAGAGGAATTAAAGCGAAAATTGCGAAGGTGTCTTCCCCGTTCGGAGTTTGTATATAAATCATTCGAGATAACGTAGAGTATATTGTAAAGTATATTGTAAAGCCGATCTTGGAGAAAGTAATACCAGATCGGTTATTACAAATGGAGTTGTACAATACCCAAAAAATGAGTGATAGTGACAAGCTGTGGATCTCTCAAAGCAAAAGAGATTTTCCAAATATTCAGCAAATGGACATTGAATCTTGGAGAGACACGTCCAGGACAGCGAAAAGTGAACGTGAAATGTACTCTAATGCCTCTGCGTTGTCTCGAATGACTTATATGCAAACTCCGAACGGGGAAGACACCTTCGTTATTTATGCCTACACTGTGTGTAGTGAATTCTCTTTTTGACAAGGTTTGCATTGATTACCAAAAAAGAATCAACACATATTGATATAAAACCTATCTGGCAACAAAAAGAGTAATTCCCGATTATGATCGACTGCTGAAGAGATCTCAGAAATATGGTTCCAAAAATAGAGAACGGGGCTCTTAAAAAGATGTATTCCGTTTATCCAGAGATATATCACCAAGAGGTAGTCCCAAAGAGATTCATGTTGATGAATATCGACTTTGCCAACTCTTGCTTTCTGTATGATGTTACCTTCGAGGAGGTCTGGATGTTGGAATTCGGGGGATGCATTAAAATATTTACCGACGAGATTTGTAGACTCGCCGAGATCGACTTTTGGCGTATGGGACTCCCTATGCAACTCTAAAATCACTGGTAAGTTTCCACCAAATGTTTCTATCATGACATCAGAATTTTATGCCATACATAGAACCTTTTCCATCGTCGATCCAGATCTCGTGCAAACCGAAGTGGTTATTTGCACGGATTCAAAGAGTCCATTAGAATCGATTGCTTCAAGCATGATGACATCGAAGACGAATTATCTTGCGATTAATATAAAGATCCAAATTTCTCAGCTTAAGGCGATAGGTGCGAATAGCGTTTTTTGCGATTAGGACAAGACACCCTTTTAATAAACATTCGACTGCCACTCACCGACGCGTATGAAAATATAAAACAGTCAGCCATGTCCGAATGGCAAGAGCAGTACAGACAGATCGGAGAAAATAAGAGAAGAAAATATGCGGAGACCGTCCATAACATTTACGGGAGGCCGTGGTTCATAGACAAAAGGGTGGTTAAAAAACGGAAAGTCTCGGTGCTATGTCACCTGACACACTCTATGCCCAGTACACATCTCTTTAAAATTGGATTAGCGGAAATTAATTTATGTGGCTTATGTGGTCAAGTGGGAACAATCGAACTTATTTCATTATCCAATGAACGCCGATTATTAAGCAAAACTCCTATTTAATATACTATACCATTACTTGTGGTCTCTATGTAAGAATAATCTCATCTAAAAAAAAAGTTCATGAGGGATACAAGTGTATCACATGTTAAAATTGCCATTATTACAATATACAATAATAATACAATATTACAATTCAATATTTATCTTCCTTATATTTATAGTGAATTCGGTCTCGGACTTTTAACATTTTTTTATGTAATAACTTGATCTAGGTTCAATGTAATCTTTTCAATAGTAAAATATAAATATTATTTAAATAAGTATGTAATTTATTTCTTGAGTTAAATACAAATATATGCATCTAAAATGAAAAAAAAAGATTTTTTAATATTATATTTTATTATTCTTTAATTAAAAAAAAAACCTATATTCAAGTGCCATTTTAACAGATACTATTCCTAAGAAGTATACTTGAAAACAAACGTAATTTATTTCATATTCTTTTTTAGCTCGAGTTCTAAATGGATCACTTCTTTTTTTATCTTAATTTATTGACCAATTGTAAATAGCTGCATCATATTAAGCTTTTTCTAGATAAATTTATATTAAAACTGTACTTATAAATAGTAACATTGAAAATTCCATTCTTATTTTTTTTTTATTTTGTCAATATTGTGTATTAAATCAACGAATATTACACTAATATTAATTATAGTTTTAACATTTATTAGTTATTTTATTTAAATATTTTTCTTATTTTTATAAACAATAAAAAAATATTAAAATAAATCCTCTCATTTTTTTGTAAAATCAAAAATTTGCAATAGAAAAATGGCTATAAATATCTATTTATAGCCATTTTCCAACAGTCGAGAAGATAATCATCGGATGAACGACCAGATATTTACATTGTATTTGCTTCTTATTACCTAAATAATGTTTGCCGCAGCTGCTTATTATGGAAACCAATTTGACGAGGAATCGCTCTATTCGTAATATTATTGGAAACAATCATTTTTTTTGTAGGCTAATGATTTTTGACTACAATTCATGAGACCTGTATTGACCAAGTACCTTGGAGGAAATAAATTGTTATTGCAAATAATTTTCCTGCTAAACTTCGGCCCCCCTTTATTTAGCATCAGCCTGCTGACAGCAGTTGTTGTTTCTGCTGCCCGAATAGCCATGTGCTGAGCGTATTTTAGACTCCTGTCTATGATAACCCCAAGGTATTTGATGGCATTCTTTTCTATTCCTGATACGACAAATTTCGTTGGCCTTATTTGCCGCCTACCAGTTAGTAGCACCGCTTCTGTCTTTTCTGGCGCAAGTGTCAGGTTTTTCTCTGCCATCCAATTCTGGATGTTGCTTGTAGCTACGTTTACCTTTCTGGTAAGTTCTTCCTCCGTTTTTGCTACTACGACTACAGCCAGGTCATCGGCATATCCAATTACAGTTACGTCTGCAGGTTGGTTAATTCTTAGAACACTATCATAGGTTAGGTTCCACAGATGCGGGCCTAACGCAGATCCCTGTGGTACACCGCTATTTATTTGCATATCCTTCTCCCCCTGGGTGCTCGAGATGTTTATTGAGCATTCGCTGAGGTAATTCCTTATAATTTTTGCGAGGTAGGTATGAATTCCACGTGTGTGTATCTCATCCATTATACACACACGTGGCTTTCGTTACTGCGTTCATCAAATGATCAATGCTTGCGTTATCGCACAGTTTTTCGTGCAGTGACCTACGTAACACATTTTCGTTCAGCTTTCGTAGAGACTACCCCTGGACTTTTCTTTGTTCGTTGCACGTTCTGTTCCCAATTTCACACACGATATATTTATGATCGCTCATAGATTCCTTATCGAGGACTCTCCAGTTTGTGATTTTTGTGGCTATTCTGGCTGTGGCAAGGGTTAGGTCCAAAATTGACGCACTAGCGCCTCGCTCGAATGTCGGTTCAGATCCTCTATTTATGACCACCATGTACAAGCTTGCTGCCCATTCTGTGAGTATCTCACCCCTTGCGTCCGCGCGTGTTTCTCCCCATTCATGGTGTTTTGCGTTAAAGTCACCTGTCACTATTATTGCTCTTTGTCGCCTAATATCGTATGCAAGGTT
>JAFMTC010000909.1:0-25270 GCA_018845635.1 Nicrophorus orbicollis | reverse complement strand
TCTTTTTTTTCTTAATGTTATAACTGGAGCTTATTATCTATTTTTCATTACATTCTGTAGATAGATTGCTTGTAAATAAATTTAAAAAAAAAAGAAGAATCGTTGTATTATAGTTGGAATATTGGTACTAGGGAATTCTACCATTCTATCATTCATCAATAATTTTCACTACCAGATTATTCCTAAGCTATCTCCAACCTTATACCTGTTCTTAGTGTTTATAAATATTTCACTAATGCATATCCATGGGTAGCACCAACATTTCAATATCAAACTCCTGATCTTTATGATAAAATTACAATAGTAAAAATAGCATTTCTTCAAATGTAGTATGACTTATATTAGCTATACAAGTTCTCGGCCACAGATACAATATACCGAAAATCGCATAAAAAAAGGTTTATTAAATTTCAGAAAAATAATAAGTCTTACTATATTCTTTCTGAAATGTTTATTCATAATTTTATAAAAACATTAACAATCATGGACAAGTTTATTAAATTTCAAAAATATAATCTTAACATATGTCTTCTAAATGTATACGAAAAAATTTTACAAAAAAAATACAGAAAATTTTTATGATAGTTAGTTTTTCTTCACATTTTTTTCTTTACAATTATCGTCACTATATGAGAGTTTTCGGCATAATTTTGAAACTGGTTCGAAATCCCACATTCATCACTAGAAGAGATAGTCAGCATATCAGATCTATGTCCTGAAGATAATGATTCTTCACAAGTAAAATTAGTCTCAACTTCGCATGTTTCCCTTTGAGAATATAATCAGTGATTAAACTTTACGATGGCTTTGCTATTTTTTTTTGTACAATTCCTGATATCTAGAAATACAATTCTAAAGCTCGCGCTGAAACTTGAATGCTCGTTCAGAATTATTATCTTTTTCGATGAAATGGTTTGCCAATTTACAGGAAAGTTGAAGACCTTCTCGAATTACCCTTGCAGTGAGTGTGACTGAAGTTTCATCTTCTTCCGATTCATTTTCATTTTTTTGTTGTTCAACGGTATCAAGAGTTATACCAATGATATCAGCTAAAACTGTCGACGTTTGGTTAGTTTCTTTCAATTTTAACGTGTCAAAATGGCCTAAAATTGTTATTTAATAAAACTGCTTCTTGAAATAAAAACCGCATAACTTCAAAACCGCAATAAAAAATACGCGTAAAAAGAGGACCGTGTATACTTCAATACAAAAAATAATATATTAGACATATATTATATGCAGGGAGTGAACAAAAAACTTGAGAAATATGTACGACCGAACGGAAGTTCACATATACGTGTAAAACATAATTTATATATCTTATAATTAAAATTGTAAGAAGCATTAAAGCAAGCAGTTGTAAAGCAATATATACTCGCACAATGAAAACATAAAGCCAATGGTGATGTTTCCAGTTTTTTTTTTATAATTATCTTTCCAAATACTTTAACAGTATTCCAGGCGTGGGCGTTGCTCTTAGTTAGCTGCATATGTGGCACATTTAGCGCATCGGCTTATCCAAGATCTCTAAGCAACATTCTGTAATTGCTAATTATATAATGTTATCAATTACCGAGAGTGTTTTATCTAGCAATTTGTATCCATACAATTCATAATTGCATACATAATTCATTGTATATTTCTCGGCAAATCCGAAATGCGAAAGGAGGGAGGGAGGCTCGTCATCAGCGACGGATGGTGACCGAAATGTATATTTTGCAGGTCGTTCAAAGAACTTCGTTAGTTTTCATAAAGTCTTATTATGAAGTTACGCGTGGAATTTGAAAGGAGGATTAGAATTCGTCTGGGGTAAAACGCATAACGTGATCGTATCCAAATACTCTGACTAGCATATATAATTAAACTGAATATCTGTAAGTATGTACATACGTATAACATTTTCAGCAGGTATAAATATTTCGTTATTTCGGTTTCTAGTCCTCGTCCTTCTCTCATCACGAAACAAGTCCATAATTTATTTCAGACTGTGCACTCAATTATAATTGCCTAGCTTCTCGCCCTGGCGCAGCTCAAGCAGCTGTTGTAAATAATTTGCACAAGAACCTTAATAAACTTCGCTTATAAACCATCAAAATTTGGAATATAAACGGAATACAAATTACTAATTACAATTTTGGATACCCTATTAAAAAATAACTACCGAAATGGTTAATTGTAAACTATTTAGCTGTTTATGCACTTCAGCTGCGCTATATGCTTTATGTATCCACCAGTAAAATAAGATATGTATTCAGCTCTAATAATTATATTATTACTAGAACATAATGAAACTTTTAAATGAATTAGAAATATATGATATTTTCTTTGCTGATTCCCAACAAACGACATCTGTATATCTCTTCTATACTTTTCAGAAAAGTATATATCTGTCCATGTATGTTATTAAATTAATTCTCTACAAAAAAATATTGTAACAATACTCTTCTATTAATAACTTCCATTAATATTTAGAACTAAAATGTAATTTTATAAAAGATGATGAAAACGATGAATTAATAGTAAATTTGAACCCAAAAAAATATTTTCTTCAAAATCACATTAATACAACACGATATAGTTTCGATGCCTTCATAATTGTATTCAATACTGAAATTATCTTTTTTCATTTATCAATTGCATTTATAAAAATCAATAGCTTATTTTAATATTCATACAGATTTGTGTATAAAATAATATTGATTTATTTTATATTTTCTCGGTACTAGCATTTGAATTAACATTTCACATTGTATTGTTCATATCATTTTTAAATGTTATAGTCTGCACCGGATATTCTTTTATTTTATTACTATGTATTATATTTTATCCTCATTTATTGTTAGAACGTTCTTTTCACACCACTTCTCCAGTTTTACCATATCGACTGCTATATCTTCTTCTAATTGTTGTTCTTCCTTTTCTCTGTAGACCATCATACAGGTAGACGCGCCTCTAAATCCTCTCTTTTATATCTTGGGTGCATATTCCATTCAGCACCGGACCGAGAACTCCCCCCTGAGGTATCCCTCACCTAGCGAAGAGAGGGTTCGCTTAATTCGTCTTCTATTTTCACCCTTTGAGGTCTTTGTTAGTTGTGGATCCAAAAAAGAATATAGTCTTACAAGAGTTCTGCATAACCATTTGTGAACAATAAATTTATTGTTAAACCAATACAATTTTCTTAAAATTCTCAATTAGACTCCAAATCCAACAACAATAAATACATCTTGCACGTTGTTCCTAATACCATACTGGGACATAACAGTACTTTCTCGATGGATTGCTTGACTTGGATCACCAGTTGTAAAAATATAGTTTATCTCTTGTGAGATATTTTGGACCACAATGCTCATTCCACAAAAAACCTAACGGTTATTTCTTAACATCGTTAGTCTCTATATGAAGTTGTATGAATGACCATTTTTTTGTCTTATGTACATATGAACATCTGAAGAGATACATTTTTCACTTTTCTGTTACAATAAATTTGAATGACCAAAACAGTTACGAAGAAATATGTCATAATTTGAAAAACATATATCTTTTGGCATCATTCAGTCTTGTATACTATAGAATTTACTTATATTTATTACAAAATCTAGTCTCTAGTCATACTTGTAATTATAAACTACAATTGTGGCCCTACTATTCCTTATATTAAAGAAACTTTATTTGGTAATCTAAAGTGTAATTGGCGGACTTTTCCACTCCTATTTACCTATATCCATTCCATAACATTTGTTCGAGATTTCTATATAAGTTGTAATAAATGTGATGTCAGAGTTCTCGAATTTATTTATCTTTATATATGTCCTCCGTGTATAAACTTGTTTAATGTTGCTTAAAATATTTACAATATATTATTTCAACCCATAGACTAAACTAAATACATTTATTTAAAAACTTTTCCTCATATTTTGTTACTACAATTATTTTATTTACTATGATAGTATTATACTATTTCAGATAAAATCTGGCAACAGACTAACATTTTAAGGATGTAATTGGAGTGTTTCTAAACAAATTAAGAATTCACACCCTTAATATGTCATTAAAAAATATTTTTTCTGTACATAATATTTATTATTTACATTCTTAATTTCATACTAAATTAATAGAAAGTACATATTTGGATTTCATAATTCTCATCATCATTTGCACTTTCATGTATATATTCATGTTAATATTTACATTAACCTTTATGTTTATCTTTATTTTCTACATTTAATGTGCCCGAGACGTTTGATTCTGGGGTTGATACATTTGAATTATTAATAGATAACGATATTTCCAAGGAATCTTTATCAGTTATTGATGAACGCTCATCTTCATCAATTTGAATATGTGAAGCACTTGCATCTGATGAAGAAGGACTGACATTTAATGATGTTGACGATGTTTTCATATTATCTTTAATATTTAACGATAAATATTTTTGTTGTCTATTCAAAGCATTTGAAACGTTTTTGAAATATGCTACAGAAGTTGCAACAGGTAATGATGACGACAATGCTTTGGTCAGTGATGATTGATTTATTTTTTCGGATTCTATATTTAATGCGGATGCTACTCTGTATAAAGGTGATAGTGGAGTATGTACACGAAATGGTGACGATGCTTCATTAAAATTCAATGAAAGGTTCGATGTATTCGGACTCGGTGTGGAAGGTGTATGTTGATCAAGATTTTGATGTTCCGAAATATTTGGCACTACGGCTTGTGGTCGTACTATAGATGATAATGACGGGCAAGATATTGATGTTGATGGCCTGGTATTGACTTCAATTGCCAATGGCAGAGGTCTAAAATTTCCCTCTGGTGTTTCTACTGGTTCACTTTCTGTTGGGTAAATCATTATTTCGGGTATTGGTTGAGCAACCTCGCTAGCTTCAGGATTTCTGTTTTGTATTGCTTCTCTAATGTATTCTTCGGAATTAAAGTAATACAAGGTTATTTCAGTCGAGTCTTCGCTGCTTCGTCCTTCCATTTTGTATGTATATATCACAGGTAAGTTATAAATAAAATGATAAAGCTCGTATTTTTTAAATATAAATATTTATATTATAGTAAATATACGCTTCTAATAAATATATTATTTTATTTATATTTGCAAATTAACATAACATATATATTTTTTATATAAAGCAAAAGTTATATAATTTTTGAAATTAATTATTCCAAATATAAAATATTAAAACTTTTGATTTTTGTGTATCAAATGAAGAAAAGTGAAATCTCGATGTGTAAAAATAATTAAATTATTTTTTCTTTTTATTATTAATTTATATATACGTCGAATAATCAGTAAAACCACAATTTTAGCTAAAATTATTTTAAATTTATTTTTATACGCTTGATTTGGATAATATATTGATTATATATTTAAATATTCATCTCGAAAATAGATATTCTTTATAGTTCATTCAGAATATAAAATCAATTCACAATATTTCTACTTCGTAGAAAGTAACTAGTTACATACGTAGATTTCTTTTTGTTCTAATGTTCTTAAACTATTTGTAGTAATAAACTGTTCATTTATACAGATATATGTCAACACAATATCTTATAAATGACAGATACACACTTAGTTTAAAGCAAACTGTACGCAATTAATGTAACACAAGAATAAAGTATGTTTGCTACAAAATATTTCTTCTATAAATATACAAGTAAAAAAATCTAGTGAAAAGACGGAATCTATAAATAATTTTAAACATGAACTAAAAATAATTTGGAATATTTAGTACTTTTTCCTCTGCAATTTTTTGTTTCTATATTATAGTTGAATTTTGACTTATTTTATTTAAAATAATTGTATATAAACATTTGAATTGGGCACAAATATGACCAAACGACTGCTGACCTAGGTTTTTTAATATCCTTTTTTTTGGTCTTTTTGCAACGATATTTACAATCTATCCAACATTCAGTAAATCATCACGTCATTGCAGACACTTGTTCGGAACCGTTGCTCATTAACAACTAAACCCATTCTAAACTTAATAAACCGCCATTATAGAATATATAATACACTTCAATATTTCTGAATATACAATAAATCGCACTTCACATTTACGACATATATACAGACAATACGCGTATTATTTCTTTGTTTTTGGGTGTTACTAATCTTTCGATTTCTAATTATTAGTTTGATGACATTTAGTATTATTAATTGTCGAATTTATGAAGGTGTATTAATAATGATTGATGTGGATTGAACTAAATATCTAGTACATAGTAATGTTCTGATATTTGTTTAACGAGTGGGTTATGGACCATTTAAGCTTATTTGTTGATTGACTTGCGAAGATATATTAACTATAATTGATGTTGATGGAAGTGGATATGTATTAGATGATGATGTCAATGATGTGGAAAATATGTACTAACATTGAAAGATGTTGATGATGTTCAACCTCCGATTGATTAAAAAAATCCTGAAAATTAATATTTATAAATTTTTTGCCATTGACAAAGTATTCTAGTTTATGTTAGAACCTCTATGTATTAATGGTGCATTGGTTTCACGTCTTACGTATTTAACGAGGATTGAAAAATTATACTTCATCTGTTTTTTCCATATGACCTGGAATATAAATTTAAAAAAATACGAATA
Source organism: Nicrophorus orbicollis (assembly GCA_018845635.1). Classification (NCBI taxonomy): domain Eukaryota; kingdom Metazoa; phylum Arthropoda; class Insecta; order Coleoptera; family Silphidae; genus Nicrophorus; species Nicrophorus orbicollis. The sequence goes on along the minus strand of JAFMTC010000909.1, from coordinate 18,648 downwards.
CAACATTTTAAAAATAAATCCAAAAGTGTAACAGTATGAATAAAAAGTAGATATTAGCCTTTTGCTACATTTGATATTTTTGTTCATTAGTGTTTTTATTAATTGTCTGTTAAATAAATATATTTATTGTAAAAACGTTCAAATTTAAGAACTTGACATTGAACTTCCTGAAATAAATAATTGTTCAACATTACTCCTTTGATTGAAATTTTATTTCATTTCATATAAAAGTGATTTAAATTAGATTACTTCATGAAATTACATTGAATTTTATATTCATGAACTTTAAGGTTGTTATTAATGTCCTCTCTTAAATTATCCGCAATTTCCGATTATTCAGTCATAGCAAAAAGTACAAATGCCTAGATATTATCTATGAAGTATTGTTATAATAAACTAGTTAGCACTTCTTACAAAGGCTTTGAAATAGATTTAGTGCACAAATGAGCGAGTCACGAGGTCTAATTCCTTATATTGGACTGCTGCAAGCTCTTTTACTTTTGAATGAAAGCCCTACCTCTATGCAAACATGTAAGTTATTACTTTGAAAGAGTGAGAGTGGTTAAATGGGAGTCTTTTGAGATGAATTTAAAGGAAAGGAGAGGTATCTATCGAGGACTGTAACAATTTTAATTTGGAGAATAGAAGATCTTCTATTTGCAGGGTTGTTTGGACGGCGGATCCTGGTGAGGATACAAAGAGAGGAACGTTCGGATATAGAGAGACTTTTCAGAACAGGGTTCCCACATTGGGAGAGAAGGGGGAAACCATATTCGAGGATTGGACGGCAGATTTGTTTATAGATGGATGTTTTACATATGATGGATATTGCAGAACTACGGAATGTTAGGGATCGGAAATGACGAGATCTTGTCTAAACTTTTGGATTTGAGTTCTTTTGAATATGAGTTAAGGTTGAGTTAGGGATCTAGCAGTTTGTATTTCTAATTTTCTAAAAAATCGTTTATTTTAGAATAATTTTAATAATTATTATTGCATAATCAATTTTAACATAATATAATATTAAAACATCACCAAAAAAAACGAATGGCAAAAAGACCATAGACAATATATAACCATTTTGTATATTTTTCTCTTTTCATACATTTCATTTACGTTTTTAAATAGTAAATTAAAATTATGATTACGAAAACAAGCATTTAGAAGATTGCATCATAAATGAAACAAGTATTATATATAATCAGTCATTTTTATTATAACAAATACACAGTTACATTTACGATAGTTGATATAGTAAAGACAAGTTGGTAAAACTTATAAACATGTTAATTAATATCAACATAAATATTGCAAAAATATATTTTTAAATATACTTTATAATGGATTTTTTATCAATTTTATAAATAATTTTATATTATTATTCATGATCATCCGATGCCTTTCATAAACAATGACTTAATTATCTTAATTCATCCAAGTTAAATTTATTATATATTTTTTATATTTTACTATTTTTATTGAGAATTTTATGTTTTTATTGATCACCAGATTCATCTCCATTTATAGTGATTCTGTTGATACCAATTTGCTTCTTTGATGTTGTTTCTATAGATCAAACTCTAGTATGGAGAAATTTAGAAGCCGGCGACGTTTTTTGACTTTTTTTAGGAGTATCAGAAATATTTTGGTTGCTCTCAGAATTTGTTACTTCAAAATCTCCGGAAGTAAATGACTGAGGAGTCTTTGGTCCTTTTTCTTCATACTTAGATGTATATGGAGTGATAAAGGAATACTTGGCGTTAACATGGATGTTATTGAAACAACTATGCAAAATGGTTGATTTTTCAGGCGTTGTCTGTGTTAGTTGTTCTGCGTATGGAGGTTTCATGAAATTACATTGACAACCTCTTGTATTTTCATTCATTCTTCTTTTATCATCCACATTATGTTCTACTAGTTTTAGTAATGGAAGATGGTTACTAAAATATGGATATGAATTAACCTCATTCATTTTTAACGTTTTCATATTCCAAGCAATTGAACACAGACTCTTTTATATTTTCTTTTTATTACTATAAAGAAATTGGTAATATAAATTGTAAACTAACAATTATTCAAAATACGCACAAAAGTATTGAATTTAACATACAAATTCATTTCATTTTTCCCTTTCATTTATACATTTTTATTCATATACATTTATTTCTTAATTTCGTACATGTATTTTAATTAAAAAAATATACAAATTTGTTAACAACATATAAAATATTTTAATGTTTTTCATATTAACTAAAATAATTACAAAATGAATATAAAGATTATCAAATGTAATAGCATATCTTTGTCTAGGCATAGAGCATGTGTAAGTATGTAGTGTTAAGATATGCTTTTTCTTTTAAAATCTCTTAATATCACTTACAAGTTTGTGTAATACATATTTTATTAAATGTTTCAAAACTTTTGGAATAATTTTTACTTGTGCGATTTTATAATAAAGAATAATAAGATATATACATTGAAAAATATAAATACCAATATTTAAATACATTTTTTTTATATTATTTTTTTGACATAAAAATACTTAAAAAATGTGGTATCAAATTTTTGTAAATAAGAAATATATATGCATTTTGAATGAACGAAATTCAAATTCAAAAATAGTATTATCAACTACTAAATATAAAACATATAACTATTCAATCATATCAGAGATTTGATAATATTTTTAGAAAAATGTATAAGTTTTACAAAAGTGGTTTCAAGCGTGCGCCGTTATTAGTAACTCACATAGCAAGAAGTACTTGGGATCAAAAATCTAACAAAATAAAAAAAAAAAGATTCATTATTTGTCATTTAATAAGATCCTCTAACTAATAGCATATATGACAATCAAGAAATGATTGCAAACCGATTTGCTAACCACCTGGAGTAGACATTTGACTTCACTGACGAACCTGACTATGACTTGGACAATAATACTTATAGACATGACTGGTACAACACCTTCTCCTAACTATTTTTACCTCCAATTTCCAAACCTCTCTTATGAGGGCCATCACTCGAGCGCCATATTCATTGTTGTGTCCAAGACATTTGATGCTGTCTGGCACCGATGTCTCCTATTTTTTTTGTCCAAACTCCCTCCGTACCTCATCAACTTAGTCAAGGACCTCCATGGGAATCGATTCCTCAAGTCAAGATTCGCGCTTCCTTCTCCAGATCCTTTGCACCATTCCAAGGTTTTTCAGTAGGATCATCCCTCTCCACTTTGTTGTTTATTTTGTTTTGTTTCAACCTATATAGCCCCGACCCCAATACAATCGATCCTACCCTTTATATTCTCCAGTTCGCCAACGATAACACCATAATTTGCCATGTTTTCTCCCATAAAACTTCTATCGAAAACCTTCGCAACCTCCTTAAAATAAAACGTTTAGTTCCCTACCACCGGATTACATCATCCTGTCCCCATTTAACTTTTGTTAATCTCCCAATCTACCCGTCTCCCTTCGTGAAATACCTAGGAATCCTGCTAGATCTAAAACTCAACCTTAACTCCTATTCAAAAGAACTCAAACCCAAAATGAACATTCCGTCACGTCCGATTCCTAACATTCCGTAGTTCTGCAATATCTATCAAATGTAAAACATGCATATATAAATCCATCTGCCTTCCAATCCTAGAATATGGTTTCCCCTTCTCTTCCAATGCCAGATATATTAATTATATTACAATTTAGTTGATGTTCCTCCTATTCAGTCCTATTTGTCCTTAAATAATATTCGTCTTAATTTATTTTGTTGTCTACTACAAAGCATTTATAGTCTTCTTTGTATTATTTCTCCGTATCTCAAGACCATAACATATAACAGATGTAAACTCTCTAAAACTCACTCACTTAAATATGTTAATTATATAACAGAACAAAAAATATATGGCCGGCAAAATTTTTATTCCACAGTATCAAATATAAAGAGAACAACGAATGAGATTTCTTTTAATTCCAAATATCTTGATTATTGTTTAATAATTCATTTAAGTCCGGTTGTGTTTGGCTGACCGCGCAAAAAACTTGCAAAGAGCCGCATGCGGGCCGCAGGTTGCCGAACTACTGATTTTTTTATATATATTATTTGATGCATACATTTATTTTTTACTATTATGAATATACTGTCATTATGATTATTAGATTATAATTTTTAACTTTAAGCATTAAATTTTATTAAGCATTAATTAATAGATTTTATAAATCACTAAAAAAGCAAATCTTTCCGTGAATTGTTTTCATAAATCTAGTTTATTATTTATGAACATAATAAATGTTTAAAATACATAAAAAATATAAAATTATTATGATTTATAGAAGTATGAACATATTTTATTACAGCTATTCATATTTATCATGATATAATAAAATTATATGTTTCATAGAATAAGATTACAACTAAATAATTAACTAGGTATGTTTTGATTGAAATTTGAGAGCTTTTACCAAAATGTCACTTAGCAAGAATTTTGAGATGGAACGGCATTATGGAAGTTTTGGCATAGCATACACTGTGTTGCTTTAAGAGAATGCATAAATATTCATGCATGAAATCTGCGTCTTCAACTAGTAACAACCCGAAATCCGGTTAGGACTTGGAACACTAACTTACCTTTAATCAATGCCGACGCAGCGGTAGCTGTATAGAAATAAAGAGGGACTGGCAGAATTCGCTAACTAAAACAACGACAAATTCTCGTACTTTCCTTTATTTATCATTTCCTGTTAAAATCTATGTATCCTTTCAATGTAATTTTTATTCTCCTTTTTAGTTCATATACATATGCAACTATAATACAAGTTAACAATAATAATAATGTCTTTAAAAAAGATTTATACCAAAAAAATATGCAAAAATTGTATAATAATATCTTAAGAACGAAACAGAAAAAATATGATTATCTAAAATTCACGTTTCGTTTCGGAAACGTTTGTTGCTAGAGTTATTTACAATTCAATTAATGTCCTATAGGGATGGAGAGGCGGTCTTTTTTTTAATATAGGAAATTCCGATAAATGTAGGCTTTCAAAAAGAAAACCAATTAGTTGAATCATTATTAGCGAATGTCACGTTTCTACCATGAAATATTATTACGTGTTGTTTTTTTACATTGTTTTATAAATGCAGTGAAAAATGACAGTTTCAAATCGTTTGCATTCATTCATCAGTTTTTCTTTTATTATTTTTGTTGTTTCTGTTGTTGATTTTTTTTATGTTGTTATTGTAGATGAAAATGCAATTTTTTATGTTTGTTTCTGCATTTGCTTTTGTGTTTTTTTTCTTCGTTAGTTACAATTATTAATTTTTTTATGATCAAACAACGCGCTGCATACATTTGTAAGGTTAAATACTTGGAATGGAGGATTTCTCGTCGCGAAATAATGTCTTTGTTTCGATCGGGAATTACAAATATGTACACTTAATCACTCGACAATTGCGAGAGTGTAAAATCGCGGCACACTGGAAAGAAAATTCGGTTTCTACTGGATTTACGTGTTTTTTTTTTCTTTATATATTTCCTGACTAGAATTACATTAGATAAACCGCTTATTTCATTATTATTTCATTATTAATATTATTTTAATACCAATTATTTTTTTATTTTTTTTATAATATCACAATTAGTGTTTCTTTTCTCGCTTAATATTAACAATATTATTTTTTATTTTTCGCTCGTTTTAACACTGATATGATTAAATACACTGTCCGAAATTCGGTTGTTAGTTAAGGGTTGTTGCATTCATGCTGGTAATGAAGTGCGGATGACCACCAGCTTCTCTTCCTGCTTCGCCGCTTTGGATGGAGAAATGCCTGTAGGATAGGTACTCCGGTGGAATAGCCTGCTGGTCCCTCTTGATGGCTGCTCTTTGTTTCTTGATCTTCAGATATCCTAGGACTGTGACCAGGATTATGAAGACCAGGAATCCCATGCAGCATCCGATGATCAGGCCTAAACGTCTGGTCAATATCGATTGTATTCCACGGCCGTGCTCCGGCATGCTCCCCAACTCCCCGTGTATGCTATCCGGGGCCCCCAATGTGCTCACCTAGATTGGAAATTAAACATTGAGCAGTTTATTTCGTGACTTGCCTGAATAAACCTTTAAATCATACAACAAGAAAACGAATGAACAATGAAAAAATACATGAAAATGGTATGCGAGAAAAATGAATTCAAGGAGGGAACTGTTTTTAAATCGTAACAAACTTCATCTTATATTTATGAATAAAAGTCCGCCCCAAGCGTTTTTCACGATTACACTGCGCTTCTCTGCTTATATACTTTTTATGCTTCCTAGCACTTATTTATAAAATTTTATATTTTCTTAATTGAAAACCAAACACGAACTACTAATTAGTAATTTCTGAGCGGAATAATCCCGTTCATTATCAGTGCTTCCGGGGTTTGTAAAATAATTAAAATTTAATCTTGCTAATTAGAATTGAACTCCGCATTCAATTGTAATTAATAAGATTTTTTTATGATATTTTTTTATATGTTCGTATACTTTATGAGAAAATTATGAAATTAACATTTTTATAATATAGTAAATTGATAGATCCAGTTATAATGTTCAGAGTATAAACAAAATACCTCTATTCTATAGTTTTTTTTTGTAAATTCCCAAAAATTTAAATTATTAATGCAAATATTAGTAATATATTGTTAAAATGTATTTCATCACAACATATAATTTATGGGGAGAGGATTAATGTAGTAAGATTACCTCATGTTAATTAATTTTATGAAAATGACCATGAAAATCAAATTTTATTTAGATAATTTCTTTAGAAGAATTTGGTTACACAGTGTAACAAGAACTCAATTCTTCAGTATTACGACAAATCAAACCTCCATTAGTTTAAGTTTCGAGTTTACGTATTTCATAGTAAATAAAGTTTTATTTTATTTTTATATAAAGTTTTAATTCATAGAAACATATAATAAACAAGAATGGTTATGAAGGCTTTGAAAGGTTAAAGACCCCTGCAGTAGAACATCAGTTTTCGAATGCTATGGTTCCCTATGGTTTCAGTCACCAAAATCTTAAACGAAATTTTAAATTAAAACTCAAACTTTCTACACATAATTTCTTATAAATTCTTTTTTTAATTATACTGTAGAAATTAATTTCATAAATGCTTCCTGAATATGTCGGTTCGGAAACCAAAATTAAAAGCGATTGACTTTAGTCTATAATTATTAAAATGTAAACTTTTTCCATATAATTTCTTTTCAACAATTTTCCATAATTCAACGAAAGCACACATCTCGAATATTTCAATTCTCTATTAATTCGGTTCACGAACAATAATAAAAACCCAATCTATGCTTAGTTCACAAATTTTGATTTATATTATTTAAATGTTTCACATAGCTATGAATTCCTGTCCGTCTTTAAGAATAACGAAAATAATTAACTACTTCAGTAAGTTTGATATTAGTATTGATCAAGTTAGAACATGGATATTAAATAATCTTTAAATTATTAAATAACTTTTTATTTTATTTGTAAATTGTTTCTCATTTTTTTAAGAAATTGAAAAGAGTGATATAAAAAATCAAGGAAATATTATTGAATTATATGAACTTATAATTAAAGTAGTTCACATTTGCATAATTTATCAATATAGCAGACGTTGTTCAATATGGTACGTGGCATTTCGTATTACCTGTCCAGAATAACTTACACTCCATGCATATAATGTTTGCAAATTTTCATAAAAATTTTCGACTCATATTTCATTAATAAAGCGCAATACTGAATTTAATATATTTACTTTACAAAAGTATAGTTGAAAATAATAAAAGGAAACTAAAAGAAATCGTCTAAGTTTTAACAAGACCTCAACAGAATTATTTTCTTACAAGAGTTCAACTTTTGTTCCTTATAAAAGCGTCTCAAATGCTAATCAGCTTTAATTATTTTTTTTAAGTATATAATTAAAAAAGATTATTTCGTTGAATTACAAAATTCATTTTAAACTTTGTTAATAGTAAGTTCGTTCCAATTAGTTGCTATATTGATTTTTTTAATTACAATTTCTGTGTAATAAAAACCCTTTATAATCGTTGATGTTTCCTATGCTGACCGTTGGAACACGCAACGTTAGTAATGTACACGTCCCTATTATTTATAAGTGTCACATATAATATCAGAAAATTACGTTTACTTGTGAATTTTTGTTTAATCGAATCAAATTTTACATACGAAGTACGTTACAATTTATTAGATTTTTGTAAGTAAACAAGAATATGCATTAAAAGCAATTATAGAAGGAATTCTAGAAAAAAAAAGAAATAATTTTTAAGGAAATGTGAGTGTATGAATTGAAAAGAAATTTGCTCCTAAATCATTTTTTCAATATAAAACATATATAAACATATTAAACTAAGATTTCTATCATGTTTTAGAGTAAGTACTATTGATGTATGTGATTTTAAAATAAATAAATAAATAAATAAATTTTAATTCAAATTAATAATCAATTAGTACATAAACATACTTTTAATACATATGTCCTCGATTATTTTAATTTTAAATTGTGCAAAATATTATCTTAAGCAATTATCCGCACTATGCGAGGTATTGATGCATTTGCGATTAGACAACAGCTAAGTTAAGTGACTTAAAATGAATTAAGTGTTGTTATTAGACTTCAATTTGAAAATAATTGATATTCTCTGTTTACAAGAATGACTTAAATAACTTTGGAAGCAATTATGTATTTAGTTCTATTGAATAGTTTGTTCACTCTTATATATAATTTCTTTATAATATTTTTTAGAGATGTAATATGATTTAGAATATTTCTTCCCGAAAAACATGAATATAAAGTGAACTTTTAAAATTTTTCTTCTATTATAAAACATACATATTGATGTTTTATATAAACATTTTTTAACTATCTACATCAATTGAATCTACTAAGTATTTTTTTATTTGGATAATAGTATATTGTTTTGGTATTCTTAACTATAGTATCTTTTTATGTATTTATTTATTGTTTTTGTCAAATTATTAATTGGTTTTCACACAGTCCGGTACCTGGACTAAGTAAGGTTTTTATGGATATATTCGTTCAACACATGTAATAAATTATATTGTATTATTTTCCTTCATTAATTGTGTTCTAATGTGTAATAAATTGAATACTCTTCAACAATATTATATCCAGAATTAATTGAAATCATTAAAAATTATGTTTTTTTAATATGTTTTATTTCCTTTATACAGATTGCTTTTTAGTAATATATATATAGTATATTTAATTGAATCACCCTTCGTATTTACTGACCCACAAACTTCTGAAAACCTGTCGAGATTTATTTAGAACACAAATGGGTTTTTTTTAATTAGAGCAAAGTAAATTACATCGTGGTAGTGAAAACATAATTAATGTACACCTGTAATAATAAATTGTTAATTACTTGAACTGAAAGTAAAATCGAGTTTTTTATTGTATTATTTCGTAATTACAGAAAATTAGAAATATTTACAAATTGTTTATAACTTGTAATAATTAAATTAAAACATTCTATAGTTTGTATTTTCTAACTAATCTTCATATCAGTTAAATCTGATAAAAGAATATATTTTTTATTTTCTGTGAAGCTATTACAACAATTACAATTATAACAATTGCTGAAGCTCATATAGCAAATATTAATGTCAAAATTATTTGCGTTAACTTGTTTTTTCAATTGAAATGTATTATCTAAAATCTTCATCTAAATTTATTAATTTAATAAGAATATAATATAATTTATTAGCCAATGAAAAAAACAACATAATACGATTCATAAAAACTAAAAAGTAATTTTTAAATACTTATAAATATATAAAATAAAATAATTATAAACCGAAAGATTGGGCAAAGGGCTAACGACCTTAGTTATTCCGACCATGTAATATTGTTAATATTTGAAAATTTTATGTTATGAAAACATATGTTCGATTGAAATAGAAAAAAAATAGATAATTTGTAGTATGAACTTTTTAAATATTATTATCTGTTTGTAATATTAGATGTTTGTAACATAAAACTGAATGGTTTTAAAGAAATAATTATACAAAAGTTAATTTACAATAAGCATATAAGAATGTATAAAATCACTTGGAAAACTAATTTAAATAGATGTAAATGGGTATTTCAATTCACTAAATTGATCATTATTTTTGTATATGTGGTCTACTAAATCTTATTTAATAATAATGTTAGGGCAGAAAGTCCAATTGTCGCAGTCCTTTGAAGCAATGACAATAATTGTGATTTATTTTTCTTATAATTATATGAATGTTGTATTACTTCTTTTGTTTAATATATTATATGTTATTATTTGTGAATGTTTTGCTAGTAATTGATTTTTTTAATATCGAAATAAGCTGTATTTAACGAATAGCCATGAAATTGTATTTGTATTTATCAATGTAATTCTTAAATCCTATATAATCAGTATATCTGAATGGCAAAACGATTTTGAAAATTAGTTCATATTCGAATAAAGTAGATAAAAGGAAGAGTGAGTAATTTTAATTAGAACGTAATATGTTACATGTATTGAAATTAATGAATATTTTTAATCATGCACATTTATTTAATACCATATAGTTTTTGTTTGTTCAATTTTTAATTCACCGAATTTAGTTAGATTAAATTTATGAAAATAATGGTTAATATTGTAGACAAATATATTTTTTCTTGCTATACTATATAAATTAGTTTTAATTTAAGTTCAATTATTGAAAGTTTTAAGAGCATTAAGAAATCAAAATCAAAAATGCTTATTGAAAACTTATTCATGTTCTATTTGTTAGTAAAAGTAGATACCAGAAAATAAATATTTAAAAAAAAACTATTATTCAATTTAATTCGAAATTAGCGAAACTTACTGCATATATACATAGATGAATGTGCAAAATCGTTTTGAAAATAACTAGATCACATTCGATTGAAGTAGATAAATGGAAGAGTGTGTAATTTTAATTAGAGCAAAGTAAATATCGCCAGTGACATGTAAAATAATTAACGAACACTTTTAATAATGCAAATTTGTTTAAGAGTTGGACTGAATGTTAAATCGAGTTTTTAGTTTGTTCAATTTTTAATTAGCGGAATTTAGTTAGATTTAATTTATGATAAAAGTTTTGGGAAGTGCCGCACGGTTGTAGCAGCGAAGGGTGTGAGGTGCTAGGGGGAAGGGTTTTGTTCGGGGTCCGAGTGGGTTTCGGATGGGCTTTACCTCAGCGCATTTGCTAGTCGGCGAGTCTACGAGTAGGGGTAGCATGGCGTCCGTGAAGGTTTCCCAATTATCGCCGGAATTGTTGGAGTCCAGGCGTCTGGCCAGCTTCGAATCGCTCTCGTGGCGTCGCGACGCCCAATTCCCGAGCGCCAGCACGCAGATCAGATACCGGGTCCCCGGATATAATCGTGGTAATTTCGTTGAGCGCATCGTACGGTCCAGCATCTTGCCACGTATCTGCGATTATAGGGGATTACGTTACATTTATTTCCAGATTCCGGTTTTCTACAGACTGGAAAGCAGACGGAGAAAACATATTTTCAAGTATTACCTCTTCAATGCCATCGATGCTATGATAGACAACCTGATATCCGTGCAATCCGGAATGGTTCCGGCTCTGCCAGGATACGAGCACAGAGAATGGCTGTATATCTTGTATGGCGAGACGTAGAACCAGAGGTTGATCGCAGAACTGTTCCGGTGCCAGCTCAAGAAATATTCGGCCTCTCAATTCCGGTGGATGTTCGCAACGGAGGGCGCGCGTGTTCGCCTGCTCGACCAGCTTTTGGTGGTCCCGGAGCCATTCCCATAACTCCTGCGACTCGCAGCTACACGATAAAGGATTTTCTGCAACAAAAAGAAATAAAATAAAGATGAGCAAAAAGAAATTGCCATCGGTGAGGTATATAGATCAAAGAAGAAAAGGCAACAATCAAACCCTAAAAGCGGATTAAGGAAACGTCCCGAAAACTATAATATTATAAATAATGGTCCTGAATATATGTATTTAGTGAAATACGTTATCCAGACATAAATACAAAAATGTCAAAATCACTAAATAAGAAAACAAAGGCCAAAAGACCTCGGTTGTTAACCATTTAGACCGTCTTTTAACAATAAAGATGTTGAAAGTTTAATACCAGTTCATAAACAGTGATTATTAGTCGTCTAAAAAAAATATAGTTTTATTAATTCAAATTATAAAACATAAAACTATAATAATATAATGAAAATTATCTATAATGTAATATATGCGATATATAACTTTTAAAAGTACTAAATGATAAATTTGTATAATATATTAGCAGACTAAATATTTCTAATATTTGTTATAACGGTTATAAATATTTGATAATTAATTAGTTTTTTATTCGTTTCATAATTTGTATTAAATGAACTATAATTATTTAAAACATTTCAACTTTTTATATTTAGTTTACTATTTTACAAAATTCGTTGGCAAAATTAATATTATGCCACCATAAAATGTACATTTATTTCTTGAATAATTTCAGAATTTATAACATTTATTCCTTTATACCTTTATTAATTCATACTTGTTCTTGTTAGTGTCTATACCTGTTTATTTTAATGTGACTGACATTGGTTTAGGAATGCTGTAATTAGATGCTTTATGTCAGAAATACCTATCGTCTATACCCCTTTGCAGTAATAGCTTTATATTTAATTTTTATTTCCTTGTATTTATTTATAATTATTAGATTACTATTAGATACTTATAGATTTTTATATTTAAATTTACAAAATTTTATTACAATATGTTCCCAGAGGCTGCCTTTTTATATAATGATTTATATGTAATTGTTATACAATAGTGTTAATTTAGTTTCTCCATTGACATATTATATTCATGGGCGGAAAGACCAATGGTCAATAGCCCTTTGGCAAGCCTTTCTGTTATTGTTTTTATTATATTTTGTAATTTGTATTTTGTTTCTTTATCCAATAAATTATATTATAGTATTATTACTACAATATATTTTCACATATTTCTATACAAATATATTCTCTCATTTAATTGTGTTACTTAAATTAATTTTCTAAAAGGAATAAATAAAATATATATTAATATTTGATTATATAATGATAATTAATTGAAACAAGATAATAGTACATGTATATATAATAATAATCAAATGACATGATGTTAATTGAAGTTCAGTATTATCGTTTATTGGTTTCTATCAAATTAATAATTGATTATAATTGATCAATCACTTAGGATTGTAACTAAATTAATTAAGCTTAGAAGGATGTGGTCCAGAAACAGATAACATTTCTGAACATCATTATACGTTTTTATAAGATATTAAATTTGAATAATTTATAGATATAAAATTGTATATAATATCAACTAGCATTATTTCAATATGTTTATTATTATTTAATTAGTATTCTATAAAAAGTGTATAGATAAATAGTCTATTGAGACGGTTATAATAAATATTATTATTATATTTAAAAAAATATATACATAAAAAAATATATTACTAACAGAAATCTGATTTTACATCTATCGTATGATTCAATAAAATTTTTAATTTTGCAACATCTTTATTTGGCCAAAGAGCTAACGACCGAGGTCTTTCTACCTAAATATCAAATGTATCACAAATTTGAAATATTTTACCATATTAATAAACAAGCTAATGTTGGATTTACTTGATTCGTTGCAGTCAATCAAGAATTTAAAAAAAAATAGTTTATAGACATTTCACATTAAATTGTTTCAGACATTATGGAAATTTGATCGTTTAATATTTTTATTAATATAATTTAAATGTAAAGATATATATCTCTATAAAGATATACAATATTGATAAGCAACAGCATACATGCATATTTAATAAATTACGATAATATTATTTATTAATAGTTTTTTTGGAGTTTAAAATTAATATTTGAAATTAAAATTTTATTATTTATTTAGCTAAAGTTAATACCATTTTCATAATAGGTTTACTACTAAATTATATAATTCTTTTGATCTGATGCTGTTAAAAATGTACAAATATTATGAAAGTAGCTCACCTTCCGTTCTCAAGCTTCGTATTTGTGTTTCGAGTGGTCTGAATGCATTGAGAGGAATGTTTTCCAAGTAATTGCGGCTCAAATCTAGCGTACGCAGTTTCTTCAGTGGTTTGAAGGAGTCACTCGAGACGGATGAAATCCAGTTACCGTCCAAGTATAGCTCTCCCAGGTTCTCCAGATGCTGGAACATGATCTTGCTGATGCGACCGATTTGATTGAATGACAGGTCGAGAACTTGAAGGGACTTCAGGTCCTGCGGAAATTCCTCTAGTTCTTTCAATCTGTTATGCGTCAAATTGAGTATACGCAAGTGGTTGAGTCCCTGTAGCCGCTCGGGCGGCAGAAGTTCTAGCTCGTTAACCCCCAAATCCAAAGTGAGTAGATGGGGCAGACTACCAAACGCACCAGGGGAAATACGCGAAATCCTGTTCTGGCCGAGATGCACGTGTAACAAGGCTGGGAATGTTTCGAAGTCTTTGCTGGTAACAATCGTGAGGTTCGTGGAGCTTATGTGCATTTCCTCCAGGGATGGGTATCTGTGTGCGGACGCAATGTCGTGTATTCGGACGAGTGGATTTCCCGTCAAATTGAGCCATCCGAGTCCGGGGAGAGTGTGCTCGGAGAGTGCGGACGTCGGGATTTGTCTGAAGCGATTGCAGGACAGATCAATCCTCCTTAAAAGCGGTGAATGATGAAAGAAGTTCGCGGGAAGACCGGCTAATATGTTTCTACTTAGATCCACCGACAGCAACTGCGTCAAATTGGCTGAGGCAAAGCCCGAAAGCGAAGAGATCGCATTATACTTCAGGTCGAGCTCCTTTAAATTCGGCAATCCATTCAAGCGTGACACCTCTAAACTGGCCATTCTATTGTGAGCCATTGAAAGGGTCTCCAGGGTCGAGATATTCAAGAGAGCAGTGTACGGCAGCTCCTTGAACATATTTTCGGCCAGCTTCAATTCCTTCAGCAAATTCAAGCTGAGGAACATGCCGTACTTCAACTGTTGCAATCTGTTGCGGCTCAAATCGATCCTCAATAAGTTCTTGTTCTTTGAGAATATCACGTCCGGCAGACTAAGTATGTGACAGTCATCAAGAAAGAGCATTTGTAACGAGGGTAGACCATTCAAGGCCTCATCGAAGATGTCGCTGAAATTATTGTGCGACACTTTTAGAGTCCGCAGGCCGGGTATATCGAGATTACTGAGATCCTGCGACACGAGCTCGTTTCTCTCCAGGTTTAAATCGTTGAGATTGTTTAATCCCTTGAAAGCTCCCGCCTCGATACTCGAAATTGAGCAGTTCATGAGATTTAACGAACGAATCGGAAGGCCTTCCTGGAACATGGCGTCGTGTATCGCCTTCAAACGATTATTAGATAGATCGAGGGTCCTTAATTTCTTTAAGTTGGTTAAAGCACGGGGCTCGATAGTCTCTAATCCATTATGAGCCAAATAAAGTTCCTCGAGCTCGTGCAGCTCGGCGAACGTTCGAGTGCTGATGTGTTTTAACTTGTTCATGCTGAGATCCAAAAACTTCAGGGCCTGCATCGGCTCAAAAGCTCGGTCCTCGATATAAGAAATGCTGTTGTTATTAAGATAAACGCGCTGTATCAGAAGGAGATCACTGAATAACGCTCTGTCGAGACTTTTCAACCTGTTGTGTCCGAGCCACATGATCTGTACACTGGATTGGCCTCGAAGGGAGTCGTTGTGCAGAGATAGTATACTATTCGAGTCTAGTTGTATCGAGACAAGCGAAGGCGACTCGTGCATGAAGACGTCGCCGAGCTCGGATATTATATTTCCCTGGAGATTCACGTGTTGCAAGCTTTGAAGAGAGCGAAAAGCGGCCGTGTCTATGGCTGAGATCCAGTTGTTCTGTAAGTGGAGCTCCAGCAACGCAGGAAGCGGATCGAAAACGCCGCGAAGTACATTTTGCAAACGGTTATTATGCAGACGAATCTCCCTCAAACTTATTGTTTTATCGAATGTGCCTGGTTCCAAATCCGTGATCCAATTGCTGTCGAGACTGAGCGATGTTAAGTTGCGGTTCTCCTCGAACAGCTGGCGTGGTATATGCGGAACGAAGTTCGAGCTTAGGTGCAATTGAGCAAGGTTAGTTAACGTGTGCAATGCTTCTGGATCGATCCTCCTTATTGCGTTTTGCTGCAGGTAAATCACGGAGATGTTAAATGAGTCGGTGAAGGCATCGGAGGGAATCTCTAGTATGTTATTTTCCGATAAAAAGAGTTCCTTCAGATCCGGCAGGTAAGCGAATACGCCGCTTATATAGTGCACATGATTGTGACTCAGATCAATTGATTTCAGTTTTTTGTTAACGTTGAATGTGGTCGAATCGAGGAATACGATTTTGTTGTGGCTGAGATCAAGCGACTCGAGCTGTATTAGAGAGACGAACGCATCCGGATGCACACTTTCAATGACGTTGTAGTATAAAGAGAGGGTCCTTACGGACGGGGTCGGCCGGAAGCAATCTTCGTTCAATGCTTCGAAGTTGTTCGAACTCAAATCCAAGAATAACAATGAGTCCAACCGCGAATACCCATCGTCTGGGAGTGTGCTGATTTCATTCCAGGCGAGCCGCAGCAACCGGAGCCGTTCGAGTCTCCTGAGTGCCGTCATCGGAAAATATATCAGCTTATTTTCCGCCATATCCAGCTCTGAGAGGGAATCCTCGAGGCCTGCGAATCCGTACTCGGATACCTTCTGCACGGCATTCCCTTTCATATTTAATTTGATCAAATGGAGACCGTAGAAACTGTAACTCGGCAAATCGCTAATTTCATTCGACTCCAGATCAAGGGCGATGAGTTTCACCAAACCGCCGAACGCTTTCTGCGGAATCTCCTTCAACTTTCCAGATACCAAACTTAGAGACTCGAGCTCTGGTTTCAGCGTCAACAAACTGTCATCGTGGAGCTCTTCTAAGCTCGACTGGGATATCTGCAAATGCTTAATAACCGTTCCATCGGGGAAAAAGTCTGCGGACAGCTTCAGTATCGATTTGTCGAGATCGTAAACACTCAGGGATTGTATGGGGCCAGAAACGATCTGCAGCACGGCGTGAAGGGAGGAGGCGGTGGCAGCCGGACATTCCAGGAAGATGCCATCCTCGAAGTTATAGCAAGGACAGGTGGGATTTGCCGCAAAGCTGGGACACTGTGTTTCTTGGGCCGGCAATATCTGTGTTTCGGCGAGTAAAACAAACGCCACCAACAAATAAGCGGCGACGTCACCCATCATGCCCCATCAGTTAATCCATCCATCATTGTATATAACACCACCACTCTGCAACACAAAGCATAACGAAACAGCAATTAAGAAATGGTGTTCAAAACGGGTTAACCTGAATAGAAGTAACGAAGAATATTAAACGACAAACTTAATGTAATGAGATTTTCAAGTAAATTTATTATCTAGGAAGGCGATGCGGGATCGATACTCCTAGGCGATGTACATCAATTAATTTAATATGAATTATAATTTGCGAATGGGAAGCGGCTTTCTGATATCAGTGTTATTAAATTACATTTTAAATTCTATTAAGCGCTCGCAACTTGCGTCCGATCCAATCATTATTTTAATGGGGTCAGAAATTTTTATAGTATTCAAAGATAACGAACTTTCCGAGCGAGAATAAATATTCATGGCAATTTAGAGTATACGAATGTTTGTGCAAAGCATTTAACTGATATTTATGTGTACCAATAATTCATGTAAATGGATATAAATACAATGCCATAAACTTAGACGTCGACCCACCGAAAAATATATATTACTTTGTATGCCTGATATGGATTTCATTTTAAATTAACGTTGGGTAGTTGACATTTGTCAATTTAAACATAGAACCAGATATCATTATTTAAAAGTTACTTTTAAAATTAGTAATATATAGTAACTCAAAAGTTTATCGCAAAACACGTATTGCCTCTTATATGAAAATCAGTTACAGGGAAGATTTACCAGAAGAAGACATAGAAGTTTTTGTTAATTAATTAAATTAATATTGTATTTCTTCCTATTTTATTCTATTATTTATTAGTTGATGCAATAAATGTTATTATGTATATATATAATAATTAGAAAGACTACGGTCAAATGACCTTTATAACAGATATAACAGTTGTTTTTACCTGTTTTATTATTGTATAATTATATATTGCTGTGTTTTCCGGTCACTTTGTTTCAAGAAGTATTACAATTATTAATAATTATTGTTTAAAACTAGTATATTCTTAAAAAAAACTAAAAAATACTTATTCAATTTACAACGTTTCTAAATCAAAATTCAAATCTCTGTTTATTTTCTTACTGACGTTTTTATTCAAAGTTTGCTCCAATTTAATATGTAAATTATCTTTAATTATAGAAATAATTAGTTATAAATAAAATGTACTATATAATTTGTAAAAAGAAGTGTATAACAAAAAGTCGGGCTCAACCGGGATTTGAACCCGGGACCTCTCGCACCCAAAGCGAGAAATCAAATCAAATCAAATCAAATAAAACTTTATTCATAAACAAATACATTTATCAC
>JAFMTC010000908.1:39690-57241 GCA_018845635.1 Nicrophorus orbicollis | reverse complement strand
ACTGTGTTTTTTGTCACTGTTACCCTCTTTGAGGGCCTTCCGCCCTATCTTCTTGGGAAAAGAAAACTCAGGAGCGTTCACGTAAACACGTCTGTTCTCTTCGAAGGTTGAGACAAGGATATATTAGTATTTAAAGAACTAAAGTAGGAAAGTCTATCGAGAGTTCTTCTAAAATAAACCAATCAACTGTAAACAAACTCCAAATCTAGACTGAAAAAAATGGTGAATTAAATACAATGAATATATTAATTGACACATATTAAGGTTAGAAACAATAATTATACATAGAAACGAATCTTTAATGCAGCAAAATATCTAAGTATAACACCTATTGCCAAGCTTTGGTTGAAAGAGCATATCAAGAAGAAATATGTTGAAACCAACATAAAATTTCGATAAACATATCGGTTTCTTGTTTATAATTGAATAAATAAAAAACAATCAATCTACAATAAGCGCCAGTGAATCATATATGCAAGTCAGCGAAAGATATCAGAACTTGCTGAGGTTTATTCTGAATGATTAGAATGTGTTCTCACTTACAGAGATCATTACTAGATTTGCCAAATCCCATCAAAAGAGGCTACAAAACCACATCAATATTAAAGCATCCAGACTTAACGTTACAACAACACTAGACGTTTTAAGCGAATAAGGCCGTTTTAAATTTCTTAAATTTATTATTTAGTAAGTGATTCGCGGAAAAATACCTTGCTATTGATTTTCACATAACATTAATAGTAATATTAATTGTTATTTTTTTCTTAAACATTTCTTATTAACATCAAAAATATGTATATACTATTAAGAAAACTTTAAGAAACTATTGGGATGTTCGGAAAATAATTTCGTTTACGTGTTTTTCTTTTGCTAATTTGACATAAATAGGCAGAGATTGAAAAAAATGCAATTATAGACTTGCGCACATTTGTTACAGTTTTAGCATGGTATAAATACGAGCCCCGATAAATTACTCATCGTTCTGTGAGAGCCCTGATCACCGGATGCCATTTCTGGCGTTGCCGTATAAATACTTCACATGCGCGTTATACCGGATAACATTTATGTCACTGCCAGGAGCCTCACCGGAAAGTACCTAGAATAAATGAACAAGAACGAAACGGGTAGACGGGATAGAAAAAAAAGAAGCGAAGACTCAGTGCTAGAGGCAGGGAGCACTGGATGTGCTCAACCTTTAATATTTAAAATCCTCCGTTACCCCTGCGACGACGATCGCAACTCGTCGCCGAGAGCTTTATCCCTGAATCTCAATGAACGAGTTTCCACATCTTATAAATATAATCACATTATTTATGAACCACTTCAATTTATGATTATTTCCGTTCAATTGCTTAATTTGGTTAATAATTATTTAATTATTAAGATTACTTAAGATTGAGTATCAGATTTTTTTTCTGTTAAAATGAAATCATAGCAAGTAATGTCATGCATTTATTATCAAACGTTTATTATATTAATTATTATCATTTCATTAACCAGTTTTATTTGAAACTTTTATAAACTTTGCAAATTTTATTAAAATCTTATTTTTAATGACCACGGTTTAACCCCTATGCCAAGTAAGTATAAATGAAAATATTAAATATAAGAAATCAGAACCGAAAGGTTAACCCTTTAGTATACAAAATTTCATATTAATATTATGTGTATAAAATGTAAAGCGTTTTTTTCTAAAAAACTTTTTTTAAATTTGATATTTATACATTCACTTGAAAAGTTGATTGCTAACATAAATAAATTAAACTGAAACCTCATCAATTGCGTGCTTTTCGCGTTTCTAATGTTTAGATATTCGTCAAATTCTTTAAATTTCGTAAGGTATGCATGACATATGTATTTGATACCGTATTTCCCAATCTATTTTCAAAAAATTGGGAAGCAGAGTTCAGGCCCAATATTAAGGTGCGTCTTATGGCTACATAATGAAAAGTTTGTTACAGTCATACCACTTCCTAAATCAAGCATGTTTTTTATATATTGAATATCTTAAGGCGAAATAACGGATATTCTCTAAAAAGTATTTTCTTCATAGTTTTGTATTAATTATAATAAGTAATTTGAAAAAATAAGATTAATGCTTGAACAGTCTTTCTGTTAAATTCAGAGAATTTTATAAACCAAATCGTTATTCCCCATTTTTATATTCATTTAAATATGTCTCTTCTAATGAACTTTTAATTGCAGTAGATTTGAAATTATTTTTAAAATATAACTTATCACATCGATTAAATCGAGAAAAAAGAATTATAGTTTAAAAATTAGCATGAAACATTCAGAAAAATAACACCATCTTGTGATTTTGCATTCCAAATGTAATATTAATATCAATAACTAGAATAGTGATAATTCTTTTTTAGTATGGTTAATAATAAATATGATTGTAATATGATTTAGGTACGAAGTTTGTTCTAATTGATTTCCTTAGTCGTACTCGTCGTACTAATTTGTTGTTTAAAATCATTGATATATTTTGTACTACTTCAAAATAATACTCATAAGAGTATTGAATAACACAAATGAATGTTTTTTATCCAATAGATTCTCCAAGTATATATTGAAAACACCAATGTTTCCTATTGGATACGACTTAACCTTACCCACATATTCTATGTATACTTAATTGTTGTTTTGTAGTGACGTAATTCACCAAATCAATCGAATCTTCTGGTAATACTTTATATGTTAATACTTTGTTGAACATTTAATAGAGCATATACATAATATATTTTAAGAGTATTTAAACAGTTGCAAAAAAATGTATTGATTGCTACCTATTAATAAGTTTTATAACTTATTTTTGGAAAAAGGTTTTGGTAAAATATATATAAATAGCCCTTTGGCTATGTTATTAATTATAAATGAAATATATTATGAACAGAATAATAATAATTTCTATTTGACTAACAGTATAATTTAATATTTGGATAAAGCGAATTAACATTAATTAACACACAATAAATCGTATTGAATAATTTTTAATTCTAAATAAACTAGTGCATATCGATTACGTGATTATTGACAGTGCAACTCAAACAAAACTCTCATATAGATCATAATTTGTATAATATATACCTATATGCTATTAAAATAAGGATTCACAAATTGTTACTTTTATTACATAGTAAAAAAATAAAGTAAATATTGATTACATCATTCCTAAAATGTATAGATTGTAAAGCGCTTTTTATTTTTAAAAAAATCGAATTTGGTATTTATACATTCACTTATCAATAAAAAAGTTGATTACTAACATAAATAAAGTAAAGTACAGTAAAACCTCGTCAATTGCGTGCTTTTCACATTTACAATGTTTAGACGGTATTCGTCTAATTCTTTAAATTTCGTAAGGTGTTTCCTGGCATTTGTGTTTGATTTACCGTATTTCCTAATTTATTTTGAGAAAATTGGGACGCAAACATTTCAGGCCCAATAGTAACGTGCATCTTATGTATATGTTGTTCAATATAAAAGTGAAGCGTTGGGTGTCTCATGAAATATAACATTTATCATCAATTTAAAATTGCTAAATAATGAGAATGCATTCTTTCCATTGTACTAAATGTTCGATAATTTATTTGTAATTAAATAGATTGAAATCTAATCAATGTTACTTCTTACTGCTCTCAGTATAATGACACAAGGAAATATTACACGATTAGTAATAAGCCTTCTGACAACCAACCCTTTTTAAAAAGCGCTATATTTTCGTGTTTTAGAATTAAATTTTCAATCTTATTTTATATAAACAAATATAGTACTATTATTGCAATCATATTTTTTATATATTATAAAACATTCTCGTTCAGTACATAAAAGTGTATCAACTTTGAAATTATACAATCTTTCCATACAAGAAAGAGAGAACCAATGTGTGCTTACCAAACCGCAAGATCAAAACTGTGAAATGAACGCTCTGAAAACGAACCCATGTAAATTTGATACAAGGTGACAGCTGTCATTTCATGAACAATTAAATATTCACCGTACCTAATATTGGGTCGCGCGATCCAAAGGTTTCATATCACTGATTTCAAACATAACATTTCATATTATTTTTTGTGTATCTGCTACTAAACATTGGTATTGTATTCTGAACAAAATCTATATGGAGATCTTCATGTATCTGACTATTTGAGATGAACCACGGGGTCCTGATGATACGGGTTAAGTATTTTGATTGAAATCTCTGGATTTCGATTTTCTGGCTACACCTCATAAATTCTATATAGGTATATGGATTTAAGATTACCTTGTATATTAATAGTTTATTCCCCACTGGTAATTCCGACTTTTATCGTAATAACCAATACGGTTCTGAACATTATTTCTAATTGTTGCCTCTTAGCCAGAACGTGGTCTTTCCAGGTAAGCCTTCTGTCGAGATGCACACCTTTAGTTTATTTGGGCAAATCTTGTCGATTTAGTATAACTGTTGGGCAGGTATCTTTCTTTAGTGTAAATGTGCACAGATTTCGTTTCAATAACGGAAATTCTCGATGTTTTAAACCATTCATTGTACTTTTAGTCTTGCCCAAGATACCCCAACGGGATAGCACATGTTTCAGGACCATTGGTAGCGTATCCCAAACCCATGCTTTAGAGAGAAGAATAATTATGAAGATAATACTGTATTTATTTTTAATTTTGTATATAAAAGTTATTATGTTCCTGTGTATTATAAACTTCTAAGCTATATTTTGCATATATATGTACATAAAAGCTTACGCAAACTGATAACACAACCATGCAACTACATTCGAACAGATATGCGTTAAATATGTTACAGTTGGCAACATAACTCTAACCGGTGCTCTAAGGACAGTCATAATTATTTGGGGTACTCTGGCTACGGTTCCGTGGTCTTGCCCTAGCATTCCTAGTACTTTGTAGTTGTGACTTCTGTCTCGATGGCCATTTATTTGTCATTCTATTTCTAGGTGTTGGATATATCTTTTATTTTTTATACATCATACAACCTTTGTAATTTGCCGAATGTTTGCCATTGCATAAAGCACAACGGGTTGGCTTCGATCTTTCCTTGGTACATTTAACTCAACACGGACGATTTGTGCAGTATTTCTGCGTATGATTATTATTTTGGCATCTTTTGCACTGCGGAACTTCTCTGTTGTTTTTAGGAGGTTCTATCTTGAAGGTGTGACCATAAATATTTCTTTGTTATTGTTCTTTCTTGATATATCCTGATAGAATATATTCAGTGGTCCCTTTTCTTTATTTTTAACATTAATTAAATTAATAATGAAATGCCCGTAATTTCATTTTTAACATAATCTAAGTCCACGTCATGTGATAAATAGCGCGCGCTAACTCCTGTTTTCTTTGTGTTGATAAGTATAGTATTGTAATTTAAGTGGGTGGAGTTCTTTAATTATTTTTTGAAGCTTTCCACGTTTCGTGATTGAATTTTTTCTCCCGAGTTATTAAGTAGTAGTTGTTAGGCGCAGCAATATGTAAGATAGTTATTAGTTGTATCATATTTATGAATTGGTTTGTAAGAAATATCGGCCGGATCTTCTCCTGCTTTTTGCCTGTCTCATTTAGTGACGGCGTTGGTGACAATAACTCATTTGGAATCTTTTTACTGCTGGTGTCATATCCTGATTAAGATAGTCAGTAAATTGTTTTTGTTTCATGTTGTTTTCTTGATATTCGGTAGGCGACAAAACCTTCCGTTTTAAATTTAAAATAATCTTTAACAACTCTTCTTCTAGTCTTATTATTCGTAAAGTGATAATTCATATAATGAGATTTGATTTGCTAACCCCAATATAATTTGCTATTAATAAATGTGTGTGATACTCTGCATAGTGCATTATCCTAGTATATTTTAAATCCGAATGATTAAAAAAATCTAAATACTTACAAAAATAAAATTAATTGAAAGATGAAAAACAACTATATTTTATGAATACAAAAGAAGTTGCAAGGAGACCAGAGCTGATTATCATAAAATAAAAGTTCTTAAATATCACTAAACGGAGTACCTTCTTATACAATTTTGATTACCCCCATTCAATATATTTGTATTTTGGATTATCTACAGACTTTTAGTTGTGTTTAATAATTTAGAAACACTGTTTTTTTTTAATAATATATTGTTGTTTTGCACAATCAAATTGAATCTATATTGTAATTTTCATAATGGACTCTAGCAAATCCGGACTTATCGATGACGCACGTTGTGCGTTATTAATAAATTATTATAAAATGGTTAGCTGCAAATATCTATTTGAATTTACATATGTAGGTTTATATATTATAAGAAATAATATATTTATTATTTGAAATAAACTAATGTTCAATTTCAGGAAATAATTACCAGCTTCTTTTTTTTTTCATTCCAATCGAAAATTGCACGGGCATGTCCAATTATTTGCGATTAAACATGAAAACAAAATTTAATTTGAAATAAATATTGCCAATTGCAATGTAATTTACTTAAAAGGATTTGCATGAATGCTTTTGACATGTATATTATATTATTGATCCTGTTTCGTATGAAATTTTAGCACGATCATTAATTATTATAAATTTGATTAATAATAATATATATATATAATTTGTTGGCGAACAAGTGCATAAAACAAATAATAATTCTAATTAAGTACAACTAAGGGCTGGCCAAAGGGCTATCGACCATTAGTCTTTATGTCCATGAATAATACAAGAAATGAAGTAATTCGGAGCGTGTTGTTTGTATGGCTACGATTTCTATTATAATTGTTTTGTGATAAGATTCTGTACTAATATATATGAATATAGTCTTTCAGACCAAGAAATTTTGAATTCTTTAATAAAAATGGGAATAGATATTAAAAACTGTCGACGACAATTATTCACTTTTAGAATCATATTTTACATAAAAAGATCCCTTTTCATTCCATCTACTAATCATTCCTTAAATTAGGTACCTAGGTTGTGTGAGGATGAGAGACATTTAAACAATATTATAAAATTTGGGAATCGATTCCTTGACATAAATCGAACAGTTCGTTAATATCGAGGGATGTAAGAGTCTGCTGGAACTAGACGAAACTGCACGCAAATCTGCTGTAGTCACAAAGGACGGCATCTACAAGACGATCATTCATTTGAAGGGCCAGATGATGATTGTTTGAACTTTATTTTTCTAGTTAATCAAGTTTAAGAACAAAGAGAAATATTTAAATTTAGTTAATTAGAAATTACGTTTAAATTTCTATAATCGTGCACTCAAACAAACACCAAAGATAAACTTTTAGCATTTAGTTCAATAGCAACAAAGTATGTATTGCACAATTTCCATATTTTATAGATAAGATTGAGTGAAGTGCATAATAACTAGAATATATACAAAATATTAAATATAAACTTCAGGTCAAATAAATGAAGTGAAGTATGGATTCATTTGGAAAGTCCTTTGAACCAATTTACACGTTAAGTACCGAGAAATCAATAGGAAACGAGTTTAAAAGAATTAAAGGTAGATATGCGCAGATAAATGCACTTGTTAACTTAAGTTTTAAGGTTACGTTTTGCAGAGCAGACTTATTTGGATCATGCAGGAGCCACTTTATATTCAGAAAAACAAATTGAAGCTGTATACAATGACTACAAAGGCAATCTATTTGCAAATCCTCATTCTAGAAGTACGATCAGTAAGGAAACAGATGATGCTATTGACCTAATCCGATATAAGTAATGTTTCATTTAATAAAAAAACAACTCAAACTAATGGATAGATTGTAGGATTTTAAAACACTTCAATACTGACAGTAATAATTATACAGTGATTTTCACTTCTGGTGCTACAGCTGCTTTGAAAATAATTGGAGAAAGCTTTCAATATAATGGTGGAGAGTTTGTTTACACTGAGGATAATCATACTAGTGTATTGGGAATGAGAGAATTTACAAATAACCATCGAGTGATAACATTTGATAAAGCCACAGATTTTCTAAACAAAGATGATCATCAAACAAATTGCAAAATTACAAATAGAAGGTGTAATTCTCTTTTTGTTTATCCAGCTCAATGTAACTTTTCTGGCTTTAAGTATCCTTTAGATTGGATAAACCAAATAAAAAGAAGTGCTCTTGGTGCAGATGCTAATTGGTATTGC
The DNA here is from genome assembly GCA_018845635.1 of Nicrophorus orbicollis. Classification (NCBI taxonomy): domain Eukaryota; kingdom Metazoa; phylum Arthropoda; class Insecta; order Coleoptera; family Silphidae; genus Nicrophorus; species Nicrophorus orbicollis. The sequence goes on along the minus strand of JAFMTC010000908.1, from coordinate 49,098 downwards.
ATGTTAGATGCAGCCTCATATGCATCAACTAGTTACTTAGATTTGCAGAGATACTCACCTGATTTTGTTTGTGTTTCTTTTTATAAAATGTTTGGATATCCAACTGGGCTGGGGGCTCTGTTAGTGAAAAACGAAAGTTCAAAAGTTTTAAGCAAAAAGTACTTTGGTGGTGGTACTGTTTATTTGGCTTTAAGTGATCAAAATGTTGTGATAAGAAGAAAACAATTAAGTGAAAGGTAAATTCAAAATTTATAATTTATTAGATTGAAACAAATTACTTGTAGCTTTGAAGATGGCACTTTGAGTTTCTTATCAATTCTAAGTTTGAAACATGGTTTTGATACAGTGCAGAGATTACACCTAAATATGGATTTAATTTCATTACATACGTTTGCTTTAGCCAAATATGTTTACAATAATTTAAAGAATTTCCACCATAGTAATTCAAAACCTGCTTGTATTTTATACCACGATGGTAATTATGATGATGCTAGTAAACAAGGAGCTATAGTAAATTTTAATTTGTTAAGACCTGATGGGAGTTATGTGGGTTACTCTGAGGTAATTAAGCAATAAAATAAAATATTTGCATCGACAAGTGATTTGATTAATTTTAGGTAATGCACATAGCCAATTTACATAAGGTTTATTTAAGAACAGGCTGCTTCTGTAATCCAGGAGCCTGTAAAAGGCATTTACAACTTAGCTCTGATGATCTTAAATATTTTTATTCTGTAAGTAAAATTTAATAAGTTAACATTAATTTACAGTCATATTTATTTAGCAAGGTCACGTTTGTGGAGATCAAAATGATTTAATAGACAACAGACCAACTGGATCAGTTCGAATCTCATTTGGATACATGTCAACTGTAGATGATGCGAATGCAATTTTAGATATGATAAAGCAAAACTTTATTGTATCCAAATTACAAATTAAGTTAGTTAACAATATAGAACCGAATAGAGTTTTGAAACAAGAAGTTCCAATTAAAGTTGAGGGTAATTTAAAGAAGATTTTGATATATCCTATAAAATCTTGTGGAGCGTTCTCTATAGAAACGTCTTGGAAATTGATTGGATCCGGGTTAGAATACGATAGACAATGGATGATTGTGAGTCGTAATGGGGTTTGTCTGACCCAAAAACAAGAACCTAAACTGTGCATTATTAAACCATTCATAGATTTACACCACGATCTATTGATTTTGACCTGCAAAGGTGTAATTCCAATTCGAGTTTGTATACATTAATAATCGGTTCAGGTTTCAGTTCCGTATCGGTACCACTTCAATCTAAATCAATTGTGAATTGCCAAAGTAAAATTTGCGGTGATAGAATTACTGGCTGGGATTGCGGAGATGAAGTAGCCGATTGGTTGGATCATATTGTTTGCAGGAATGGTTTAAGGCTGCTCAGTCAACGAGACATTAGAAAGACAAGTATGAGTTTTACACTGGTCATTTCAAATATGATTTATTTTGCATTTCGCAGAAAATAAGCTTGAGTTGTCGTTGGCCAATAAAGCCCAATTTCTGATGGTAAACGAGGCGAGCGTTAAATGGTTGTTAGATATTATTACTGAAGGAGATTTAGACGATTCCTTGGATGATTTGGTACATCGATTTAGACCAAATTTCGTGGTGAATTTTGGCAATATCTTCGTTGAAAACGATTGTGAATCATTTGAATTTGGTAAAACAATATTCACTGTACGTTCTTATATAAACCAGTATCAAAAATATTCTTAATTGAATAATCATTTGCAGAACGAAGGTCAATGCACCAGGTGTCAAATGATTTGCATCGACCAAAAGACAGGGGAAAAATCGGTCGAACCGTTGAGGACACTTTCGAAAGAATTTAATGGTAAAATTGCGTTTGGTGTATATTTGAAACATACACAAAATAAGGCTGACAATCTTATTAATATTGATGATAGAGTTATAGGCAATTAATTGCTACATTTTATGGTTTCTATTAATTTTATTATATAAGTATAATTAAATATGAATTGCTATCTAATTATATTAATTAATTTTCATGTTTTTTTTAACTAATAATTTAAAAATAAAATGTATGGCTAATAACAGTTAAAGAAACATAATCTTCAGAAATACCTCGCATAGTCCGAATGAACAGGTTCACAAATATCAAGTACAGTTTGAAACCGGACTGTGCGAGGTATTGATGTATTTGATTTAGAAATACGAATTAATTACAAAGAAAAAGAATACATATCAATTATAAAAGATGACATTGATGATTTGATTGTTAATTTTGTGAATATATAAAGAATTGTGTAATAGGGTAATTAATTGTTGTACATTTAATAACTATAATTATTGAAAACCGAAAAATACTATATTATTATTACCATAAATATATTCTGCAACTAACAGGTACTTTATGTTTTTTAGGAGTAATGAAAAAATATGAAACAAAGAAATAAATAAGTACAAATAAAAGTTGAATATATATCTTTCACTTTATTATTTACATATTTACCTCTTATGTCTATATACAATAAAATTGAATTAACAAATAAATATATATATAAAACATATTAACAGTTTGCTGGATACTTCCGAAATTGATTAATCGATTAAACTCTTGATTTAGATCACTTGATAAAATATATTACATATAACAATTTCTTGATTTACTCCCAATCCACACTGAATCCTTTTTCTTTTATAATTTATTATATAAATATATATACCACATTAATATTCTACTAATCTAAGGGGCAAGGTATAATTAGACCAACGCCGACGCTGGCAACGAACTGTGCTTGGGTTTCATTTTGTTCATGAAGATCTTAATGCATCCATTAAAATCGGCCGAAATCAATACGTATCCGCCACAACCTTTGACACGCTGTTCGACCATTGGATCCTCCTCCTATAAATTTATAATGTAATTAATTAATGGTAAAAGAAAAAAGAAACTAAGTAAGCGCATTACCTCTTCTTCCTGCTCCTCGGTTACATTTCGATCTTCGATCATTTTAATGATGTTATCGGGGTTTGGAGCGAATATGGCACAAGTCACCGTAACGTTGTGGGCTTTGATGGCTTCCCAAAAGACATTCCTGTCTCTGCGGACGGACGAGAACTTCGAATAATCGTGGTTCGTCTTCCAGATGTATATATCACGATTTTCCGAACCGCTGATGATGTATTTGCCGTCGTGGCTAAAGCTAGCCTTTATTTGGCTGCTGATATTAACGTATCCTTTATACTTGCACGTGAGACTGAGGTCCCTCAGATCGTACAACCTTATCCTGCTATCATTTGAGGTAATCAGAATCTTGTCTTCGTCCGGCATCGGTTCTATACCACTAATCTTTCGACCGATAGCATTCCTACCTCTCGACGATCTCACATGTATCTGTGTGTGATACTTCAACTGCTCAGTATTGTAGAAGATGCATCTACCGTCATACGTTCCAATAACTGCGAACTTTCCATTCTGACAGAAGTTGGCAGCTGTTATCAACTTATTCTGAAGCTTTGTTGTTACATCTATTTCATTCCAAACAGCAACCTGTAAATAAATTATATGATAAGTAATATCTATTACGTAATTGTTTAATTATTAATAATATGGCAGTAAATATATATATTAAAGTTACCTTTTTGTCTGGAATATTCCACAACCGAATTTTACCATCAAGAGATCCACTTAAAAAGTACCGATCGTCTCTAGGATGAAAGACAATAGCTGTGACAAAGTCAATATGTTGGAAGCAACAAAGGCACTCCTTTCTGGATATATGCCAGAGGCGTACAGTTTTATCCATGGATGAAGATAAAATGAAGTAATTCTTAGACCAACTGACGTCCAATAAGTCGGAAGTGTGACCAGAGTATGTACAAAACGGTTTCGGCATGAAGACGTACTTGCTGGCTTCCTCGCTCTGAGGATCGAAGTTCAAGAACGGATTTTCCGAAGAGTTGTGGGATACCAATGATTCTTGCGAAGGTGTTGGAGATACTTTATCAGCATTGTATTTTGTACGCATATCGTGGAAGAACTGGTAGGCATCAATGATAACCCAAATCCGAAGAACTTTGTCTTGACCGGCTGTGGCCAAAAGACGGCCGCAAGATGAGAATTTCATACACCAAATCGCCCCTTCGTGTTCACTGTTGAGCTCCTGTACGTGGTGCACCTTCTCAAAATCGTATGGTCCTTTATGCGAGTTCGCTGCCTTCAATTTGATATTATGATCACCTGGGTGCACTTCGTCGACGACTTCAACGATATCCTCTTTGTGCCTAGCATGCGATACTTCCTGAGCTATACTCTTAGCTTTGTCCATGGTTCTTCTCACAGTGGTCCCGAAGAATTTCTTTATTCTAGCAGTTTTACGTCTCATCAAGCCAATCTCCACCTCACTGTCTTCACCCAGCGGATGGATTTCCGACTTCTTGCTGCTTATAATACTTTCGTCGTCCGACTCTTTATCCTTTTCCATATTTGAACTGCTAACGTATTCAGAGGTGAGTCTCATGATATGCAACGATAACGGGTTCAAACATTGAGGTAATTTATCCTCGGCCACGCTCAATGGAATCCTCTCACCAGTATCTAGATTCAAAACTGTTACTTGTTGCAATATTTCCAGATCAGTCAGTTGCTTTCCAGTTTCTATTAATGAGGCGTAGGCCAACATGTTTTCGTCGCCAGCAGACTTCCTTCGTTCTTTGGTACATGTCTTCATTTGAGCGCTTCTGTGCGGGCCCAAACTATAGTGACCGACGCTACTACGATTCGTGGAACCTCTTTGACTAGTGGAATTATCGTCATCCTTTACACACTCCGCTTTTTTCTCCTCCTGCAGTGTTTCCTTTGATGTGTTATTTGCAGCCTTCGCTTTATCGGAATCTAATGGCCTCACTACAAATAGACCCTTCGCTACTTGAGTAATATCCAGAGAATGGACTGAACGTATTGTGCTGCATTTGGAAGATTCTGAACTATTGGTTTTCTCTAGGCGATGAATCTTCGAAGGAAGACTAACTAACGAATGCTCCAGCTCTCTAGTCAATGTTTCAATAGTCGATGCTGGACTAGTTAAGCTCTCAATACATCCCGACGATGGAAACCCGATCGTCGAAGTTGATGGCTAAAAAAAGAAGATATATTTACTTTCGACAAAATAATAAATTAAATTACCGTTATTGGCAAAGAAGATGCATTTGATTTGTTTTTCTTTTTTCTCCTAGGCGGAGCGACTGGTACTTCTATCTTTGGAGAGGATTTAATATTTTGTAAACAAGGTTTTGTGCTAGCGATCACGTCTGGTTCTTGTAAAGGAAGACAAACTTGATTCGTGTGTGCTGGGGCATCTGTCGAGATCGTTGCCAACGTCACTGTGCTTGGATATTGGGTTGTGTCCTTGGAGCTCTGGGTTGATGAACTGTGGGAACTTATCGATAGAGCGGACGAGGATACCGCCTTTTTGCACTCGAACAAATGCGATCCCAAATCTGCTTGACTAATTAATCTTCGGCCAGAGTTGAAGCTCTGCAAACTCGACGTATCTACTTCGATTACCCTGAATGGATGGGAAGTTTTACTGGAAGCGTACACCCCTTCGATTGAAGAAGTCTGACTATTTGGCGGAGTTAAGTTACTGATTTGTGCATCTTCGTCGTCGTTCTGCAGCTTCTGTCGAAGCTCCTTGAACTTTTTCCGTCCTCCTTGAGAAGGTTTTGGAGCCACCTACAATATATATTCAATTAATATTATATCCAATCCAATTTTAGATATAGGTACCACAAAAATAGATATTTCGAGGAAACTGAGTAATGTATACTAAATTATTAAACTATAGTTATTATTAGAACTGACGATAAATTTATTAGAACAATATATTTGGCATTACTGTCAATATCAATCAATATAAATTAATTTATTCTCTGCCATCAATTACATCTAGTTTGCTTCAATTATGCCATTATTTTTTAAATGTTCATACTTTCCAATGAGTTATTAATTATTCACATACATTATTGACCTTGATTCTTAATGCAATATTAAATTTCACATATCTATGCTGATTGTATTAACTTAATTAGATGTAAATATCAACAGTTTTCTAGTTTCACATTTATTATGTACTATCTAAACATTTCACATGTCTTTATATTTTTAGTAAAAAACAAAATATTACAAAAAAAATCAATGCTATAAATTTTCATTAGTTTGAAATAATTTTCTTTATAAGTTAAGATAAGTTTAAGGGACCTATGGTCAATAGCCTTTTGAAGCGGTGGTAATAATTCTGTTTTATTTTTCTTGTAATTATATAAATGTTTTATTATTGACCACACTGTTACAATAAAAATTAATAATAATATTTATAAGATATATTTTATACTATAAGTTTAGCAATAAACTAATAACAGATAAGCTCGTCATAAAACCAAGTACATCACAAATTAAACTGTACATAATTCAATAATTTATTTCAACGTAAAATAAAGCGTTATGTATTGAAAATTAGGAGACTCATAGCCATATGGTCGCCATCCTAAAAGTTCTCGCTTCGAGTTTTAGATACAACACATAAGTTTGTGGTCTTAAATGCCCTTAAAGTTTCAGTACTTTTGGACTAAGGCCATTGATTCCTAAAAAAACAGTCTTCAAGGGATAAGTGTCAATAGGCAACAGTTCCAAACAAGTGTGCAACGATCTCGTGATTTATATAATATCCAAATTAAATAACTTGAAAAAACAAAAATAACAATCCATTCTTAAATGACAAAAGATAAACACCATTTAAATGCGAAACCATGAAAATAAAGTCCCGGAGGAGAGGTGAAAACCTAAATTATCATTTTTATTGAAAACTGAGACGTAATAATAATCAATTTATTACGATGCATATTTTTGTTATTTTAAATCATTCCTAATATAATTATCAAGTTCACACTTAAAACAAAAAGTTTCCATAAATAAAAAAAAATATTAAAATAGAATACAAAATGTATTGTTAGCAATCAGATAAGAGCACATATTTTCATAAATATAATTCAAGGTTAACATAAGAACCCACTGTCAAGGTCCTTGAAATTGCATGGAAAAATATTTACAACAATTATTCTCGGAATATTACCGATACGCAATTCAAATTAACCATACATCAATGATGTACATAATTTATTGTATTAATGCTACAAATGGGCCAGGACATCAGTCCTTCCATCTTACGTAAATGTATACATTATAATAATATTTAGTCTGTAGCATTATTTTATGGTTATTACTAATTATTTTCATGTAAATATTTATTTTACTTAACTTTTACTCATAAAAAAGATAATTATGTTGAAATATTTCAATTGTATGAATTTATTTTATAAGAATATTATCAGATATATTTCATGAATAAAGCAAGTATGAATAAAAAATAATAATAGTACCAACAATGTCTATAGATTACCGGAAACTACATATGTTTTTACATATGCATTTTCAGTTCCCTGAAATATCGGAACATTGTAAGACAGAACAGTTACAAAATACAATACTATAGACAGAAAAAACATGTATATTAGGAAAATCTATGTTTTATAATCACAATAAACATGATAAAGCACAACAACAGAAAATTAACAGCACGTTTTTTTGCCACTGCCCTGTATTTTCACTGTTCTGAGATTTTTGATCACCATTATGATCATAGATATATATGAAATTTAAATATATTATAATTAATTAAAAAATTCGAAATGTGTTAAAAATATAAAGTAATTACTATAATAATTATAAAACCAGAATCGAATGATCCAATTGAAAAATGATATTCAATTCTAGGTTATAAAATCTTAGTATTTACTTAATTGTATGTTAAAGTCCACAATTAATAAGCAAAAATTGATAGGAAAGATAAAAAAACTATGTAATTCAATATTACTTAATTGATATGATTCTAGAACACTTATACCATCCATATAATAAGATTAAATATTAAAACCGTGTAAGTAATAAAATATCAGGAAAAAAGATAACGCAGATGAGTAATGAGTACTTACAAAAACATCATCGATGTTGATGTCTATGATTTGCGTTGGGGGAGCAGATATCTCTTTCACATCTTTGAGGATCGATGAAACATTTGGCTCAGAGTTGGCCCTGTGGTTTGTGACCAGTATCTCCTTGGAAGATCCTCTCGGTTTCCTTTTGATAAGTATTAGTTAATGAACAGCGACAGCAGGAATTGTCTGTTTTCGAATAAGTGATGGAAATAAAAGCAACAGGCTTTGGGAATTACTAATGACATTAGAGGATCAAAAAAAAGAAGTTAAGTGTATATGCAGGTTGGTTCAGGATTTTGAACTGTAGGCTACAACCGATGATCAGGAAATACATGAATAATAGGTAAATAATTGTTTGTGATTATATAGATATGATGCTGTTTGCATATGTATCTATATATGTGTGTGTATACCTTGATCCATGAATGGGTGTGATATCTTCAGCATCGTAAAACTGCTCAGAATCACTGTCGCTGGACATATTACTCGTCTTCAGTCTTTAAATCCAACACAAAATGCATCATCACACCCTGCACTCGGTCCACCAATTAACAACACTTTACGAATGTGAATTCCAACATACGAAAATACTGTTCCCCCATCGCACTGCTGCTGTTGCAGCTGTCAAAAAGGTACAATAGGTTGGATTGGTATCTGTGTGCATCTACACTACCGACCGAAAACTCGTTTCCAATTTGAATATTCCAATGGGAAATCGACCTTGCGTCCCATCGTTCACTCGCATTCTCGACCAATCTGAACATTAACAAATTAAATATAAATAAACTACTGAGGTAGGTCAAACAGGAGTTCTTCGTATTTTTAGAACTACTCCAATATTTACACCGTCGCGTTACGTAATTGGTTTAATATTAACAATTTCGATTTAGTAAATATTGGGTTATTTATAGATCGTCGATTATTGTTTGTTTAATGTTTGTCCCTTTTGAACTATTATCTTTTTGTGTGTGTGTATTCCTTTAACACAAATCGATTATTTGCATATCCGCATTGCGTAGAAGTGAAATGAAATTTTGTTGCATCATTGTTACACATGAATTAGATTACAATAATTCAATTGTGAACTAAAACTGTGTGTACAGTCAGAAATAGTTTAAATAAAATGGCGGCATTGTCTGCCGACACGTGATCGAAATGTATATACAGAGTGTTTCATCTAAATTAACGATTCATATTTAAACCGAAAATGATTGCTTTTAAAATAAATTTGAAATTTCAATAGTAATTGCTATACAAAATTAATTGTGTTGTCGTGGCCGACCTGTTTAACAATATTCATTGTTTAACCAATATGAATACCGATTGTATTCATCTATACTTTATTTATGTTTAGTCTA
>JAFMTC010000908.1:0-35709 GCA_018845635.1 Nicrophorus orbicollis | reverse complement strand
AGCTTCAAATAAAAAAGAAACAATGTATAAATATTTTATATTATAAATAAATATAATGTTTATATTTCAAATAATATGAAACATCAACAGTGATAGTTAATCTATTGACTGTCACCTATAACGAAATTTACGTTGAATAGATTGTAAATAAAAATATTAAGGCAGAAAGACCTATGCCCTGTAGACAATTGCAACAATGGAAATAATTATGTTTTGCTTTCCTTTTCTGCATTATTTTAGTTTGTATATTTTCTAGTAGTTATTCTTGCAATAAATTTAATTATAATATAATAAAAAAATTTCAGGAAGTACATTTAAATACAAATAAAATGAGTACAAATAAAGATAAGTTCGCGGACTTCTATTTTTAAGTTTGTGGTATTTTCTGTTTAAAATGCTTCTAAAAATAACGAGCACTACATTATTAATATATCACTTAATATAAATAACTTCAGTATTATATAATAAATTGTCACTATTTTTTCTTGTGTTTTTATTTGTTAAAATTAAATATTAAATGTAACCCATAATTATGGGGTATAAGTAAGTTAAAGAAGACAATTTATTATATGAAAATATAGCTCTTTATACTTTATACACTTCATTTTCATTTATTTCAGGAAAAGTTTTATCTGTTTGTTATTATTATTTATTGTATTATCGTATAGTTTCAGTAAAAATAAAATGATGACATCAAAGAAATTTGAAACCAGATAGATAACTTAAAATAATTTTGTTTGGGAAACCGTATAAATAAACATTACACAAGTGAAGTCATTCCTGTAAAAAATACGTAATGGTCACAGATGAATGGAAACATGCAATATGTAACTTAATAAAAAACAATTTTAAAAGTTTTTTAATGTATGAGTAGAAATTCTCGTAACTTCAAATAAAAAGAAAAATGGGTTTTGAAGATGTATAAATTGTTGAAGCAATAAGTTGATTATTTTCTTGCACAAAATTAATACTTTGATATAAATATGTATATACATATATTACAAAACTATTGTTGTTTTTTTTAAAATAACTTTTCAGGACTATCTATATTATATTTCTTGAAATACATGTAAGTAAAAATGTATATTATTTAAAATGTAAATTGTAAAAAAATACATATTCTATAAAATTAATTAAGAAGTAAGAACTTTGCAAAATATCAATGCAGTAAAAACTCTCTAGCTAATAGAATGAGAAACTATTGGTTCTCTGAAAATTAATAACAAGTAATAATAGAAGAGCCAATAAAAGACTACCACAAATCAGAAAAGGGACATTACACACTATATGAAAAAACAGAAGATGGAAAAAAAACTATACATATAAACCAATGTTTTGCTTTTCACAGTTCATATTTGTTCTAAAAATATAGTTCAAAACACAGCCTTAGCATTAAAAAAGAACTAACATTTATGTAAGATTACTTTTGGATGAATTTTTCGATTAAATACATTTTTTTTTTTATTATATTTTGAAACTTCAATTTCATTTTCATTTACACCAGGGATCGTGGATCACTAATACCAGTAAAATGATGATAGAAGAGGTAAAATGTAAATAAGTTTGTTGAATTAAAAAAAAAACTTTTCCAGACTAGAAAACAGTCAATACAAACCTTTTACAGCAATGGAATTTTGTTTTATTTTTTGTTATTGTTTTAAGTTTTTGTAATTATTTTTGTATTGATTAGTGCTAAATTGAAATGAAATATAAATAAGTTTGTTTATATTTGAAAAAAATAACACTCTGGTACGTACTTTGTTATACTTCTGTTTTAGAATACGTCCAATTCGGAATACGTTCTGTTTGTTCGGTATACGATGTAATTAAATAGATTTGCTTTGTTCTTGTTTTTAAATTTTAGTTTTAAATAGAGTTTGATTTGATTTTAATTATTAAAATACAATATAATAAATACAAAATCTATTTATAAATGTTGTCAGAATCAAAATTATTTTACAATCCCATTAATATACTATATATAGAGGAGTTTTTTTTTACCTGAGAATGCATTAATCATTTTTATATTACTTCTTATGGGAAAGGATGATTTGGTATACGTCCTATTCGGTGTAAGTCGATACATCAGAGACGAATTAAGGTCGTTCAACCGTATATTTCATTTGCTAAGCATCCTCTTAAACCATGTTAATGACTATTTCGATCAAATTAGCTTTATTACCCTGTATATCTAACAGTAATTCTAAAACATTTATATTGTTGACCAACGTTGGACCCACAAAGAGACAATTTGATTGTGAAGGGACAATTCGATAATGGACTTCTTTAGAGTTTAAGTATGGAGATATGTACTATGTATATGTTACATAACGGATATACGAATTTTATATCTAGGATATAACATAAAACGGGTTGGGAAACACTGGTTTAGAGCCATGTGGAGAGTAACCATGCTTTTTGATATTTTATAGGTTATGTAAAGTAAGGAACATGGCATATCTCAAACTTCAATGTTTGAAATAAATGTATCTGTTTGTCAATTAAAAGAAAGGTTTTGCTTTCATCTGCAAATCATAAAATAAACAATACATAAATATCCTGAGGTCAACAATTTTCTAATAACGATTAAAATCTAAGCAATATCAATTTGTTTCATAATGGTTATATATGATTGTACAAGGAATACATTTGTTTGAAAACAATAACAAAAAAAATCAGATAAGAATGTCCCGAGGGATTAGCTGAGACACGAGTACTTTTCAAAAACGACTTCTCTTAATAATTTAAATGTTTTATCAACTGTTTTTATCAAAACAAAGATTTTTTATACTTATTATCTGGAATATAAAATGAATTCCTGTTGAAATTGAATAAAATGGAATTGTTAAAGTATAAAAAACATGATTATCAATATAATTCAAAAAGATCCACCATAACCAACGGTTATTAAATGTTCTTAATTTTCCGATCAGTTTTTTCATCTTCTGAGTCTTCCGGTCACCTAAAACTTGCAACATATACTTGAATATTTAGTAATATTGAACCTTTGGATTATCAATAAATATTTCAAAAATATAGAGGCTTTTCTTGTCATTTATTGTGTAATCATCTGGAATATAAAATTAGTTTATTTTTTTGTGGTTGAATAATGTTGAAATTCTTAGATGAGACACTCGGTATATATGAAAAACAAATGGAAGATATGGTCAGTTTTGTCTTTGCGCAGTGCTGCCAATAGTGAAAGTGAACGTTCTTTCTAGAATTCGGTGACTAGTTGTTTCCATTTATTCCAGTCGAATCGAATGCAATTTACTTGTGGACGGCAGCGTTTCCGCACGACAAAGGGTGCCTCGCAATTCAGCAATTTTCAGTAAACAGAAGAAAGGGTCACCGGTCTCGGGACACCTACCTACCCAGTCCCCCTGAATTAGTTTTCCATTTTGGCGCTGTCAGTTTTGCTTGCGCTCCTTCTCCGTCTCTGCCTCTCACTTGCTCTCTCCGTTCGTCCGTGTATTAGACTTGTGCTCTCTGTCTGTCATTTAGTGGCTAACGGCAACAGTTCTCGTTCTCTACAACTCAAGGCTGTTTGCACACCGAAAGCCCGATACAACATGGACGACCTGGTAGTGGAAGTATGCGGCGAAAACGGCGCCCTTTATAAGGTATGTATAAACTAAAGTATGCTATCCTTGTGGGCTGGAGAGCGCGGGTCGCAGACCCGGATCTGTCGGCGTCTTTCCCGTCGAATAGTTTCCGGTCGTGGGTCGCCACTTTGCGTACATTGCCGGTGTGAGACCGATGTGATTCACCCAAACGTTGGTCCTTCCTTGACGCCATGACCATTTTGACAGGGCGTGAATCCTCCATGTGTGCATGATATCGTCCCCGGGCCCTTCGGCCGCGTGACACCCAGCCCACCGCCACCTCTGTACACCCATTGCGCCTAAAACGCCGGCCTCCGCAAGGTTCCGCCGGTTAGGTAACCTTCGGGGCCCATCCGCGCCCTGCAGGTTAGGTTCCCCTCCTGTATCATGTTACAATTCTACCAGGAAACTGCTGTACGCGTTTCCCGAATCTTTATAAATAACTTCATAATTCATACGCACATTGTCAATTCATACTGCATGGGTATTTCCTCCAAAAACTGCAATTGTTGTTAGTTTCATTAAGCAATTTCCTTTACTCTCAGGGTACCATTCTAGATGTGTTCGATGAAGATGTCTTGGTACAATTTGAAGATGGGTGAGTGTTCAATAAACAATGAAATGTCAATAAATTTTTGCACTGATGAATGAAGTTCATTCGTCCCTAGCTGGCAGCCAGATTCGAGGTTTCCCTACTCCAGGCTGAAATTCCCACCTGCACCAGAATCAAAAACTGAAGAGTTCTTGGAAAATGAAGAAGTTGAGGTATTTTCTGGTGGAACAACACAGGAAGCAAGTGGTTGGTGGAAATGTAAAATTAAGGTGAATATTGATGAAAGTCTTCAAGTGGAGCACTTTACTTAAATCTCCATTATTTGCAGATGATGAAAGGCGATTTTTACGTGCTGGAATATGTAGGCTGGGATAGTTCTTATAGTGAGATTGTTAATAGTGATAGGCTACGTCATAAGAATATGAATCCACCATTGGACAAATCCATGTTCTTCAAATTTGAAATTCAAGTTCCTGAAGATGTGAGGGAGTAGTAAGTGCTTATATTATTTGCTTGTATGATATATGATTATTTTACACTTAACATTTGTTTTCAGTGCAAAAGGCGAAAACACTCACAAAGAATTCCAAAAGGCAATTAACGCTGGAATGGTTAGATATCAGCCTGACACAGGTAATTTAGTTGTTATTTCAACATGTGAAACTAGTAAGAAAAGAGCTGCGATGGTGCAAGAAATGCATTTCCGTAGTCTCCAACAGAAAGTGCTATTGATGAAAAGGACTGAGGAGGCAGTGAGGCAACTGGAGAACACAAAACTAGCGAATGCAGGAGGGTGAGTTACTGAAACAAAATTTATTTTTATTTCTATCTAAATAAGATTCAAGAAAAGTGTTTTTCATGTACATTCTCGTTTCGTTTTCAATAACAACATTAATTATTTCGCGTTCAGTTTGAAAGTTTGCGATTAGCCAGGACCAGAGTGTCCCTAGTAACTTTTGAAGTTTGTGTTTTTTTCTCTATTTCAGCAAGTTTAAGCCCATGTATCAGCGTGTCTCTAATTACGAGGCAGCTCGTTCGGGCTCCAGGTGAGACGATGCAACCAGCATGTTACATTATCTCTGTGTCCTGGCTCTCGCTTGGCGGGTTCATATCTTTATTATTTATTATTTTATTTATCAATTTACATTCCAACAACCCCAACCAACCCTTTCATTCAACATTAGTTTCTCATATTATAATCATTTACTTATAAGAATGAAATAATATGGAGCATGAATTACAAATCACAGAGGAAGAGAAAATAAACCAACCATGCATGAACCTTTATTCAAATAAGAACAACACCAATTTAATTGTACTAGATACTATCCGCCATTATAATGAGCCAGGATGTTTATTTTTTTTATAATTTATTTCTGTTTTTATTTTCGTTGGTGCTTTCGTAGTTTTAAAAAAATTAAACGAATAGAAGTTCTAATTACTGTAATGTTTCAGTTGGTGCATGAAATGGTTTATTTTATATTTATTTCACATAACTAGATTTATAATATATGTACATTCAACAAAGTACTAAATGGCCGAATTGTGATAGTTGTCGTTTATGTATTTGTGTTTAGAGTCAAATTGAACAGATGTGGTAGATAGTTGCTTTCCAATTTGGCAAACCCGGTGAAGGTGTATTTTTTTCTTGTTACCAATTGCAGGTATTCCGATGAGTTTAACGTGAGGGAGGATCTGATGGGATTGGCTATCGGTGCGCACGGAGTGAACATCCAACAGGCACGTAAGGTGAACGGTATTACGAACATCGAGTTGGAGGAAAACTCTTGTACCTTCAAAATCTACGGGGATTGCGACGAGGCGGTGAAGAAGGCACGCGCTATGTTGGAATATAGCGAAGAGTCGCTGCAAGTACCTAGAGCTCTAGTAGGTAAAGTGATTGGGAAGAATGGCAGGGTCATTCAAGAGATTGTTGATAAAAGTGGCGTTGTAAGTAAAGTAAATATTCACGACTTGTTACAATCTTTATCACATTCAATTTCCATTATTTAGGTGCGGGTTAAAATTGAGGGGGATAATGAACCTCAACCCACGATGCCCAGGGAAGAGGGACAGGTTCCCTTTGTTTTTGTTGGAACTGTTGAGAGCATATCCAATGCTAAAGTACTATTGGAATATCACTTAGCACATCTCAAGGTATTTATACTTTTATTAATTATCAACCTATTAGTACTGTCACCTCATGCATATTTCGTTTCAAATAGTTAACCAATTGTCAAATTATAGAAAACATAACTATGTTTTTATTCATTGCTTATGATTTTTAAAATCAAAACTTAGTAACAAAGTTATCAAATAATTTATTATTTAAATAAAGAATCATATTGTAACATGTGGCTTTTCAACAGTTTAAAAGGCACATCGTATTTATTTAACAATGACACAAATAGTATTGTAATAGGAATGAATAATAATTATCTTAACTTCAAATCAATTTGCTAACATATTAACTATTAATATTTTTTATATCAAAATTGAATAAGATACAGGCAAAGATTACATATTTTAAATATAGAAAAAATTGTAGTTTTGATAGCATGAAGACTACTTAAACTTATAATAGTATAATATACTAATATAATAGTTCTTGCAACAATCACAAATAGACAAAACAGAAAATATTAATATAATATTAATAAGTTTATACTGTGCAACAAACAATTTAGTAAATATTTATAGGATGACGGAATACGTAGTTTTGATTAATGAGTCATCATGATGATATACTGAGATCATTTATAATCTAAAATCTCCTAAAATTGCAATCAAATTTAAATTAAATGTTTTCGCAAATACTAAATATTTTAACATTCTTTGGGTCAATAATGATTCATTCATATCTTATATGCAATTTTACTATTATGTAACTCGTTTTTTTATACGTAGTTGTATTAATTTAAACTTAAGCTATTAATTCGTTTCGATTTTTTTAACTTTACTTATATTTCTTATAGCTAAAGTTTTCTGGAGTCATTTTTAATCTGAAACTTTGTCTCTTCATCTGTCGAACTTTTTATTTTGATTTTCTTAAAATTAATTTACGTATTCAAATATAATAAGAACAAGTGAAAACATAACAGCTTAAATATAGTGATAAAACCGAACATTCGGTTTATAGACGTTTTTGTAATTTATTATTGATCATTCGTCTCTCAAAAAAAAAGACATGTCTTTCATTCTTCAGTTTCTTCTTGTACTGTGTTTGATATCTGTTCTCTTTTTTCGATGTTCTTTTTGGTTGGTCTATCTTTACTACTTAGAGGTTTTCAGTTAATAGTTTTCAAAAAATAATTAAAATATGGTTGATTAAACGTTTGTTTTCAACATTATATCTAATACCGATATTTGTTGGCAGCTATAGAATTAAATTTTGATTTAGTAATCTAATAATTGATGCAGTAAAAGACGTCAAGCGGTGTTGTAAATAATATGCAACTTATATATCATTTATCACTTTTTTTGTACGATGAAATATGCGTAAATTCAAGCAATAATCTCTTATATAATAGTGTGAATAATGTTTAGTATCAGCTTAATTTATAAATAGGTGACGTCATTTCTATTACAATACATACAAGTATGTATATAAATTATTAACAATTCATATTTTATTGTTAATTACATTCAATGAGCTCATAGTTTACGTTCATCATTAGTGCATTTCTTATGATGTAACATACAAATATATTTATGAATGTAGTGTCAGTCGGACTAATCGACATCTGTACACGGATTGTGCTATGACTTATATTCAAATTATTTAAAAACCGTAGTATCAAATCAAATAATATCAGGGTTTGAATGCAACAGATTGTATGCTTGAAAACTGTAGTTCCATAAAAATATCTATTCAAACGCATATTGTCTGTCGGTTTAAAATGAATTGTTTAAAAATAACTTTTATTATTATTATAAAATCGATAATAAATAAAATCACTGCTTGTGCTGCAAATTATGATATGTTTAAAAACATACTATAGATTTATTATACATTAATGTAGATATTTTCTATAAAATAATTGATAGAATTGTGTAACAATTTCCTTAGAAGTAATTAAAAAACGTATTATAAACAGAAATAACTTCACGGTTTTGTAGTAAATTGCAATATTTATCAAAGTATATTATTTCAAGCAATGTAAACATTTCAGTGAATGTATTGTCAACTGGATTATGTAATGATTTCTAATGAATCTAAAAAATTATTTAAAAAAGCAAAGCAAAATAAGTATCATCTAAGATTGATTAAAATAAATATTAAATAGGGTTAATAGCTTTTTGTAACAGTTGATTTTTTTCTTTGTTACATCATTATTTTTGTGGGCATAAGTTTTGCCTTTTTTATTTGTTTATGTAACTGTTAAATTAAGCGTCAGGGAATTATTAATATGATACCATACCTGCTTCCAATAGAAGATGATTATATGAAAATGTTTCGTCATTTTTCGTCCAAACGATATTGAAACATGAGTATAAGTTGCCTTTATATAGGATTTGTTAACAATAATATATTATCAGATATATAGATTGCAAATATCGTTGCTAAAAGACAAAAAAAAAATTAGCTACAAATTGAGCCAAAGGGTTATTAACAAGATCTTTCTGCACTCATCTTATTGAATTATCAAAATAATAATAAAGCTTTTATGCATTTATTATATTACATACAAATGACGCAGTCTTTCCGTCCGTAATTTTTCAACAATAATAGACAAATGTTATTGTTAAACCGCTATATTTCTCTAATTATTCTAGTTTGTTGGTATTTATTTGTATTTTTTAAAATATTAATACTCTTAATTTATATATGCGTTTGTGTTTAATTGTTTAGGATGTGGAACAACTTCGACAGGAGAAGTTGGAAATCGATCAGCAGTTGCGTAGTATGCAGGGCAGCGTCATGGGTTCGTTGCCAAATCTCCCGATGTCGAGAAGACGTGACGATCGTGCGTATAATTCGGACGCGGATGGTAACAACCGAGGAAGGGGCTCCATGAGGAGTCGTGGATCGCGCGGAAGGGGAGGATCCGCACGTCACGAGCGTTACAACACCGGTAGTACTATCTCAGATTATGTTAATAATGTTGATAAGCGAAGGCCGATGGCAGCCGGCAACGGAGGCGGCAATAATGGTAACAGGGGCCGTCCCACAACAAACGGCCGGCCTCCGAGGGGCGGCGGTAGGGAAAGGCCGAACCGCGGTCGTAACGCTATAGACACCGCGGCCGGCGGCGATCGGGAACACAAGTGATTTACAGGCCACACACGTGGTCCTCTTCCATTTTGCTGCAATGTAAAATTCTGATCGGAGTTTCTCCCGGTTTTATGCACCATTTGTCTTACAAATTAGGTTTCTCGTTCAATACAAATTTGCTGTTATTGTTTTTAATTCTTTAATTTAACTATTTTTTTTTTCTTTCTTCACAATAAGATACAAGTATGATAACTTTACTTTCGTTGAATTATTTTCTCAATTTTTCACTGAAGACAAATCGGTGCATAAAGCCAGAGATTCGCAAGCGACATTTATAGACTGACCCGGCTGACGACCTTTTTAACTATTACACGATGAAAAAAAAATCTCTACTATGATTGATGATGAAAAAAAGAAAGAAAATTACTATAATACACGATTATGATGGAACAGATTTTTTAAATCTTGATGTGCTTTGACGTTTACAAAATTGTTAAAAATAACGCTTCACTATTATTTTTTTTTTGCCAAAACATAACACCTAACATTTCTGTATTATTATTTTTTTTTTTGTTATATTCAGCAGCATTTTTGACACCTTATTTTCTTTGTACATAATATTGGATTTGGATGTGTGCATTTCCTATATCGAATTTGTTCTTTTTCCCTAAAAATTGTTCAAAATAATATTCTCTACACATGTTCGGAAAAGTATTTTGAGCATCTAATGACTTTGACATTCTCAATTTTTGTTTTGTTTTATTACTTACATTTTTTTTGTTACCAGTAATTAATCTTTAGTTATTTTATTTTGTTTTTCTAACATTTTGGCGTACATATTTTAAGTGGGAATAACAGACTTCCCAGACGTATGAAACATAATTTAATGGATATATATATAATTGTAAATGGGGGGTGCAGACGGTTCTCAATTTATTTTCTTTATTATTATTTCGTTTTTTGTTTTCTCTTTTTTTTAATACATAATAATTAACATTTGTTTTGTTCACGTTATGCAAAATTTAGTAAGCTGCACCTCCCAGTGGAAATAAATAATGTCTTTATCTTTGTTTAGTATTCGGTGCGCGACTTCCAATGGTTTCAGAACTAAAGGAAGGAGACGCAAACGAAAGTTAGTAAACCCGAGTTTGAGGTTGTACTACGAAAGAAGTATATGAAAAAAAATATATTGTCTTGACATAACTGGAAGGGTACACGAGTCAACAAAACTCTTAGACAAGTCACTTTTATATATATTAAACCATATATTTTTGGTTGTATATAACGAATTGCCTTGTTAAAAGTTAAGGATGAAAGAAAGAAAAAAAGAAAGATGATGATGAAATACGAGTAACATTTCAAACGGATCAAAATGTTGAAACGGCTGTTGTGAGTTTGTTAACATCTTTCAGGCACTTAGCGACTGCCGAAGAAAATAAGACTGGCTTCTTACTCTTGTCGTATCTTATTGTGAAAGATTTTTTTTAGAAATATAAATTAATATAGAAAAACTGAACTTCTGTGTTTTTATTTCGATATTTAGAGCTCGTTGGTACCCTTTCAGCGTTAAACGTATTGTTGGTTTTTTCGTTCATCTTTTTGTTATATCATTTCAGTAACATCAATCACTAATCTACGCAATAATTTATTAATATCGCATCACGCTTTGCATGTGCCTAATGCTTAAAGGGTGTCAAATTGACTCTGTTAATAGTTTTTTTCATTCTATTATTTACTCTTCTGTCTCTTTTCTGCAATGAATTTCCGAAAAGAAATGTTATAGTTTACGTTATGTGTGTATGCAGGATCGCGTCATCAGACTCCGGACACCGCTGACGAGAGGGTTGGAGATGTGCCTAGGCAATACGGTCAGAGGGGCAGAGGCCGAAGGGATACCCGAAGGGACGACAGGCGTAGGACCACCGACGACGAAGAAACCGTTCTGGATAGCCAAGAAGTATCCAGTGCTGATAGAGGTAAGTCTGTTCAATTTTAGTTACCAAAAACTCTTAGTCTAAGTTTTTGCTTGAAGAAGGTTCGTATATTTCTTAAATTAAAGCATGTGGAACGCAGTAGATTTGGATTTAAAGAAGAAGAAAAAAGTTACCTAATGATAATAGTTTATAAATGTGTAAGAACTATTAAAAAAAGACTGCATGTATGATCTTTTCAATTTATTGGAATGTTACTTGTTCACGAATTAAGTG
Source organism: Nicrophorus orbicollis (assembly GCA_018845635.1). Taxonomy (NCBI): domain Eukaryota; kingdom Metazoa; phylum Arthropoda; class Insecta; order Coleoptera; family Silphidae; genus Nicrophorus; species Nicrophorus orbicollis. Next base: position 24,129 of record JAFMTC010000908.1, on the reverse strand, counting down.
CATATTATGACAAACCGCGTATTACAATGTAGTCAACTTTATGAACATTTAGATATAACTAATATTTCCAGAATTGTTAGCGTATGTTTAGAGTTCTATTTATAATTATATGCGTGCGCAGAGTATCTTTTAACATTCATTGTAGCACGTGCTAAATGTGCTTTAGCCAAATATTTAATTCCTAAAGTAAAAAAAGTAACGTTTAATCTGTCAGTTATATTTAAAGAAAGTTAATTTTTCATATTGGATAATTCGCAAACAATCTATTTTTTCCAACAAACATAACTTAATTCCTAAAATATAATGTAATCTCTTAGTTATACTTAAAGGAGATTTATTGAAATGACAAAATATGTAGTTTATGCGTGTAATTCCATAATTATATAATCTTTGGTTTACATTTTACTAAAGAAATTTAATTCAGGGACATTTTTTGTACTTAGAGAATTAATTACATATAAGATATCAAATTAACATTTAAAAGTAATATGATTTGAAAGACTCTGGATCATCATTATGGAAGCTGCTTTTTTGTGTCAGAATTAAATTTGTATTATATAACTGGTGTCAAATTTTTTCATACTTTAATATTTTTTTTTTACATGGTTAATAAAACTTTATAATTAGTTATTATTACTCATAAGTTTTTTTAAACATAGATTAAATGAAAAATATTTCTTAATAATTTGTATTAATAAGTACATATACTGAATAAGTGCTGATTACAGCTAAATAGAGAAAAACACAACTTTATTTTTACAAATTTATCATAGAACTAAAAATATGTTTCATTTTCACAGAGAAATTTCTAATACATCTAGTAAATGTATATTAGTCCTAAGAAAATTGCAATTTGTCTCTTCATTCACTTGAACGTACTTTTTACCATCTGTCAAAGAAAATTTTGACATTATTTTTATCTCAAATTTAATACAGTTAGTGTTATTATTTTTTAAGGAAAGGTGCATCGGCCGGTATTTTACAATCCTTATTCACACGAACGTACACTTTACATTGAAATCTTTGAATCGACATTATATCTTTTAGGATAGATCTTATTTCACTTAATGTCTCATAGTTTAGTGTTTCTGAAAACTTGCAAACATATATTTTAGTACGCTAATTGAATGCTTGTTGATCGATTTTATAAACATATAGTCAATGTTAATGAATACACTCGAAAGTACACTATACAGTCAAAGTATAAAATCTTTGAATATTTTTTATATCTATGCAAAATGTTTAAATCAGAATTAAGTGTCCTTGAAAAATTGAATATAATAATATTGCAACAATAACCACAAGAAAAATATAAATTGAAATGAAAATACAAATAAAATATAATTGCTATTGCTGCAAAGGTCTATAGTCTGTAAGTCATCTTCCTCAATTTGAATATAAATTTATTATAATTACATTTTATTGGGCGAACGGACCGCATTATTGAACATGTGTGATAAGGATATATTTAATGGAGATTTAAACAAAATAATTCTAGCACTAACTTGTCAAAACGAGTAGCTAATTTTCCGTGTAAATTTCACTGTGGTCAATGAGGAATTCTATTACGAATAGAGAAATGAACAGATAACATTCCAATGTATGCGTTGATTATGAAAAGCTATGGTGTATATAGTAAGGGGTTGTTTAGAGTCGGTATCGAGTGTTGAAGCTGTTACATGGGGTGGCCCTGAGCGCAGGAGGCGACGTAAATTGAGACAACGAAGTCAAACACCAACGAACTCGAGAAACCTTGCAGGTATATAGACCTAAGTAGTAATAGTAACGCTTCAAACATGTATGCATTATTGTTACTCTTAATTCACTTTAACCATTGTCCGAAACGCGCAAGTAAGTAATGACTTAACGTTGCACTAATGCTACCAATCCACTATGATATTTCTCGTTTAGTTTTATATATAGTTGCATGCATTGCTTAACAAATGATGTTGATAGTACTAAATGTTGATATATTTTTTTGCTTTTAGTCTACAACCACCAAGGAGGCAACGGAGATCAGCATGTTGTCGCTAACAACGGAGAGACCACCCATCAGCAGAAGACGCACCAATCGAAATCGCGTTCTAACAAACCACCGCCTTCCCGCCGCAACGACCCGAAGCCAAACGAGGAGCTCGTAAACGGAACATCCGCATAGATTTTTTAATTACAAGAAGAAAAAAAAGTGTGCGCTCCCAATGTATGCAAGGACTCCCACTTTACCTATTCGACATTGAGTTAAACATAGCCTATCAGTTTTTTTTGTTTCTTTGTATAGTTATATAAATATACATACACACTTATGTATACCTTAAGTTGTCTCTAATCAAACACTGAATGTTTAAAAAAGAAATAATACAATGGTGCCAATTTGTCTTTACTTTACACGCAGTTGTTTCCCTTTCATCAACTGTACACACTTAAACAATACACACACAAACACACCCACACACTCGTTACATAATTAAAATACTCTCATTTTGTGACAGCAGTAAATAAACCATGCCTTAAACTTTGGAATTTTTAAGACTGATAGACTGTGCTCGAGCTCAGACTAGTGATTCGTAAATTTAGTGGGTGGACTCTACTGCCCGTATCCCGGCTGAACAGAGAAAGAGACTGTTTGGTTCTGTGAACCATGCCTCAAGCTTGTTTGTTAAAGAGAAAATAATATAAAAAAATAATAATAGAATGATTATTAAAGACTGTATAACCGGGTTAAATATAATTTTGTTTAATTTGAACGAAGGAAAAAAGTTTTGTTATTGATACATAAAAAAAAATCGATGTCATTGAAGCACAGGTGAAGAGTGGATGTGAACGTGAAACTGGAACCGCACCCAAAAGGATGAAAAAATGAAGACGTAAAAAAACACACAGGGAAACCAACAAGAGAATGGAAGAAGAAAAACACGTTTTGTGACTAACTTTTCTAAGCATTAATACTTTGATGTTATTTACCTCCTAGCGCACATAAAAAAGGAAAACGAAAAGGAAAAAGAGGAATAGCTTTTTTTTTATTTTATAAAACATTACGTACTTAAACTTTTCTTTATAGTTATTATGATTGTTCTGTTTTTACCCGTCGAGTCCGTTTCGATGATCGTTTTTTTTTGCTTAAAGCTCACAAAAATGAAAAAGAACGGACGATTTTTCAGCAACTTCTAATTTTATTCAGTGTCAGTATATGGAAAATCTATTTATGTATTTTTTATTTATTTATTTCTTAAAGTTTGTTTGTATTTAGATAGAACAAATTATTTATTTAAGTTTTCTTATTGTGTTCTCGTTCTTTCTGTTTCTCTAATAATTATTATTTTTGTTTTGTTTTCCCAATTACACTTTTTTTAATTCAAAGAAAAAATATATTATATATATATATTATAAAAAAAGAGAGAAGTTAATTGTAAGAACCTTTCTTGAGTTTAAAATAGCTTACATTTTTTGGTGCTCTTAATAAGAAAATTTAATAACTTGAAAGAAATTATAAAATGTATTCATATTATTGTAACACAGTTTTTTTTTTGCATTAAACAATAGATTGCGCATTTTTTTAAATATATTTATAAATATATTTTCTTTAATTCGTTACTTTTGTTCATTTACTAACAATACCGATCGACGATGCTATTTTTTTAATGTTCAGTCTTCTAAACAATCAAAAACTATCTTTATGAAGACACCTTGTAGAAGTATTGGTAAGTTAACAATTACATAAGGTTTACTTACACAAATTATGTGATTTACTATGTAAATTAATATAAATATTTGTAAATTTCATACTACTTAATATAATTATTTGAATATGTAATAATCAACCCTTTTGCGCTCGAGTCGTTTGTCGCAACAACTAGAAAAGTTTTACGGAATGTGTTGAATAGCTTACCTCTAATTAAAAATGATATATTACTGTAATATATCATAAATGATTAATTACTGTATAAAATTTGTATATTTTATAGCTCTACTTCGCAAAGAAGTCTATGTTCAGTGTGATCTATGGTTTTTGCATATGACGATGCGGCTTTTTTACAGTTTTATACAGAATGCATGAAATTATTAAATAGTTTTCGCCACGATCATGCATTTCTTTAAGAAACAGTATAAGGCATATTGGTCGGCAGGACTTTGTTCGTATTATACCATTTGTTATTTTTTTTATTTATAAGTTTTAGTAAATTTGTTAGTATCGTCCCGGACAAACTGCTCAATTTCCGTAATTCTTCCAAACCCGATGCAACTTGTAAAATGAACATATGTCCTTGAGGACCAAGAAATTTCTCGCACAACATTGCGCATAGATGCAGTCATTCTTGTTGATACCGGAAGATCCGACGCTATGCGAAAGTACCAACACGTATAATTCCACAAATATGATTTGAATCTACTGACTTATTGACTAATACCCCATTTGGTCGCTTCGGGTTATAATCATCAACAGGAATGTATGAAGATACTGCAGTTTTTGCGCCGAGTATTAACTGTATTCTTTGGATTATTTCTTCGGATTCAGTTCAACTTATCCATTTGGAACAGTCTGATTCTGCATTTCCTTCAAAATGTCTATAGTTTTCGTTATATTTCTCATGCGAAAGATTTCGGGCAACTGCGGGTGGCAGGGCCATTAAAATTGAAATGAATCTAAGTAACCGAATTTTTCATTTAAACTTCCTCCCAGCACTCGTTTGATTCTTTGGACACATGTTTTAATCCTTGCTTTTCACGTACAACTTTATTCTCAAATTTGTCTTTTTCCGCTTCTCTTTCTTCATATTTTCCACATTTTTCTTTATTTCGCTAGATTTTTTATCCTCCTTTACCTTAGCTACTTCCTTCGCTTGTTTCTTATTTTCAATAACTTTTTCAGTTTGTTTTAGTATTGAATTTCGTTGGTTTGCGTAAACGATTGTCTACGAATTCGTCTTCCTCTTTGCCCATCCACTAATTGACTCCTCGATTCTTACATTTTCGTCTTCAGCTTAGCTTCCTTTTACCTATTCACCAGTTCCTTCAATCTCTTTTGTTTCAAATGGGTAACACTGAATTCCGAGATTTCTTCACCGTTTTCATCCGGTTATCCGAATATGTAGTTACGTGTGTTACATCCTAACTGATTTATCGGTATTGGCGACACACCAACCAAAATTCTGCCTACAAACAAAGAGATTCGACGCAAGATACTGCCTGAGCAAAGGAGAAAAGAAGCTTCAAGTTGGACTAAATTCCGTGTTTGGATTCCAATTCTTTGGCGGCTTTGATTACCTCCTACGTAGATGCGAATTTAATCAGAATCCTCCCTTTTTTGATGCCTTCTTCGTACAGTTGGATGATCTTTTTGACTTTAGCAACGCTACCTTCTTTATCAAAAGATTGCCTTGCATCAACCTCATTTGATAGCCTTTAAGGTACAACATTAAGCATTTCACATCAAAACAGGTAAAAACCATGTCCATGGTAGCCACCACCTCCTCCTTCACGTTGCCACCAACTTTCTTGCCGTGATAGCCTTCTCAATGAAGGGTTTGTTTTGGGGCAAATTGGCGGCAGCGAATGGTTGTTTGTGGTATCAGTTGGTTTGTAAGCTTTCAGAATCTTGCTCTCCATGGATATTAGGATGTGAGTTAAGTTGCATACAACATCCGTTGTGGTTGATCATTTTTAATATTATTATAATTATTAATAGGAGTTTTTTCTTAAAATCTTCGTGTTTTATCTTTCCTCAGGTTGTTCCTGTATTGTATTTTCTACATGTTCTGTTTTAACGATGTTCTTAATTTGCATGTTCTGTTTTTACTTGTTCTGAAACTACAGGGAGCTTTGATCACTTTGAATAATCCAAATATATTTGGTTTATAACAAAATCTAAAATACTACACAGGAAAATGTATATATTTAATTAAAATAAAATTCCAATACATTTTTTTTTGGGTATTATAAATATGGTAAAATGTTTACCAGATATAATAAATAAATGTGTTTATTTGGTTCTATATTAACTAATACAATATTTCTACAGAATTTATTTATTGTTGCCCACTCTAAGAATAGAAGACTACGTCCCTGAGCTGCAGCATGGACAAACTGTCAAAAACTTCTAATTTTAAATACAGATGGCGCAGTTAATTACATCAATATATTTTACAAAAGAAATCTGATCTCAATTAGTTTTATTGATATAGAATGAATATATTTAACCCTATTAGATCTCGATTAAAATAAAAACTCTTATAATTTAGTTAACACATGTCAACGCTTGATAAATAAATATTATATTAGTAACATTGAAAACATTGGTAATAATATATATAACCACAAAAAACAATATTTTTTAAAAATCTTTTGTTTTGTTGGTGAAAATCTGATATATTTTGAACTTTTTATATAGCAATAAAATATTAAAATGTCCTTATAATATTAAATTCGAACCAATAAAAATGTTTAAATATATAAATACAAATATAAAAAATTAGGGCAGAAAAATCTCGATCAGAGCCATTGATTGACCCAATTTGTGCCTCATTAATTGGCCATAAATTGCTTAAATTTAGGCAAATTTAATTTGTGTACTAGGTTTGAATATTATTTATGACTTACAATAAACATTTTATTATTACTTATTATCGATAGCACCCTTCTTTTTTCCACCCTTTCTGGAATAATTGCTCATATTTTATTAATTGTAATATAATTGAGAGTGACTATCAGAAAAATGTTTGTAAAATGATGGAAATTTATATGTTGCATGCATTTGTCTTGTATTAACTGGTGATAACTTTCATAAGCGCTATCTTTCGGTGAACTGAAAATCATCCGGTACAATTTACTATTTTGATCCATTTAATAACAGTTACAATATATTTTAATTGATAAATATAATTCTAACAAATAAAATTATTATTCTTGATAAAAAAATGTCCAAAAAAATATTATAGATTCACATTTTTTAAAATTTGGTAACGGCCGAAAGACTCTAACCTTTTAATCAGTTTTTTGTGATTAATAAAGATGTTTATTATTATATAATTTGATAGCAAATTAATATATACTATTTACACAAGGATCATTAATTATTCACCAAAAATAAGATAGATTTAACTTCATAATTTCTGAAATATCGCTAAAATGTATGAAACTACGCCACTGACTTTTGAGGTTACGAAATAGTATTGTAGATGGCGTATCATTCTGACAAGTAAAGTGAACAGTGACAGTTAAGCTGTCGTTTAGTATTGAAAATATATTAATACTTAACGTATTAAACAGTAAAGTATATATGTAACTTAAGTTCAACGTAATGTGTGTTGTGAGCAGTGTAAATTAATAACAATGACATTAATAGAAAAAATAAATACGTTGTGGTTATGTGCGTAGTGACAATACTTTAAACAATTGATTTGCGTTCAGTAAATTGCATTTAAGTGCTTAATACAATGATGGAGGATTTACAAAATCACTTCTACGAAGCCCTGAACAAAATGGTTAAAGGAAGTTCCATGAAGATTTACTACCGCAGTAAATACGAGAATGTGTGGCGTCAAATTGTCAAGGCTAATGAAAGCAAGTTTTGTAGTATTATGGATCAAAATCTCATGAAAGTCTACAAAGTTGCCGTAATTGATGGGAAAAATCGGCTTATACCAGCTGTCAACGAAACTTCGAGGATTGTATGTTACGTGCATATGGAAGAGATTTATAGTATTTTGCAAGAAACGCATATTCGTTTGAAGCATGCCAATTTTCAACGTATGTTTAACGATATAAAATATAAATACGTAAATATTACTATTGATATTATCCAGCTATATGTGTCATTCTGTAAAGCTTGTCAGTCGAAAATGAAGAGTTTGGATGACATTATGTACCAGGAGATGAATTCTAGAGTTCAATTGGATATAATACATGTTAAGCCCCATTACGACGGAGATTATAAATACATTTTGAGCTACGAAGATTATAAAACTAAATATTGTTTTTTGCGACCGCTGAAGTCTGCTTGTCCAAACGAAGTTTCAGTCGTCGTAGTTGATATTTTAACGACCATAGGAGCGCCCAACATTATTCAAACAAATCGAGGCTCGAAATTTACTCAATCTTTGATTCAGTTGTTAACCGAGATGTGGCCCTATCTTAGAATAGTGCCTGGCCACTCGACGCACGACGATAACGAAATCCTAAGAAGTTTAATATTCAAACATCACAAGAGTATTAAATCATATGGCGATTATCGATGGTCGCAGGTGCTGGGTTTCATACAGATCAAGAAAAACCGTTCTTTCAACGTAGAAATACAGCAAACGCCTTTTGAGGCGATGTTCGGTCGAGCCGCGAAAATCGGTCTATTGGATTCCGTTGTCAGTAAGAAAGATATCGCATCTGTTCGAAACGAAAATGATTTAAGAACTGTACTGTGCTCGTATATAAATGATAAATGCGCTTCGCTCAATATAAGTTCGGATGACGATATAGAAATTACTAATAAAATTGTAATTCCAAAAGAGGAATCAACGAAGAAAAACGATGATGCCAGGGTAGAAGAGATTAATTTCATAGGATACGAGGTGGAGGGCGATAAGGCTAAGAAAACCAAATTAGATGTGAAAGAGAAAATTGTGAATGTGCTACCAAAGAGTCCTGGACTGAGTGGTAGACAAAAGGAAATAAAGTTGCGAGAAATTGAAAACACCAAGGACATCGAAGTAGTGTATATCAATGAAAAACCTCCGGTTCGAATTAACAGTCAGTCTGTCGACGATCCATTGATTATACATCCAAATACCAAAGGGAATTTAAAGAAAACTATAAAAAGTATCAAAGGAAACAATACATTTTTAAAAAATAATTCATTTTTAACAAATAACAAACCTGTAATAATATCCGAAGACCTAGAATTGCAAAGACATATTAAAAATATCAAGATGGACCACTCATATGTAGTAGATGACGCTATGGCTGTAAACGATAGTATGGATGCAGATCAAGCGATGGACGATTTCAACATATCGAATCCAACCATAATTAAAACTACAGAAGACATAGAAAACTTTATATTTGCAAATACTTTAGATAAAGGTGCGGCCTTTAAAGAAACTACTATAATAAAAAGTGAAGTTACCAATGAATTTAAAAATGTCACGAAAAGAAAAGCCGGAGGTAAAACAGAGCAATTCGAAATTCAAACAGTACCTGATAATTCTGGAATTCGCGCAAAAAAAAGTAAAATCGATTCAGATCTTCAATCCTCACAAATTGAAGTATTGGCCAAGAAGGATAAGGTGGATGAAAAAGTAAAATTAAATTATGAAGTCACTAAACGGGTAACTAGAAGCAGTACGAGATTAATGAATATGAGTAAACCCGCAGTTCAAAAAGTGACAAATTTCGATACAAAAAATCGAAAAAAATGTCGAAAGTCTACTGAACTTGATGAAAACTGCAAGAAGCTAAGGGAGGATAAAACCAGTATCTCATACGAGCAGGTCGATGGTGTGAAGCAGGAATTAATTGAAGAGGTTGATAACTTGTTAGGTGAAAATGAAACTTTGCCTGCAATAGATTTGTCGACTTTCCAGAGCTTGCAGCACCCTGTACTGCCGAATGCAAATATGGCAAGTGTTGACGATGTGAATGATGATGATGTCGATGAAGATTTGGCTATTTATGGACATCTGATTGATCCAATAACTGGTGACTCTACTGTGGAGAAATATTTCGTTGGTTGTTCGTGTCCAACAGATTGCAAGAAAAATAACAAGTGCCCGTGTAAACTGAAATCGATTTTATGTAATGTTAAATGCCACAATGATGAGAAGTGCAAAAACTAATGTTTATATTTTCTATATATACAGCCTTATGTTCGAATTTTATTTACTGATATTTATTTACGAATTTACTACGTTTGTGATAATTTTATATGGAATTAAATAACATATTTTTATCAAAATATATTGTTTATTTATTGTAAAATACATATTATGATTCACCAAAATCTCATTTGAACCAGTACTTTTCACATCCTATTTTTGTAATTTAAGTCCCAATTATTAATTTTCTCATTAAACAGTTACAGTGCATTTTTAATCTCTTTTTTTCAATAAAGCCGATTGTCTATTTGAAACTAAATTTTCTAGTCCAGAAACTTTTTAAATACAATCAATTATAGTTTTTTCTTTATTTACTCTGCACTAATTCTGATGAGCTTAGGTTTTCATTCTTTATTTTTTCTCCTATCCCAATTTCTATCATCATCTCTTTTTAGATATTTGGATTGAAATCTCTGGATTTTTTGTTGGCTACTTTTTTCTGGAACAGGACATTTATTATTGTAGTTAATAGTGTTGTGTCCTGATATGAAATATTTCTGGAGACTGTATAATTGTATGTAGATTTGTTAATATGAAGTCCTAGTGAGTTTTATGATAAACACTGGATAGAAAGTCGGTGTATAAAATAAGTATACATTTAATGCAAAGATGTTCGAGTTCTATATGTAACTACCGCAGATTACTTACAAAAATTACTAACGTATAATTATTTGGTGTCGCCTTATAAGTAAGAAGACCGATCACAGAAGAATATTTTGAGTGTAGAAGAATTTCGAATATGGGTACTTTGATGTGTACATATCTAAAGGTTACAAACCAAATACTTCATGGGGCCCTGGTGGATCTAAACGTCGGGTGATAAAAAAATAGTTACACCAGGATGTTACTTTTTCTGCAGTTTTATTACTAGACTAGACTCATTTAAGATATCAGATGAATACAGTAAGTATTCATTAAAAAATAATGTTGACATGACAATGTTGATACGACAATAGTATGTGAAATCAACAAAAAAATATTTGGTCTCAGATTTTTACGAAGAATAAATGCCCTTTAGTATAATTAATATTGCTTTAAGAACTGTAATTTTAGCTTGTCATTAACTTATTCATAAGTAAAAAGACAGGAATACTACTGGTCAAAAATAACATATATTCAATAATTATATGAAAGTTATTATTAATTACTGCTGTGAAAATGTTTGGGTATAATTATCCAATGTTTGTTGGTTCAAAACACCCAACTGTTCCATTCTCTCACTTTTTGCGGTGTCTTCTATACCTTGGATTCAATCTTCATCAAATAGATGTACATTTTTAATTCTCTCCCACGGTAACTAAAAAAAAAGGACTGTTTGGTTCAAACGGAACGTATGGTAACTTTAACTATATCACTTAATATAACATATGTCCATCATAATAACCTTGTATATTCGTATTTTTTCTTTCAAAACGACAAATACATAACTTTCATTGATTTGTGCTTATTAAATCCTATTGCTGGGCAACTGTCATTAATGTAAATGTTATATCAAAATATTTTCATCTTCATTAGTGAAGCTATTTCAGTATCATCAGAATGTTGCCGAAATCATACTTTTGAGACAGTCTTCTGTAGAAGATAAAACACTAAATCTTTATCCTTGCATGCCTGACTATTGTTTATATATTTTTTCCCTCCCGCCTCCCTCTTCATTTGGCGCGCACTATCAGCGATCATGCCAGTCCCTGTCTTGTTGTGGTCACTTTCTTGATGTAGTCACTATCTTGTGACTACTGTTTATAAATCGGTGTATTTATCTCACATTTTTACTTGAAACAATTTAGAAAGGAAAGCATGTTTAAAATATCGAAAAAAAACATAAGAACCAAATAATCCTCTATATTTTTTTTTATAGAAAATGTGGGTTAGTTGTCAATGGGCAATTGTTCCGAACAAGCGTCTGCAACGACCTGGTGATTTGCTGAATGTCCGATTTGGATAGATTGCAAATATCGTTGCAAAAAGACAAAAAAAAAGAATTAATATATGGGTGTCATAAAAAAGATATAATAAAATTATCCATAGTTTTATTGACTTAAATTTGCAAGTCTTTTCTTTATTAATTTTCTACTCGAGAATTTATCTTAATTTTAGTAACAATTTATGGTTGAAATTCAATAACGATAAAGAAGAAAATACCAACATACGAGACTCCAAAGGTCACGCTGATAATAGAAATCAGTAGAAACAAAATAGGACACCGTTTATTTATGTATTTATATTGATTTATTATCACATCATACAAAACACAACAATTTATTCGGGACATCGTTATAATTGAAATAAAGTAAAATTAACACTACTATCACTATTTGCTCAATTCTTTGATTCTTAGATTAGTTGAACAAAAAACACAAAATATGGCAAACTTAAGCGGCCTCTGCAAAGCCGACCCTGTTGTTGCCCATATCAAATTCAGTGTAAAACTTCCCGATGAAAACATCACCCAAGATCCACAGTGGTCCATTTGGTGGTGGGATGTCGATACCCATGAATCCAGAAAGGCAAATGGTTTTACCCATTTGAGCCACCTACATTAGAAACAAATAAATTATATAAAGAATTTCAATAGATATTGATGTTGACTCACTCTCAATACGTAATCTTTAGCTTCCAGAGTGAAAGATTTGCCGGCCATTACGAAATCGATGGTCGGTAATTTTGGAATCATGGTGCAATCGATCATATACTCTCCCCCAACGATGGGTGTGCCGCCGAGAGCTTTGTTAATAGCGGTGATCTCTTCCATGGGACCTGCGATCAAACTGGTACCGGTATCGGCAATTGCTTCGCATCCTTTGGCGCAGAAAGTCTTGTCGCCGATCTTGACTTTATCCATTTTGAATTGCCAGTAGGCTTTCCTATCGACGTCTAAGTACGTAAACTCGCCTTTGTAGTGAGCCGGATCGGAACCACCAAAGATAATTTCACCACCATCGGCGGCTTGCGGATCCCTGGATAGAGTAATTAGTATAACTGCATTATAGGTATATGAGTTATGACTCACCTGTTGAGGTAGAATGAGAAGATTGGATCGGAAATCAAGCCTTGAGCAAGCATATTATCGAACACTGGAGGAACACCGTCAACGGCAATCTTGCTGTAAGCCATACCGAGGATACCATCGAATTTGGCAGCGACGAAAGCTAATCCTGGTTCGCTCATTGCCTCAGCGAAAGTTTGATCTTTAACATCCATACCACCAAGCTAAAAACAAACAAATATTGATATATACAAAGGAATTAAATAAATATCAAAGTTATTTACGCTGACAATATCGGTGGACAAGAATCCGCTCAAACTTCCTGAACCATAGTGGATGGCAAAATCGGTACCGTTAGCTTTGTATGTCTTGGAAGCCTTAGAATCGTATTTGTTGTGCAACACTGAAATATTAAATTGAATTGAAATTATTTCATAAATGGCGGAGCATCTGATAACTTACAGCATGCAATGTTGGAGAAATGGCATTTTTTCGATGGTATCCAGAGATTGGATGAACCGGTATCAAAAACTACCTTGAAATTTTGTGGAGGATTTCCAATGGAAATTGGTCCGTAATATTGGGCCTGAAAAGAAAAACGATTTATTTATATCTATTATAAAATTACGTTCTGTTAAAATATATTTTTTAATGCATGCTCGATCAAATATGAGACATGTATAAAGAGTACAATAAATTAAATGATGAGAATATCAATAGTCAATAGGAAAATATATAAAAATTCATTTAATTTCATTATTATTTTTTATTGTATTTTAAGTTGTAATTTATTAATAATTACTGTTACTAGTCATGTTCACTAATGCAACATATATAGTATTTTTAGATTGTTTCTTATCATAATAATAACATGAGATTCAATTTCATAAATAAAGTACACTTTTGAGGAAATACGATACATCATAATGGTAAATTGATACATATTATATAAATCATCTAATTAGTATTATCCTACAATTATCCAAACTGGAAAATTAGTTGAATTCTTTTGTAAACAGAGAGATGGTGAGATTAGATTTGTTTAAAATTGGAGACGTAGTAACATAAAGTTTGAAAACCACTATTATAGTTAAAAATATTAAGTTTAATTAGCCAAAGCAATCCATTCTATTACTAGAATCGTTGTTAAAAATATGAAAAAAAAAGAATGTTAAACATTCTAGTAAATTTAAAATTGAACGATATATGGAGGGAAATATGTGTTTTTAGAAATGTTATAGTTTATTTTATGTCTCATCTTGGCAACTTATACAAAAAACAAGGATTTGTGCCAATAAATAAAACGTAAATATTATTTTAATGTATATAGTATATATATATAATAATGTTAAGTAAAATTGTGGTAAATAAGGTGCTTATAGTGTTTGAAAAAAATAAGTTTGCGAAATAAAAAGTAATTAAAACATAGACAATTAAATTGAAATACGATTGTAGTAGTCTATGAGAATACGTTAAGAACTTGAGCAATTCCTATATGATTTTATTTTGTACGTACAATAAAATTATTTCACGGATGAAAAGACAACAAAAAGTTAATACGAATCTTAATAGTTGTTTCATTATTTTTGTATGAAAATATTTTGCATTTTTTTTCTGTTTATGTGACTTACAATAAATTAATTATTATATAACTGAAATAAAATTTCCATTATAGTCACAAAACTGTTTGACTTTTAACAATTAGTTTTGTTCCTTCACCTGCTCATAGATCTGAGTAATCAAATGCAATTTCAGTTTGAGATTAACTGATATAAATTATTGATTTTTCACAATATACATAATAAACGTAATAATACGTTAATGGTGACTGTATTTGTTAAATTATGATACAGATTTCTATATAGAGCAGCTGTTTTCCATAGTTGTCTGTGATTATTATTAATTTAACAAATTTCTAAGGAAATATAAGTCATATAAATAATACAGCATTATCATGATTTTAGTGTGCCATTGAAGTTTAACTAAAGTTTCTAGTATACTATGAGATAAGAAAAAAAGTTGAAAAGCATTGTTACAGTACGGTAATAACTTTGTAACTATAGAAAATAATAACATAAAACTAATCAGACATATTCTCATATTAAGTTCAAAAAGTTGAGTAATTTTGTCATTTTAAAATTTATTTCTTTATATAATTTTAATATTTTTTTAAACATTTATTGGTACAAATTGGGCATTCATCAAATTAATGTAAATATATGAATCATATTTGTAACAATTTTAGCTTCATTAGGAACTTGAAAATGGATTTTAAACAATATTCTATAATAAATGTGTTAAGAAATAGTTTGAAATGTTAATAAAAATGAAAATAACACAAATAAACAGGTATTTTGTTCTGAACTAAATATGATATTAACTAATAAAGTAAAGAAAATTTGTTATTTTTTATTTTTATAATAATTTATATGAATCATATTTAGTGATAACATTGTTAACCACAAGTTCAGCTTTAAAATGCATTTAAAGCAATAAAAATTATATAAAATGAGAATAACACATTTGCTTTTTAGACAAAAGAATATCATTATCGTAGTTATTATTGAAAAAGTTATCTCATGTACAGGAACAGAAGACCTTTTCAAGGGGGATCTCAAATTTTAAAATGGACCCACGATAAATAAATCGACATTCTGCTCCCCGTCATGATTTATTTTGAAATTGGCGCTCAAAAAAAAATTAATTATGGACCTCAAAATTGAATAACGATTGATGCATCTCAAGTCCGCCTGTACACAAATTTTAAAATGGCCTACAATAATCTTAATGTAGCACTGCATTCCACTAACGACATCATTACTCCAAAATTGAATTGCGATTGGAGTAAGTTATTCTAGCGTATTATAATTCACATTTAAGTGATAAAAATGAATCAGTTTGATGTTGTTATTTAATTGGTTTCGTGGTTCATGTATATTGAGATCATCAACAATAACAGTTACAAGTACCAACTAGTTTAATAATAAACAGATAACAAAGTATAAAAATACTACATACATCTTCAATTTTTTTGCTTTCATTATCTAATATGAAAGATAATTTCTAAAGTATATGGTATTTTATATCTTTGTTAAAGAAATTCGTACTTAATTGTACGAAAAATGAACTATATTTTAACAGTAATAAAACATTTTGGCATAGTATTTTCTATAAACAATCAGATAAAACATCTAAACTAAATGTATTTGTTGAAACTTAACTTAAATAAACAAGTATCAGTTAATTGGTGATATCAATAATATTAAATGATGACATTCGTTCTTGCATATTTAAGTCATTGTTTTTATTGAAACCGTTAAAAGTATACAATTTATATAATTAAATAAAATTCCAAGGTGTTTTATTATCCAACAGAATTCAATTCACGTTTTTCTTTGTGTTGGACAGCCATCTTACAAAAAAACAAACATCATTTGTTACCAATATTCAATTTATAAGTAACATTGAGTTATTCAAATTATCGCATAATATACGCAACAATGGACGGAAAGACTGCGGTTAATAGCGGTTTGTATTAAGAATACAATATATTTTGTTTGCTGTACGTAACAATTTGTTGAACTTCAAGTATTATTATTAAACTATTTGTAATAATTTTATAGCAAAGCTTGTGAATGATTAAATATTACGCAATAATTTCAATAACGGTCCTTTAAAATTAGCGTAATTGTAAATAAATGCACTTACATCCATATAATTCGATAATGGTTCAGGTTGCGGTCCCCCATATCTGAACTGCACTTGCTGAACGTGTGTTCCCACCTCTTGCAAAGTCCTCCTGGCTGATTTGTCTTTAACCAAAGGGATTCTGCAGCAATCAAAGGTATCATAAATAAGTCATATTGATCGCAATGGGAATTTAAAATTTAACATGACGCCGCTGTTCTGTAACTTGACGTTCAACAAAAAGAACAGTGGGCAAGGTTCTTTTGCAAAACCGCATATGATAATTACCTGACAAATGCTGAGCTAACGGCGTAAATCGTAGCCAGCAAAAAGAAAATCGAACTTAACAGTCGCATCGTGATGTTCTGTTCTCTTTCGATGCAAATTCAAACCGAACTGACGACCTTCTTTAAAGGTCTAGCAATATATTGATCTGGTTGCACACGTTACAAAACGTTGCGGCTGATAGAAGAATGAATCAGCCGGATAAACTTTTTGACATTATATCAACATAATAATAACTTGTTTTTTCTTCTTTGTTGTGACTTTCATTGGTACCAACTAAATAGTTTGTGCACAATCCGATGAAATGCGATCGTACTCGATTGAATTTCAAGTAGAATTTGAATTTAAAATGAATATTGTAACAACAATAACAACATCACATACGTAATTACAACCAATAAAGTATGAGAATATAATTGAGTAACTTTCACTCTTAAAAATATTAACATAGTAGTACTAAACTAAATTGATACAAATTAACAATATTATATAATAAGGGATAAAAAGACTAGTGGTCTATTCTAGCAAAAGAATGTTATTTTTATTTAGAATTTCTTCATTTTAATTGTATTGAGTTTATTTTTGTAGTTTTTGCAATATATGTTTCTTTATAATAATTATTATATTAATTAATATGTAATTGAAAATAAATATTATACAGAAATCAATGAATAAAAAGAACCACTCATTAATCTTCGTAAATTAGATACACCACTAATTGTGGAGATTGTAGTTATTAGATAATAGCCAAAGCCGAAAATGTTAGCAAATCATATTAGAAATATTTGAATAAAATAAAATAAGTTTTAAAAAAATCTAAAAGATTATTATTATTATATAAAATTAATCCTTCCGAATGACCTCTTCTATTCCTAAACCAAAATTGTTCCTCTCCTCGATAGATACCTCTCCCTTTCTCTTAAATTCATCTTAAAATACTCAAATTTATCCTCTCTCTCCAAATTTTGTATCCTTCGAAACCCATCAACCTCTCCTAAATATAAGTATCCCACACTTACCCTATTCCAGTATCTATTGTCAGCCTCTGGGAAAGAACATATTTTCTTTCCCTTTCCCAGAGGCTGCTTTTTTTGTATAATGATATTGTTTCTCCTTATTATGAAATTGGTAAACAATAGTGTTCGTTTAGTTTCTCCATTGTATATAACTGGGGTGGCTAACCTGCGGCTCGCGAGCCACATGCGGCTCTTTGAAAGATTATTTGTGGCTCTCGATAAATGTTTCCGAGTTCCCCTTTTATTTTTGTGCTATTAGATCTTAAAAAGTTATTATTGTTCCGTATGTGTTTCAAAAATCACGGCACGCGAAAAATTTCAAATTTTCGGACTATCAAGTAGGTTGGCCACCCCTAGTATATAATATTCATGGGCGGAAAGAACAATAATCGATAGCCCTTTGGTCTGCCTTTCAGATAATATTTTTTTAATACAATTCACATTATTTATTGTAAGAAATGTTGATTATTTTAAAATGAACATGACTAGAAATCGGCAATTCAAGCAAATTTACCAGATAATACAGAGCAAAAAAATAAAAACCGCCAGACAGTGAAGGTCAATAGAAATGATTACAATTGAATAATCGACATTAAATTTGTTTATTTGGTTCAAAATACATTTTAAAGTAAATATTTTGAATCTTCAGTTTAGATTCAACAGTGCCAAGGATATTATTACAAATAAATGTTAACATATAAAAAGTTAACATTATATTTTTGGTGGAAAATTTTAAACCATGATTTAGAAAGTTAAGCATCGTGTAGCAGAGACAGTATTTGAATTTGGTGACTTTGTATTATTGTTTTATAATATATGTTAAACATATTTGTTCAATGTGTTTTATTTATATCTTTTAGATGTATCTTCAGGCCCCAAGCACAATTATGGAAATTAATGTATTTTATACTAGAAAGTAATATATACAAGATTTATCTAAAAAGTAAGACTTTATAACTATAAAAGCATATTAATAGTAATATAAATGAAAAACAGTTAGTTTAACATGATTTTTTTTTTAATTTCACTAAATTTATGTTCAAATTGTATGACATTTAAACCTTCGCATAATTTATATTTTCTATAGAAAGTTATGTTCGATTGAATTGTAGTCCTTGTGCTTATTTTTTTTAAAAAGGATTTGATTTTGGAGCACTCAACCAATTAACGGGTTTGAATATCTTATCTAGATAAATAATTGGTTGAGTAATATGTAGCTGAGGTATTGTATAATGAGTGGTAGTGTTTGAATAAGTGAATTAATATTATGTTTATATGATATTCTCGTAACAAATATTGCTTTTACTAATTTAATTTTATTTACCAAATATTTAATAAATGTTTTTAAAAAAAGTTAAACAATATATATCAGTGGGAATATTTAGATCCACTTTTGAAAATGTGTATTATCATTACAAAAAAATGGTTAAAACGTTTCTTACTTTATCTAATTGCTTTTTGTCTACCTAATACACACATTAAATAAACAGTTAAGTAATGTGTATCTGATGTAGTATTTGAATTGGTGATCTTTGTTAAGTAATTATGAATTATGCTTGTATGAAATCAACAAAATCTGGACAGCTTTTTCTAATTCCGTTTTATTCTTTCGAGAATTTTTTACACCTTGTAGGAAATGCTCAAATTCTATTTTCTTCCCTTATAAAATTCAGTAGTTGTAAGTAATGTTATTAAAATTGTTAAAAACAACATTTAAATACATTATTTATTTTTAAATATTTTGTAAGTTTTATAAAATTATGTAATATTATGCAGTTTGATTCGTTTAATTATTTACTTTTCATTCAAACTATAAGAAACTATCATTATTTTCAATGTATTAACATAAAAATAATTCGTATCATATTTTTTGCTTGTTACAATTATTTTATTTAAATATAACTCATTCACTGTTCCTAATATAGATGATGTATTTTAAGTGTAACAGTTATTAACAAAAAGAATCTATCAAAATGCGTTTTATTATCAACATAAAAAGAAATTCAATAGTAGTTAATATAATTAAATTAGTATGTGCACGCATAAGAAATTCGAAGAAAATAATTAAAAACTCTAGTTTTTTGAAGATGTTATAAATCGCTTAGATCCACGGATTCAATGCCTTTTGTGATTTTAGGTTCAGAAGCATTTGATTCTGGTACAGTTTGTTTATTAATTGAAACATGTAAACCCTTCCAGGTACAAGGAGAATGCTTTTTCAACTTGATTTCAACTTTAGTTCCAAACATTGTCACACTGCTCTCCTTCACATTGCAAGCCTAAAGATTGAAGTATTTAGAATAATGTTCTTTGAAATAATTATAATAAACATTACCTCACACAACTCCAAGTTGAGATCAAAGCAAGATGAATCACCTTCATCGAAGACCAATTTTATATTTAATTGAAGAGGCGCCAATTGGATCTTGCTTAATGTAGTTGAGTAATTCTTAGCATAGATGGACATAATTACATGAGAACCAGTTTGAAAAAAGTCCCATCTGCAGTTAACGTTTGTGGTATTTTTCTAAGATAATAAAGATAAATCAAAATTTTATTTGATATTTAATATGTTTTACATACTTTGATCCAGACATGTTCTCCTTTTGCACATCCTGCATGTTTCAGCATGGCTTCAAAGTCCGAGTAATATTTCGGGCAGCATGACCAGTACTTAATTCCTTCATGGAAAATGGGATAGCCTTCATGGTAGATACAAACAGTCTTATTTGTCTCAGGGCCTTCATACTTAACAGAACAACCTCTGTTTTTGCAGGCTTCACCAATTTCAACTCCATCAACACCTATATTTTTCTCCTTCCTTTCTAAGGATTCCAGCTGCTTTTTCAAAGACTCTGCTATCGTTGGTACCAAATCAACCTTAAATGAATAGATTTAGATGTCTCCATTGCAATGTAACAATTATAGCAAATATTTACAAGATTTGAATCAAAAGATTTCCTTTCAGCTTTTAGAGGCACAATTGGCTTTGGGGTTTCCACCACTTTTGGTTCCTCAACTTCTACTGGTTTCTCTTCACTAATTGGTTTGATATTTGAGTGTTTAGCTAATTGGCATCCCTTGATGTTCAGGAATTCTGTGAAATCTGTGGTCCTCTTCTTGCAGCAGGACCAACCTTTAAGGGCGTCATGGAAAACAGGTGAACCAGTGTGATGGCAGCAGGAATCTACAAACATAAATTGCATGAGCTGAAAATTATTGATTCTTTTGAAAATTGCGTTACCATCTGCATTTTCATCAGGTTTATATTTCTGTCCGCAACCCAAATTGTAGCATTGAAGTAATCCATCGTTTGCTGACATTGTCTTGTGCTTTTTGTTTAATAAATATCACTAATTCTCAATGAACTTTAGATGATATAAAAAACGACAAAAATCACGATAAAATTAGGTTATGTTAGCGAAGGCAACCCAAAATACTTATCGAAATCGTGTAGTTGCCTAAAGTTTTTTTTTGTGATTCTTCTAATCAATATATGTTCCATATAATGTTTATAATGATCAATTAGTACCTAATGGATGATATAAATAGGACTGTAATGACATTTACAAAAAAGACTAATCTAATTTTGGTCGAACGTTCTTGATCTCTTAACTAAGAAGCTACATCATTATTCCCCAACGTGAGGGCATACGCCCTACAGGGTGACAATTTGATTCTTATACAGAGCAATTTGAAAATGCGCTGGCAGTATTACCAAGGGGAAGTATTATTATGCATTTAATAAACTAGTAACATGCAAACCTTGGACTTTGGAATCTATAGGAAGTCTCAAATGTCTCTCTTTAGAATTCGTTGAGGACATACTCTTGCACCAATTCACTTAAATAAATTTGGCGTATCCAACACAGACTAATATTCCGATGGTGATATCGGAAAAGTTAATGACCTCTTTGATTGTCAAAACCACGTAGACCAATTTGCCCACTTCGATAGATCATCTTTTGGTGGAAAATAATTCGGAAATTTAGAAATCAATTTCGGTTAGCATAGTCAGAGACGATCTTCTTGGAGGAGGTTTCTAGGAGTATTGGTATTATACTACGAACCTCCAGGGTATGTAGAGATCGACCAGCTATTATATACTGGGCTTTGTCATGTTGTGAGAATATAATCAGATGAAAGAACTGAACAAAACCACAAAGATGTTTTATTTGGACGCGGTTTCATGGTATAGCAAGATTACACCTCGATCATCCGGGGTTTGCAGAGGCCCCGACCAGGATGCGTCTGTATATCTATTACGTCTTGTACTATTATGTAAACCTTCTAACTTATAATATTATTTACAAACTGTTATAAGATTAATTTTGGGGTCGGAAATTTAAAATTGTGTTCCCTAAAGTTATATCAGCACCTACTGGACGTATTTAGTTTTTAGACCATACATTTTTCGAAGAGGGTTGTACTTTGAGAAATATGGTGTATTCAAAGAAAATAATGAATCACATTTGTTTGTTAATGGATATCAAAAATTAGTTTTCTTATTAATATGACGGATTTTCCACAAAATATTTATTATTTAATATATATTTTTTATATTTGTAGATTATTTACTGCAGCGGTTTCCAAACTTACTATTACTATGCTTCCTCTATTTCTTCAATTTTTATTAGCAGTCATTTAGAAAATTGCTCACTGTGACTAATATTCGCGCCTCCACTTAGACTAGCCTCAAAGTTTGGAAAATGCTTAATTGTATAGTTTGGGCTAATAATAAATTAAATACGAGTATAATGGAAACAAATATTTGATTTATAGATGTGTTAATTTCATTTACATATTTTGAAAGTATGCAATAATAGTAATAATAATGTTCACAGCTCCGGGTCTTTGTTTCGTAATGATCTACACTAAAATAATATAAGACAATGTAAAGCACAATTTCATTGTAAATAATATATATTATTATTAATTACAAAACTATAAAAACGAATAAGCATCTGTCATATCCTGAAAAGTAAATTAAATATATTATGTTTTGACAACAAATATAAATAATATAAAATTGTTTCTACTAACTAATCAATATTATTTTATTTATTATTGAAAATAAAAAAGATTTCAGAAATACAGTTTATTAATTACATTAATATTAAAACTGTGGAAATTACTGTCTATGCAACAATTAAACCTTTAATCGGAAACTTCATTTATGGTAATAATATAAAAGTTATTACTTAGAACTATTACTTATAGTAGTAGTTCCGCTCAAGGAAGAGAAATTTGTTACAGAATAAAGTTTAAGTTGGCATTATTTAAAATTGAATTTATCAAGAAACGTGGAACGCTTCACGATTTTGCGTGTCATCCTTGCGCAGGGGCCATGCTAATCTTCTCTATATCGTTCCAATTCTAGTATATGTATTGCCGAAACAACTACACAGTAAATTACCCAGCTGTTCCATATGTACCACCACATGCTCGCTAAAAATTTGTAAAGAGCACTAAACTATATCTGTTTATATTCATAATATAATACAAATATATGAAATTACTTCTACAAATTTATCAATATTATTGAATTTCTTATAGAAAGTAAAAAAGATTTGACAAAAGAGGTATACTAATTACATTAAAATAAAAAAATGTGAAAAACTACCGGCTGAGCAACCGTTATACCTTTAATCGGAAACTTCATTTAGACTAGTAATGCACAAGTTATTAGTTAGAAGTATTACTTATAGCAGTAGTTCCGTATAGTGGAGAGAACTTTGTTGGTGAAAAATCTAGTTAGTATTATTCAAAATTGAATTTATCAAAAAATGTGGAACGCTTCACGATTTTGCGTGTCATCCTTGCGCAGGGGCCATGCTAATCTTCTCTGTATCGTTCCAATTTTAGTATATGTATTGCCGAAGCAAGTACATAGTAAACTACCCGACTGTT
Source organism: Nicrophorus orbicollis (assembly GCA_018845635.1). Classification (NCBI taxonomy): domain Eukaryota; kingdom Metazoa; phylum Arthropoda; class Insecta; order Coleoptera; family Silphidae; genus Nicrophorus; species Nicrophorus orbicollis. Next base: position 385 of record JAFMTC010000908.1, on the reverse strand, counting down.
CGATATGTACCACCACATGTTCGTAAAAACTGGAAAAGAGCACTAAACTATATCTGCTTTATTCATAATATAATACAAATATATGAAATTACTTCTACAAATTTATCAATATTATTGAATTTATTATAGAAAATAAAAAAAGATTTGAGAAAAAAGGTATACTGATTACATTAAAATAAAAAAATGTGAAAAACTACCGCCTATGCAACCGTTATACCTTTAATCGGAAACTTCATTTAGACTAGTAATGCAGAAGCTATTACTTAGAAGTATTACTTATAGTAGCAGTTCTGTTTAGTGGAGAGAAGTTTGTTGGAGAAATAAAACTAATTAGTATTATTCAAAATTGAATTTATCAAAAAATGTGGAACGCTTCACGATTTTG
>JAFMTC010000896.1:68647-83934 GCA_018845635.1 Nicrophorus orbicollis | reverse complement strand
TACTTCAAAACAAATTATTTCATTACCCTATAACAATGAAGCATTACTATTCACAAGAAGCACGATCTTAAGTCACATAATCAATTTTTCTTATAAAAACTACAACTACCACAACATCATAATCAAAAGTTAGAAACTACAATTAGCGAACTATTTCGATAACTTTACAACATCGATCAATATGTCTAACATCTTTATGAACATCTTACCTGTTGCTCCAACTTCAAATTTTTAAATGAATAACATCTTCAACGTCAATTGTATTATTCACATAATTAAGATCATCATCATAAAACAAGCGTTTCTTTCAATCTTGTGTATTCCATTAGCTTATATAGTGTTTAGTAAATCTACCTACTAACAATTAAATAATTTGAAATACAACGTCGAATTTACTACTCATACTATTAAGATCAGCTATTTGAGAACTACATATTTTTACTACTATTATTTAAAAAATACTAAGAAATCTCTATTGAAATCATATTTTTTCCAATTGCTTTCTTCCATTTAGTAATATCTTCCTACAAAGAACACTACATTAACTAAGTTACTTCAAAATCAATAACTAGAATTACCTAAGTCTTATTTTGATAACTTATAATAATCAATCTGGCTGATATCTCAATAATTTTTTACTTGTTTCCCCAATATCTCATAATATACTTAAAATAAATTATAAACATTCATTTAAGTTTTGAACAAATCAATAAACTATTACGAAATGAATTAGTTCATTAATAATTACAATTTTTGACCATATTTTTACTACTAATATTTCAAGAAACATGCAATTGCGTCTACCATTCATATACATTTATTTTTACAGATCATTAAGTTATTTCAAAAAAAAATGTTAATTTTTACTAATTACAATAAAAATAGATTCTTACCACTTAATTTCAAGAATTATTACTAGAAATATTTGAAGTATCATGTATTTATAATATATCAGAAATAAATACACACAAATTACCTATTAATGTACTTGAAAATTCCTATGAGAAAATTACCAATAATAATAATAATACTTATTGCAACAACAAATACAAGTTCTTAATAGAAAGTTTTATATTTTTCTTTAACTTAAATCATCATCCAAATTAAATCCACTATTTCCGTACAACCGTGACATCTCCCTTCGAAAAACGGAAATTCTGTATGAAATTCTATCAATATTTATTATCATTAAAGGGCTTCTCAAAAGTTACAAATAATTTTCATAGGGATTTTTTTTTATATACACAGAAATAAATTTACGTATTCTGTAGTCTTTTGTAGTGAGAATACAATAAATTGTATTTATTATTGGATATTTAAAAGTAAACTGCATATTTTTGTTCGTTAATACTTTTTAATTAGAAATGTTAATGTTAATAATAAATAAACTTAATCGAATATTAATTAATTTTATTAATCACAAAAAAAGTAACTAAAAGCTACCCAAGTTTTTCGGCCCAAAGACACTTGATTGATTTACAACGTTTTGGAAGAAACTTTATTAAAGATAAACATAAAAATATTAAATAATTAAAATAATTAATAAAATAATAAAATTTATATTCTGGAAGAACTATTAATTGATAACTGTCATTTAATGTAAAAACACAGTGATTAAATAGATTCAATTTCCAATTTTAATACAACTAAAGGAAGATTCAGTGCGGAAGAAGTTGCGTCATAGCGTAATTCCAAGTCCAATCTCTTGCCATATCATCATACTTTGCACGATTTGTAAGGTATAGATGACCTATCACAGGTTCCATGCAGATCTGAAATTTAAAAACAATAAGTTATACAACCTATATAACTTAAGTGCGTTAATTGGGTTGCCTAGGCTATGTACAACTATTGATCTCTTCAGTGGTCTTAAATAATCTTTAAACAACGATTTGATAATAAAATACCTTCAGTTATTTTCAATAATAATAGCTGAAAAGTAATTGTGTCCAATGTTCTTGATATATCTAAAGTAGTAATCTTAGGATTGATATGTTATAAGACTATAACCAAATAAATCTTTAGAATTATTTTACCTCGCAAACTGGATCTGTCAAAAGCGATTGGATTGAGATGAGAACCTTGCATATGGTTAATGCCAATGACCAATTGTTCAAAATACTATCGATGCCTATATCGCCGTGCCTGGATATGTTTGGATGAAATATTTTCGTTATGAAGCGTACAATTGGTGGAGTCATGGGGTAAGCATATGGTATTATGATGTATAGGAAGAATATCCCGCCTTCGTATGGGCTCCCTTCTGGACCCTTTATTGAAGCCATCCAATGGCAGTACATGGGATCCAATGGAATCGCTTTGATACCGTCTGGCGGATCTATTTCCAAAGCCTTCAATTCCCTGCACAGCCTGTTGTGTCTCCAGTATGATTCCTCTTCTACTGGTAATACCCAGAACGCCAAGTGTCTAAGGCATTTCAGGCAACAACTGCTCCTCACAAGTGAAGAGTATACCTTTAAATGAACATAAACACAATAATGTCATTCAATTACATTAAATGTTTTGTAATACATTAAATTTCCAGTCACTGGAAACAGTTTTATACTCAACATTTCCATTAACTATGATCAATGTCTTCAGTTAATTTTTCTTGTAAAGTTTAAATTACCTGAAACCAATCACAGTTATCACCCCCCATCTGAAGTAATGGCCATCTCTGTTCCACAATTTTCTCCCAATAACGCCCACAAGTAACTTTCCTCATAATAATTTCCCTCCATCTTCGATTAACCTTTGCAGCTGCCCATAAAGACAAATCATCAAGGAATGAAAATGTCAGGATCATCACTAAAACATATCATTTAGCATGTATTTACAAGAAGGACAGTCTTTACCTTCTGGTGGAAATTGTTCAATATGAGTAACCCCACATAGATCATCATCACTAGTTCTTGCCACATTCACAATTGGTTCATTACCAGCAGGCTCAAGTCCTGTAGACCTATCAATGTCTTCATCAGGCTCATCATTACCAGAATCTTCATCATCTTTGTCATCTGACAGGCAAGTTTGATAATGGTTATGCAAAGGAGGATTTCTTAATAGAAAGCTATGGCAGACTGGGCAAATGGGATCTTCATAGCTGGGCCCATAGAAACCATTGCATGTAAAACAAGGTTTGTACTAAAGAAATAAGTTTGTTATTAAATGATTCAGCTTCTAATGAAGATGACAATACTCACTTCTATTTCATTGTCTGTACTATTTACTCTATCTTTGTTTTCTTTATAAGGATTATTTAGTTCGTTTTCCATAATATTTCAGGTTATATTATGTTTTACTATGGAAAATTGCAATCTTAAGATTAAAATCGTTTGAGATCGTCTCTGATCGTTATTCTTCGTCCTCCTTCTATCTTATTTGAACTGTATATCAGATTGGATTTGGTTGTGACTTCAAACTGCTTCAAACAGCTGCAAATATAAGGACAAGAAGGGCAAATTATGGCGACATCTTAAACCCTAAATAACCATTTACAATTTTCTAACATATGACATTCCAATAAACATACTAAATACATGAATATACATAATAAAAGCTTTTAAACTAATGAAATATAATCTGTGTTGATAAATATAAGCTACAAACAGTTCATGCCCTCTGTTAGTATAAAGCTGAACTGAAATTCGATAACTTCCTGGAAATCATTGATTATGTTTTCTCTAAACCGTTATGTTCAAGAAGTTGCGTTTGTTGTGATATGTTGTCAAATGATGATTCTTCTTGACAATAAGTAAACCAGAGTAAATCGTATTTAGTGTTTACCTATAAGTTCGTTTATTGCAGTTCATGTTGATATTCTTGTGTAATCCAAGTAGAACAGTCTTTTTGTAACATTTAATGGTTTGTATTAGATAATAGGAAGTAAGTATTATTTGTTGCAAACACGTTTGTAGAATCTTTAAATTTGTATATATTTTTAGCAATAAGATGTCCTACAAAAGGAACTCCCTACCATTGCCAGTCAACCACCATAGGGATTGCATGACTGCAGCAACAAAATGTTACAAATACCTCAGACGTATGCTGAAATTTGATCAAATGGACTTTGAGTTCGCTTTCTGGCAAATGCTGTATCTTTTCATCTCACCACAAAAGGTTTATAGGAATTGTCAATATAGAAAACGTAAAAACAAATAGTTATTTCTGTCTGCTGTTTGTTAATTAAAGTTTACATTTTAGAAACAAAATCACAGTTTGCAAGGGATGATCCTGCTTTCTTAGTACTGTTTTCTGCCTGGCTATGTGGTTAGTATTATACAAAACAAATATGAAATAAAAATTAATTTTAATTAATTTGCAGTTACATCGATAGGCTTTGCTGTTGTATTGCACTTGGGACTTGTGCAGTTCCTAAACTTCTTACTCTATGTTATTTTTGTAGATTGCATAGGTGCTGGTATATTAATTGCTACAATGTTTTGGTATAGTTAAACAAATTTTGTTGTGTTGAATGTGTTAAGAAAATTCTTTGTTTTAGGTATATTTTGAACAAGTATTTCAGGCTGAATAATCATGACAATGATGTTGAATGGGGTTATGCCTTTGATGTGCACCTCAACGCGTTTTTCCCACCTTTGATTATCCTACATTTTTGTCAACTGTTCTTTTACAATGGTAAATTGATGAAGTTTCAATTGGATTTGGTGTAAATGATTGATTTTTTTAGGTTTGATCAGTCATGAGTGGTTTGCGTCGAGGTTTTTGGGAAACTCGTTCTGGTTAATTGCCATTTGCTACTACATCTACATTACATTCCTTGGTTATAGCTCGTTGCACTTCCTACACAGAACTCAAATAATACTTGTACCCATACCTTTAGCTCTGATATTCTATGTTGTCAGCATTGTTGGTGGCTTTAACATCACCCACTATTTAATGACCTTCTATAGGGACAGAGTAGTTTAATTTATTAATAACCTGTATTTTATTATGCCAAGAATGAATGTAACAAAGTACAATTATCGATTTGATTTGTTCCTCTTCCTGATCGGATGGCCTTCTATGCAGATCATGTTGTTCTTCCCTTCAATGGATATTCTACACCTGTCTGCAATAAGTTCGGCATCTATCGATCTATTTGCTTCGGAAGACACAGATCCTTGGCTTCCAGTATAATTCAGAACAAATCCACGTCTGTAGTATCCTTTCTCCATCTTGGACATTCAATGATTCTATTAACTCCTGTTTTTTTTGTATCATTCGCATATTTTTTTTGTTATTCATACCATTTTGAACAGTTTGTTGCATACTTAGTTTATTATTACTTTGAGTAATTTATTTTATAACAATATTCGAGTCATTAAAGAATAATATACTAATAAATTATAAAGTTTGTGTTGTTTAAAAAAAAGTACTTTTAACAAATATTTTGTAGATATTAAATAAATAAACTATTTTTGTTAACTCAATTACATAGAATTATGCAAGTTTATACTTATTGGAACTAAAGTAAGTTAAAACAATCATAAATAAATTGTTTTTCATGTGAAAGCTGTGAAAATTTATAATTGATCAAGAAAAGGTATGATAACTTTTATTTATAATTAAATCAGTAATTTAATTAAATTCCATTAAGATAAATTTGTTTGTAACATTCACTCTTAATATCTAAATAAATCATGTAAAAATTAATTATAATGTATATTTAGTTGCATATAATGTAACATTACTGAAAACTATATTTTGATCTTGGTACAAGTTTAATATAATAGTACCATGATTTTTATAATACGATTTCTCCTAAAGTCTTAAGGAAATTAAAAAAAAAGAATTCAAATCAATTGAATTAGGAAAAATATAAGGACGAAATTCTGATACAAACCAGCATAACTATTGTACCCTGAGCTAATTTTAAAATAGTACTAGAATGAGTCACGAAAATTCTGGGAATGCGTTATTTCAAATTGGAAAGTTTTTCCAAGAAAAGAACTCAAATTTTAATACAGACATTTTTAAGAGTTCTTCTTAAAATATAAATAATTGAAGTACTTTTTGATATAAAGCGATTTTGTTTATTTTTTTTGTATAATTAAGTCTAAGAATATATACGTAAAATCATTAACAGTTCTTTTAAATTTAATTAAAAATTTGTTATTTAATTTCTAGTAATTAATGTATTATTTAATATTTTTTTACTAGGAATTTGTTTGTTTCAATTTTTATTCTAATTGAAAATTTAGTATTAATATATACATAAAGTAATGATTGTTTAATAAATGAATTTTCAAGAATTTTTCTTAACTTAATTGAAAATTTGCTCTTTAATTATAAATAATAGTTTTTGATCTTTTTTACTAGGATTTTGTTTGTTTCTTATGTTTACTATAAATGATGATTGAGTATTCTATAAGTAAATGAGAATCTTCGTTTGGCAAATCTTCAAGAAAATTTGTTTTTTAAATATAAATAATTGAAGTATTTTTTTACCGTTATTGCTAGAACTTTGTTTGTTTCAATATTTTCTGTAATTGTCGATTTAATATACTGTAAGGAAATATGTACTTTGAGTTCTTTTGAAATTAGTGCAGTACTTTTTCTATAGGCTTTAGTTTGTGTCAATGTTTACTGAAATTGATCATTGAGTATTCTCTAAGGAAATGTGAATTTTTGTACAAACATTACCAGAAATGTTATAAAAAAAAGTGATTATATTTTATTTAAAGTAAAAAATAAGTCTTAAGCATGTGGAATAATTATTGTTTGCATTCGTCCCTGTCGGCATTGGATGGCCAATCACATATGTGGCTGTTGACTTGATAAACAGTTCCTGGCCGACATTCGAAGACCATTGGCTTGCCATGAACACAACGATAGTACTGTAACGTGAGGGGCATGTTAAGAGCAGATTTAACATATACTTCTCGGATCACTTACCTTCCCGCAGTCCAGATGAGCTATGAAGTCCTGGTCGGAGCAATCAATGTCGTTGCTATCGATCTCCTCTGGAATTTCAGCCAGTTCCTCGACTTCTGTCTCTGGGTACTCCACAGGCAAGGTTGTTGACTTCATGGTTGTTGTTGTGTATTTCGTCGTGGGGATCTGGGGAGCAGTCGTTGGCTTGCGGGTCGTCTGGACCAGCGATGGGCCGGTTCCTTGGGTCGTGGGTGGACGGGCCCATTCAGGCTAAACGCGGTATTTATAAAAATTCGGACTAAATATGTAAATGAATCCACAACTCACCCGAGGCGTGGTTGAGACCGTGGGTTCAGGAACATCATAGGACTTCATGTTCGCATGTAGAATATTCATGAGGACGTTTTTCGGACCACAAAGCCCATGGAAATCGTCCATGTCTATAGCCCAAGTCATTGCACCTCCATAACCCATATTCTTAATATAATCCATTTTTATTTGCACACTTTCAGGATTCTCGTAGCCAACCCATTGTGTTCCTTTGTACGTATAAGGCACCTTTCCTTGAGCATCCCATTTTTTGGTCCAACCTTTATCGTTATCTTGAACCTCTGTGCAAATCTACAAAACAAATTCAATATAATTTAATCAAATTGGATTAAAAAGTATTTCTCTATCCACTTACTTCGTAATAAGCCAAAAATCCCGAAGCGTTTGTGAATGGTCCAGGCGCTCCACCACCAGCTTCCTTATTAATGTACGTTCCTAAATTGTAATTATTGTTTCCTTGACTCAGTGTGAAAGTTCTTCCATAAAACGGAATACCAACAACCAGCTTCTTAGGGGAGCATCCATAGTTTACCCAAAGTTTCAAACCATCGTGCTGGAGATGTTGTTTTATTATTAAATTTTCATTTATTTATTTTTTTGCAGGATACTTACAACATTCAATTTTTCGTAAGCCCATTGGTCGTGGTCCCTTTTGTATAAAGCGCTATGTGAATCAGCAAATCCGGCCCAATTGCCCCTCAGATCGTAGCTCATCACGTGTATAGCGTCTAATAATCTGCAATTAACAACTAGTAACTTTCGCTTTAAACAAATTAGTATTCAGTACTCGCAAAGCTCTGGTACGTGATAGCCTTCATCCAATCTGAATTTGGCTATGGGTACAGCCATGGTGATTTCCCATCCTTTGTTCTCCTTATCGAAGGCCCTGCGTAACTCCTCCACGAAGTAGAAGAACCTGTCCTTATCGGCGAAAGTGCCTCCACGATCGGTAGCTCCAGGGTACTCCCAATCCAAGTCGAAGCCATCGAATTTGTAGAGGTTCATGAATTGAACAACGCTAGCTATGAAGGTGTCCCTGCGCGATTTGTGCCCTACGAGGGCCGAGTACTTATCGCCGCCTTCTCCCCAACCCCCGACAGCCACCTGGAATTTAACATTCGGATGCTTCGACCTCAAGCCGACGAACTTCTCGAAACCACCGTTCTCCACGTCGACCTGCGGATGGATGTTTGTTTGTTAATGATGAGAACGTCGTCCGCTAGATTGATGTGTTTACCTCTTCGTCCAGGACCAGCACCTCCCAAGTTGCATTATTCACGCCGATGAAGGAGTAGACGAGGTGCGTGCATAATTCCGTGGGAATGTCGTCGATTCCGTATTTACCAACTCCCGGCCTGTAGATAGCCCAGTTGCTGAAGTAGCAAACAACTCTCGATGGAATACCTGTTAATTGCAAAACAAAGTCAATTCACCGAAGCTGTCTACAGAAATGTGTTACCTTCGGCTTGGAGGCTCAGGAACAATACGGCCGCAGTGAGGAGTAGGAGCCGCATCGCAGTATTTTTTCCTTCGGCGTTGCTGGATTTAATGACACCTCTTCAGCGGCACGGGCATGCTTTATACCCAAGTCCAAGTCGATCGTTTGTTGTTCCTTTTTTATTTTTTATCTCGCCCCATCCTCTGGCATTCAGCATAATTTAAAGAGAACTCTTTTTATGTTTTCTGCGTCCCTTCCTTATCCGTCCTTTCATTGCTACTGCAGACGATTTCTATGGAGAATATTAAACGAGCAGCGAAACAAGAGGGAACCCTTGCATATTAATCAATCGCAATCATCGTCATGCATTATTTTATTTATCTTCCATTGTTTCTAATACGCGGCAACCGCTGATCCCTTTCGATTTATCGCTTTTCATGTGTGAATTCAAATGTGCATCCTAACAGTATTTGCGATGCTCTTCCTTCGCGTACTTTTATTTTTTTTTTGCCTGCGAATCTTAAGATCAACGACCCGTGGAACAGGTTTCAAATGAGTAATTTCGTATTGCCGTACATATCGAAAATAACGGTACGACTAAGATCATAACATTTTTATTGACAAAAAGAAATATTAATACTGGTTACACCTCGTCAAACTGGATCGACTCTGATATCATCTGGATTGATGCATTTGTCTCATAAGTTTTGATCAATTTTCTCGAAAACGAAAAACGCGCATCCTTTCATCTCCTCTTTCGTATCATTCAATTAAACTATTAATACATTCCATTTCTCTATTTAACTCTCACTAAATAATCAATCTACTTTCAAGCCTTTATATAATGAGGTGTAATTTTGTAAAAAGCTCGAGATTCGAACTGGAAACAACAAGAAGCAAGTAAACAGGAAACACGCATTAGAAGCAAATAGAGTAATGGATAGCATATCAACGAGTTGTCATACTTAATGGATTCGAACTATTTACTTGATTCCAAGTAACAAAATAATTTTAAGGATGGAAACACTACCCCTTTATAACAGTTTTTATTTAGATTTGATGCAATTATTGTTATATAAAAAAATATTTTGTTTTATGACCAATAAATATTATTATTAAAATTTTATATAAAACAAACTCAGAAAATTAATAAATTAGACTCGTAGTGTAATGTATTTCATTCATAATCACATCTAACTTTGTAAATTGTAGCCATAAACTACTTTGCTGTTGACTATTTGATAAAAGTTATAAATAAAAACTTTACGCAAGGCTTGTTTGGTGTGCAAAACTATTTGATAAACTTGTAGATAAGACTAAATATATCTTTAATTTAACAATGTGTTCTACTTCAAATTTAAATTCAATTTCAAAATCTATTAAGTAGGGATTAATAAACGGATTTTTTTCAAACTTCTTCTACTTCCAAGCAGATGTCGCAAGCTTTGCCAAAGAAATATTGAATTTGAATCACGATTTCAACTTACATTTCTATGGAAAAACGTTACTCTCGTTGAAAGCATTATTTGAAGGAACTGCAGTTACATTTGAAATATAACCATAGTTTGCTATAAATATGTGTATCAAATATTCTACGCTTATGAATTCTGCGAAAGTCTATATAAATCAACCATAAAACATGGAGTATTACATATGTACATGTATAATCAACTAAGTAAAATTCAAGCCGTCATACGTTATTTGAATAAAGCAGACAAAAAAAAAGGAATCCATTTCTGTTGAAAATCTCTGCTTGAATCAGTAAGAGTTTAACTGGATTCTAACGTGCATTGAAATTTACAATTACTTATAATAAAAAGCTAGTTGCTTTCAATGAATTTTGACTGTACATAAAAATAAAACTTAATTCTCATCATTTTTTTCTAGTGTCTTCAGATGCAATTTTACCACTTTTATTCAATTTTTTTTGAAAATCTCTTCTAGAATCAGTTAGAAATTATTGTTATTCTAAACTACAATAAAATTTACAATTACTTATAAGAAAAAGCTAGTTGTTTTCAATAAAATTTAACTGTACATAAAAATAAAACTTAGTTCTCATAATATGTTTCTAATGTCATATAGATAGATTTTTACTAGTTTTATTTGGAAATTAATTTACGTTGAAAATATATTTCAAAAATGAATTGAATTTTTACATGCAACATGTAATTTATAAGCAAATAAAAAAATAGTTATCTGCACTAAAAATAAAGATACATTTTTGTGATCTGAGAAATTTTAATTGTAATATTTGTGATTAATTCTATCTATTAAAAATATCTTCTAGAATCAGTAAAAAAATTAAATTCTAACTTACATTTACTAATTAACAATTTCTTGTAAACAACAACAAAAAATAGTTACCTTCAATTAATAAAAATATTTTTCTGATGACCTGAGTTACAATTTTACTAGTTTTCATTGAGAATTCGTTTCTCTTGAGAATCTCTTCTAGAATCAGTATGAAATTTGTTTTGATTCTAGAGTAAAATAAAATTTACAATTACTTTTAAAAAGAAAAAGTTGCCTTCGATGATTTTTTTACAGAGCAGTACATCAAAGTCTGGTTCTCAAAATATTTTTCGGTTTTAGTAGTTTTATTTCTGTGTTTGAGAAATTCGAGTTTTTAAGAAAGAAAGGAATTTTGGATTATCTAACTTTGGGAATATATGGAGGTAAGTTGCGTTAATTTACTGTACATAACTCTGGATTTAAGGTTTAGTTAAAAGTTAAGTCATTTTTAAATTAATAGAAATTTGCTTCCTTTTTAATTAATTATTTTAATACAACAAAAACATTTGCTGTAATTAATGAAATATTAATTGTAAAATTGTAATTATCAGTATTTACTTTAAGATAAAGATTAAATTATGACAATTAATCGTGTTAATCCAAAGGAGTAGATAATTCTATTGAAAGCCAATACTATTATGTAACAGATGGCGCAACGATCATCGTAATTAGTTATTGATTGGATCTGTATCCAGGCAGAAATAGGATGAATCCAAGACGGTTGTTCTTTTTTCTTATCTCATTAAGGAGTTACAGGATCGATAGGCTCCAGATGGAAGCAAATTACATTTCATATAACTCTGCTGCAAAATCTTTAAAGAAATTACATATAAAAATCAAGTAAAGATGATGCAAGTTGATATATAAGTTAATATATTTTTTTCTAACTATTTACACTATTTGAGTGGCCTCAATTTTTTGGTTTTTTTCCACTCACTAATTTGAGATAATTGTAGTTTTTATATTTCCATTGATTTTGTAAAAAAAATAATGATGGTATTTATAATGGTAATTTATATATAAAACTATTGGTTCAAGGTGCTGTACTTGTCATGGTTAAGAAGTATCAATGTTATTTCAGGTACAAAGTGCTTGACTGAAGGAAACTATTATTTGCTAAGATCAGGGTTTTCCTGTTCATGGTCCTAGGACCCACGTGGGTTTGTTTGGGTAGCCATTTTGGTTTGGTCTTTCATTGCTTTGGGACCCACGAAAACGTGTGGAATTAGAATTCAACCCATCGTCGTCATTAACTATCCATGAGAACGTATTTAATTTAGAATTAAAAAAACACATGGTGAGAGTCCACGATAACCTTAATGTGCCCCTGAGCATTATCAGAAAACATAATAGTTGAAAATATTTATTTTATGAATAACGCAAACGCCGGGGGGCAAATCACAAATCAAAATATGGATTATCCTAATCTACATATTGACCGAAACGAAGAGTCCGTGACCACGATTCTGAGAATTTACAGTTTATAAAAATATTTGGTGACAAACATGAAGAAATCTCCGCATCTGACGTGTCCTAAGAGATATTGAAATCTAGTTCAACGTTTCCAGTGAAAATATTATGATAATGCTACGCTGCAAAGGTCTATTTCGTATTGGGTAATAGTGACAATGGGAGCAAATTGGTTGTAACAAAAGGCGCAACGAGCGATCTAAATTGAGGATTGCGATCGTTCCATTCAAAACAAATTGCATCTACGTCGCAGCCCGACCATTTGCACAAATAATAAATTATTTAAACGAACCGGTGAATTGGATGCGCCGTTGTATTGCCGTCACGTAACGCGTATACAAAACAAATAAGAACTAAAAATAAAACAACAACTTCCTAATACAAATATGTACGATCAAAACATCCTTCTATCGAAACGCCGACACTTTCGATCTCCAATAGTGATTAAAGCACAGTTAGATCAATATAGAGTTTGAGAATGAGGAGAAGATGATGATGATGATGATGGTAATTGGATGCAAGTGTCTCAGGCCGTTTCGACCATTTCGTTGGAATCTTCATTTGCATTTATCGATCGTCCGGTTTTATTGCATCCAATTAAAATATTAAATCATCAAATAACTCCTGCTGTTAATGGGAATACTCAAGACATATATATGTGTGTATATAAAAATAAAGAAGGAGTGAATTTAATGCCCGTTCCCAGCGTTTCGATGCACAATTGCGTATTTATTAGTGGACGAAATGCGACAGCGACGGGTCAAGCTTTAGATATTCGTGAAGATCAAGGACGGTAGAAGTTCGATTGAATTATTTCATTCATATAATCATTGCCAATCTGCATCTAAAATCGATTGTTTGATGATTTGACACATCCATTTATCTAATTCAAGTACTCAACTAGATCTCATTAAGTACTTGATCAATTTTAATAGTACTTGAACAGTAATAATACTGTATGTTTTCTATAAAGTATACTTGAATTTTAGTGTATTTGGTATTATACTAGTACCTACTTAATAAGTTAGTTTGAACAGTATATAGCGTTGTAGAGTTATAGTATTTTATACTATATACAAGTACGTTGCAATGCTGGACAAGTAAGTTGTCAGTGTATGATCATCAATTTTAGTGTATTTTGTAGTTTATAAAAATTAAAAAGTTTACTCCTATTTTAGTGTACTTTATAATACACAAGTACATCGTATACTACACAAGTTTGTTGCTTCTAGAGTTCATGTAATTTATAGTGCTTTGAACAATATGCAATACAAAACAAGTAAATTAGCATCGTATGTCCATTAATTTTAGTGTAGTTTGTCTAAGAATTTTGCAAATTTTGCAAAACTAAACAAGCTTGTTGTAGTACACTTTCTTAACCTCGCGTAATACCGATTACTTGACTAATTTCTTGGCACATTATAGCTTCTAGAATCAAGACAAGTACTTGGGACACTATTTAATATTTGGCAAGTTAATTGACAGTGTATAGACTCCCATTTTAGTTTCTATATATATAATTGCTTTGAATATTATACATTACTTGACAAATTTGTTGTATATAACTTTATATATAACTATACTTTGTATATAACATTTCGTTTTACAGTACTTTGTATAATACGAAATACTTGAGAAGTTTGTTAATATACAGTAGCACAGTATAAAAGTACTAAACAAGTATGGTTTCTAATTTTATACTTTGTAGTATATAAGTACTTTGCATATTATGTACTTGATAAGCCTTTCGTTTTAGTTTAATTTACAGTATAAAAATACTTTGAACATTATTTAAGACTTGACAAATGTATTGCTTATTTTAGAGTATTAACAAGTACTTCGTATAACACATAATATTTGACAAGTTTGCTGGAACAATGTCATTTTGTGTACTTGCACATAAGTACTTTGCACATTATGCATTCCTGTTTTAACTTACTTAGTATAAATACACCATGATACTTGACAAGTATGTCGACAAAAGTGTGACGTTACGAAGCACGGAAGCACGAATTAATACGCGTTACGCGGCATAATTTGCATTAAGTAACAACAAGGATATCTATTAAGGTCACTGATATTAATTGGAAATATAGTACTCTTACACCCATTATTTTATTTATTTTTGTCACGATTCTCATGACTAATTACGATTATTCAAATACACGTCTAATGACAAAAACGTAATGTATGTAAATTTAACTAAGTATTATATCGAATTACAGAAAATTAAACGTAATTTTATGTACTATTTTGCTAGTTTAAGAACATAAACAAAAGATAATTTTTTACTTTTTTTATTATTATATAATATTATATTTATTTCATATAAAACAATAGTTTCTTGTAATGTAAACTGTTTAACTATTATATAAATTAATATATAACAATGTTTTTAACATACAAAGAGTTATTGATACAGTCTTTATACAATATTTAATGAAGGGCGTTAAATATTGTTATTATACGTTACAAAGGTCTATTTCATATTGAGTAATAGTGATTATCAGTTTATGAAATGTTTTGGTGCTTATAGACCAAAGGTCTATAAACCAAACAAATACATTTAAAATGTGTCCTTATCTAGAGAATAAGATATTCTGGGAATGCAACATCCTTATACCTGCTCAGATCTTCTAAGCTCCACTAAAACTAGTTACGCTTACTTAAACCCATGTCGCAATGATTTCTTTTATGCATCTTCAGATCTTGCATACAATATTCTTTGCAAGTGTTCTTTCTTACGTGTTTCAACAATGACCCTGCCGCTTGAAAATATCGTGCCTAGTATTTATTTTATTTGCGAGCTGTGTAGTATGTTAATAGCAAATGTTGTTTAAATTGAATGAATAGTCACTTATTTCTCCAGCAAAAAAAA
>JAFMTC010000896.1:36506-48760 GCA_018845635.1 Nicrophorus orbicollis | reverse complement strand
CTCTATATACAGGATCCGTAAGGTCGAGAATCGCTAGATGACGGTGCGGAACGATTGGCGCCGTCGCACTCGGCAGCATCATGGGTCCGACGGAGGGAGATACCTCCGCACCGCACTTTGGCCGCGATCGACGCAAACGTAGCCACCTCCGCCGCCGCCGTGCGCTTCCGTTTCCGGCGTCCCCAGAAAATCCGGGAGTTTCAAATTACACCGATCTTGTGTAACACGCAAAAATAAAACAACAGATTTCACTATGTACATGTATATATATGTATATACACACATACGTATAATGATAAACATTACTGTATACAAAAATTATAATAGTAATACAATCGGCACAGAGTAATCACAAATATTCCACCAAGAAAAATAAAAATGTTTACCTTAGAGATATACTGAGCGAGAGACAGATAACAATCGCGCAAATTTCATTAGGAAACCAAAATATACATAAACTGCATTACATAAATGTTACAACAAATCCAATTTCGTACTGTACACACACATATAGAATCGAATCTTTCCATTTTTTTATCACAATCATTACACAAATTTTCAGGATAATCCAATTAAGCTAATTTAAGAAGCGACTTTGTCATCTTAATTAAGAAACTGACTTAAATATCCATATAATATTTATATATTTCTTTACAATATTGTTTAAAAAAAATACCTGGAATATTTTGTTTCAACAAACAAATCATTTTATTCATTTCCTTATTTAAAAATCCACGAAACTAACTTGATTTGTTTACAATAAAAATACATGGAATATTTATTTTATTCAGAAGTGCTTTGAAAGAAAACCACAAAAATATTGTAATTAATATTAACTTCCAGGCAACAAGGGTTGAATTAATTAAGATTTTATGCGAAAACAAATTTCTCTCTATTAGAAATTATAAATATATTGTAACCCTATTAATTTAATATAATATTGTTAATAAAAATACATTAAATATTTATTTGATTCACAAATGTTTTGAATGAAAACCACAAAAATATATATATTAATTAATATTATCTTTCAGGCTTAAATTAATTAAGATTTTATGTGAGAACATAATTTTCTTTCAATTACAAATTATTAATATATAAAATATGTTTTACAAACAAATCATTATTTAATAATACATGAAACTAACTTGATTTGTATAATGTTTCTCAAATTTTTATAATATTCTTAAGAAAAATACATGGAATATTCATTTTATTTATTCAGAAGTGTTTTGAAAGAAAACCACAAAAATATATTTATATAAATATATCTTTCAGGCAACAAGAGATAATTAGTTTATAATTAAGATTTTAGGCGAAAACATAATTTTCTATCGGAAATTATAAATAGTAAAATATAAAAAAATAATTTCTTACAAAAATATAAATATAAGCTATGGTCAAAAAACCGGATGAATATTCTAATAAATGTTCGTTCTTGCCGCATTTGGTCGTAAATGTATTTATTTTTTTTGTTTAAAAAATATATTTATAAATAACGATAAATTGGTTTGCATTAAGCGCGAATATTACGTAAAGCGGGTACACACTACGCGTTACTTGCCAAGTAAATGAATTGTACTCGGTTAATGTTATTGTAACATTTCGAAATTTGAAAAATTAATTAATAAGATCGGAATCCGTGGCGTATCTTAGATCGCAACGAAATCATATTAAGTGTAAAGAGCGTTTGGTCTGCAAGAGTTCCAGTCTTGAAGACCAATTCGCTGGTCATGTTCAACAAGACGATAATCAACTGTTTTAGTTGTAAAGCGTTGTTTAGAGAAATCAAAACGATAATAAGAGAAAATAATAGAACTGACTTTAATTCATCCTATGAACGGGGCTCCTCAGCACCAGGGCGCTTTCAGCAGAGATTATGGGCAACGAGTTTTCGCAGTGGAAGTCGATCAGGTGGCTAATACTGTGGAACATTCGATCCTTGGTGCGAACCTGGAAACAGAAGAGAAGACCGGTCATTCCAGAGGGGTGACATTCCACTTTGACTTACCACTCCTTCGGGATCGATCAGTAACAAGTGTTTCTTCATGTTATCCTGCATCCCCGACAACACGTATTGCCCCTTTGTGTTCGGTGATTCGCGCACTAAGAAATCACCGTCTTTCAGAAGTCTTTTCTCTGCTTCGCCTCTGCTAATTTGCCCATGGTACCAGATCTCATTCACCAACTCGTTTCCTTGCAGAGGCGTATGATGATGATGATGATGTGTAAAGGGTTCTGCAAGGCAAGAGACAGCTATTTTTTCTTAATTAAATTAATTTCTATTAACTAAACTTCAATCAGTTTACAAAATATATTACATATCAAATTACAAAATAATTGATTCAATGTTGTATGTTTTGTTTTATTTTTATCTGTTTATATTTGTCAATAAATACGATTATTATGTAACTGTTAAAATCAATATAAAATGTATGAAATATTACATAAACATATTTACTTTGTAATTATATATGTATTAAAATATAAATATGTTAATAAAAATAAGCTTGTTTTACTAGTTTTTGTATTTTGTAATGTTTCTATATGTAGAAAAAAAATGTTTTGTAATTGGAAATAGATTTTAATTATCTTATAATGATTTTGCTAATGGAAATTATTTTTTTATTCATTTTCCATAAAAATAACTTAAAAATATCCTTATGTAAAACCTAATTAAAAATAAGCCCATTTTATTGTAATTTATGTAAAATGTATTTTACAATTTTTCAATGCATAAAAAGCAACTTCAAACCAATTCATTTCAAATGGATTTAAATTATTTTATAAACCAATTTACGTAAGTATCAAATATTATATATAAAAATAAAAGTGTTATGAATCAATCTTCATTGTTAGTAAACAAGTAATCAAAACAAGTTTATTTAAGAACTATATGAAACCTGATATGTTATCATATTTTATACTTAATTTTGATTTATAATTAAAATTTTAGCTAGAATTTCATAAAAGTCATAAATTAAATGATTTAATCTTAATATTATTTTTTGGTATTGTAATTAAAAATGTTATTTTATCAATAGTTTCAGTTAAGAATTGTTATATAATAGCAACTGAATCCAAGAACAAACGTAACCTAAAATTTATGGAAAATCTCATTTCCAAATTAATTCATTTGTTTAATAACTTTAATTAAATTATTACATAAAGATGATGTGGAAACTTGTTGATGTAAGACGTTACAAAATTAACAATATTTTTTTTCCCGCTTTTTTTGATGAAATTCGAATAACATTTCCGGTATAAATATCTAATATGCTTGGATTAATTATAGAAATCAATTTTAAAATACATCAATTTGCAAATGATTGTGTAAACAAACAAACAAGATGGCGGATATCGGAAGCCATTTCATTATGGAACTAACGTACTAGTATAAAAATAAATGTTTTATACTTAAATTATATGAAAAATACTTTATTAATGTTTTCAAATATTTACATTGCTAAAGCTATTTCAATCTATAAACTGAATTCGCAATAATTCTTTATTTTTTCTCCAATTTAAAGCAGTTGATTTAACGGTTACATCATTTATTTTTAATAAAATTTTTAAACAATTCTATTGATTTTATATATTGGATTCTTTCCATTTCTTTCGTTCCGAAGGACAACGTATAATTTTACTGATTTTCCGTTTCTCTGCAACTAGATTTATTGTTATCTCGGACATTTAGATAATCTGCACACTTATAATTTGCGTAGACATATGTCGAGATCGGAGGTCGCAGAAGAAAATCAATACAGATTAGTTGCTTGTTACGGATCAACGTACAACGTACACAAAAAACATTTGTTAATCGAAGAAAATCTTTTGCGTGTGTTAAATAAGCATATTAATAATAGTGGTTAATTTAAAATGTAATTATTATTCGCTTACGCATGTCGAAAACGTCGCGTTCTCTGGACGACGTTATACAATCGTTGACATAATCGTGCCTAGTGTCTTGCAGTGGTTCTGAATTAAGATCGATAAGGTTTGGACTTTGTACTAGAGGCAGTGTGTTTAAGGGAGGAACAACGGTTGGGAGCGGCGGGACTGGCGGAGGGCCGCAATCCGGAGGCACCTTGCCTGGAAGATCGTTGTAGTAATCTTTGTCGGCGTCACCGCCGCTGGAAGTGGCGGTATGACTAAGGGAGAGGGCCGGCTTCATGTACTGCTTGTACCTCAGCTCGAAGGCTTGACCTATTGTCGATATAACATCCTTGGCCAAGCCTCCACCACATTCCAACACATAGCAAGCCCTCCAATCATTCGTATCTTTAGCTATATAAGCAACAAAATCTAAGGTGTCCTGAAAACAGGAATCAATCATGAAATCTACTGCTCGTTTATGCATAGCATATCCAAAGTTTTACCAGGTCCCCTCCAGAAGCGAAAGATATCCTTGGCATATCATGACAAGCAATAACAGATCCAGTTTCTAAGCTTGTCAATGTTAAGTTTGTGCTGGATATATTCAAATTAACATTTGTCCCTGCAGAAAGCATTTTCGGTTTCTCTGCAATAGCTGTTAACACCTTCTTGTCAATCCTCTGCTTCTTATCAGCAGTTTTCAGGCCAGCTGTCTCACAAACACGGCTTATGCAAACCCTATAAAGCAACAATTATTAAAGCGATTACATAATGTGACTATAACTTACTTGGCAACATTCGATCTAGTCTGGAAATCCAGTACTCTCATTGACACAACCACCTCTAAGCAACCAATGTACTAAAAATGATTGCACAAATAACATAACATACTTTTAGTGTTCATTTTATAGCTTACTCTGACAGCATAAGATGCTCCTTGCCTGGATATCACCTTGTCTGAGTGGATCCATCCGCTTAGAGGTTTGCTGATGAAGCCGGACATGTTTCCTTTTGCTTGCTGACACAACTATGAATCATAGAACCAATGCTTTTCCCCCTTTCTAATGGAATGTGTAATCGTTATACGCCCGTATATATTGGTATACAGAGGATATAACGATCATTAACAATATGTTTGTGATATAACACAGGAAATATGACTTCCTTCTACCATAATTCAGCAGACCCTCGTCAGGTTCGCACTAATTAAAACGTATGACGTTTATTATCGATCGCCCTGCTCTAACATCGTATCAATCAAAAATAAATATTATTAAAACACATAAATATCAAATTCCCACTGAACCCTGCATCATGAAAAGCTGGTTGGACAACTGTCAGAATAGCCCCATCTTAATGGAATTATTTATATTATTTTGATTATGTAACTGTACGCCATCTTACGAACAGTAGCTATATTAATTTTGTTATTTAACCTCACCTCGTCTCACTGTTAACCATTTAATTATTGAATTAATATAACTTTATTCCTCATTATTGTAGTAGTTAAAGTATTAAGTTTAAATAACTTACATATCTTGCGTTTTATGTAACTTTAGTATATCTTCTTGCGAGAATATTATTATGTGATACAGCCTATTACATTTAGATGGCACAACTATACTTCGCTATAGATTTCTTTTTAATCTTTGGGTACACTTTTAACCAATTGTTGTTTTCATTAAATCGAGATCGCAGAATTTCCCAAGACGCCTCCGCACTCAAAAATTAAAAGAAATCGAGAGCTATTGACCTTCAACTAGAAAGTAGCTTGTCCGATTTCTGCCAACTTCCTCCATCCATAAATTAATCTAATTACATTAACCTATATTAATATATTTACAATTTAGCTAAATATTTGTAAATTAATAAATAAATTCCATAAATACTGTACGCCATCTTACGAACAGTAGCTATATTATTTTTGTTATATAACTTCACCTCATCTCACTGCTGACCATTTAATTATTGAATTAATATAACTTTATTCCTCATTATTGTAGTAGTTAAAGTATTAAGTTTAAATAACTTACATATCTTACGTGTTATGTAACTTCAATATATCTTCTTGCGAGAATATTATTATGTGATACAGCTTATTACATTTAGATGGGACAACTATACTTCGCTATAGATTTCTTTTTAATCTTTGGGTACACTTTTAACGAATACCGCTAGAGATCACCTAAGTATACTAATTTTCAATTAACAATTTCAACAATTTAGTTTCTAATGATTTTCTCAACATTCACGATATTTCGTTACATGATTGAATACAAGGCTGAAAGATAAATGTTCAGGGAATAAAATAAATTTAGTAGCTTCTTCGCATCTCATCTCAGTTTCTTGTAATTCATAGTTAAAGTTAAGTTTCATGAAAGCATTGTCAAAATGTCAATGGCAAATATTCAGAGAATAAAATTAATCTACTGTAGTATTTCCGGATTTCATATTGTTTGCAATCAAAGTTCAAAAAACGAGAAGTTAATTAAGTTTGAAAGAAGTAATGTCTATGATTTTTAGAAAATTTCTCGACAACCACTTGAGTCTGAATTATGATATTATATTTAAATTTAAGATAAATAATCAGGGATAAAACAAGTCTATGAGGATGATTGTAGTATTTCTGGATTTCATGTAATTCGCAGTCAAATTTGAAGAAATGAAAAGTTGTTGTAAATGAAAAACGTTTGTTTAAATATATAAATATAATATTTATTGTTGTATAAATATTTGGTACATGAAAGTAGTCCATTTCTAATATTAGTCATAATTTTTCGTGTGTTTGAGAAAGTGCTGTAGCATCCAACTCCAAGCTTAGTAGTCTAAATTAAAATGTGAATAATAAATTAAGAACGCATTTGCAAATAAATAACGCATGAATAAATAAATATGAGATTTGGATGATGATACCCTGTGGTTAAGTGGATGAGATGGTGCCATTTTCGCGTCCTAACTAGTGTTCCAGATGAATTTTGAACTAAGCCGAAGTTTGATCGTCTTCCGCAGTTTTGGTCGCATTTGCTTCCTGCTTGCCGAAGGCCAGACCAAACAAGTTCCCGAAGAAGGCGAGCCCTTGCTGGGCGGATTGGTTCACAGCCTCTATGATCTCCTCCTCGCTGAGGCCATTCCTACGAACAAGAAAAAGTACTATAGTATAGGTAGGCAGCGATGCCTAGCCGAAGGCAGGATCGTTAATATTTACAGGGTCGTATTGGTTTTATCGTTATTGATGGGTTGGTCGGCCGCCTCGTCAAGCTTCATACCGGTCGGCCCCATAGTGAAGCAACCAATGTTAAATTGGGTCTGTATATCACCCAAAAGTTTCGGCTCTAATTGGAGGCAGCCCTTCAATCCATCATTGTGCGGTTCGAGGCTGGAAAATCGGGCGCACACTTCCGCCAAATTCGCAAGGAGCGACATGCACGTCGGCTCCGGATTGGGCCCTTTCACCTGCTCGCTGTGCAACAAGCTTTTCCCGTAAGATACGTTCACCCTCAGACCCTCATCCTGCGACAGGTATTTCATGTGCACGCAACCTAATCAAAAAAAACAAGAGCAAATCATAAGGTGTTAGCAACGTAGGGTAAAGCAAAACCACGATCATCGCATACCTGGACCTCCTAGATCCACGAAGGTAATGTTGAAGTCCACGCAGCACATGCATGCCGGACCCACGCAGTGGCACGTCTTCTCCCCGCTGGTCTCGATGTTCTCATCCCTCTTCTCCACATTCCTGCCATCCGCCGAATCCCAATACAGCAAATCTGCAAACACCGAATACCTTACTATCCTATCCTCAATTTCAACTAAGTCGCAACTTGTATTGCCGCATTTGCATTCCGAACGATGCTGCTGCGCTCGGATTTCTACGTCTAATTGGGTCAGTCCATTGTTGTTTTCATTAAATCGAGATCGCAGAATTTCCCAAAACGCCTCCGCACTCAAAAATTAAAAGAAATCGAGAGCTATTGACCTTCAACTAGAAAGTAGCTTGTCCGATTTCTGCCAACTTCCTCCATCCATAAATTAATCTAATTACATTAACCTATAATAATATATTTACAATTTAGCTAAATATTTGTAAACTAATAAATAAATTCCATAAATATATTGAAATATACCTGAATAAATATTGTTAATATAATATTACAAATTTAAAATAATTGTAGTTTCGTTGCGTAATAAAATGAATGCAAAACGAACATAATGCACATTATTAGCATTATTATTGTAGTACATTTTTTTGTGTCTTTTGTCTCGTTAACGACAGTTGAAATAATTATACGTTCCAATGATTCAATTAATTTATAAATTCACGTGCACAATACACCCGATCCCTGGAAATGAATGATAATTACGTGCAGCGTTCAGAGAAAGAATAGCGAGGAGAAAGAGGAATTAATTATGGAATAATATCCAGTTTGATAGACACAATGTAAGTGGATTGCTTGACATTATTTCAGGTAATTAAAATGAAATAAATTATAGCCTTGCAATATGAAACGGGTTTCGCATTGGGTTTCAATCATTATTAGCCCCACGTTTCTGAATAGCACGTAAAAAAAAATAACAATGCAAAAAAAAACAAACGCTACTTGGAAACCACTTTTGTAGTCTCATGTTTGGACGTGGATATAGTGCTGCAAAAATACCGTTCTCAAGTTGCGGAATTTCGCGTTTCCGAAACGATTTTTTTTTTTCGGTTGGTTACTTTAAGGATTAATTTCAATAAGGTACAATTCGCGCAGCGTATTTGAAACTCAATATTTTAGTTGTTTGATAAACATGATATTGTTTAGCTTTATAATGATTCCGAGTATCATTTACAACTATGTTGTATTGATTTTATTTTGTATATAATAATGAATATTACACAATTTTTTAAAACTATTTTCACTACAAAAGGATTATGTACAAAAACGAATATAATTAGCAAATTTGTAATTTTTACATCAAAATAATAGACCAAATTTAATTGGAATTTACTTAAACTAATCAAAATATTATTTATAGTAAATTAATAAAGTGTAAGTGCATCATGTTTATGTATTCGTTTAATTTTAGAAAATTTAACAAGAAAATTTTAAAGAGATGAAATTTGTCTCAAACTATTTGAAATCTTAAATATACATACATTTTTGTATAATTAACAACTAAGTTGAATAATTAGCAACAAAAGAAGAAATTTTAAGCCTAAAATAAGTAGGATTTCTTTCTGTTAAGGGGTCGTTAAACTCGTCAAATTGGATATTTGAAAAAAGAAAGGTTTTGGGAAATAAAATTTTGTATTAAATAATATTAGATATAGAATAGAAAGTTAATTTTGAAAATGTTGAAGTTTCCATTCATTCGTGTGGTTGTGTAATTAATATGTGTACGGATTTCGTCATGTAATTTTTGTTTGTTTGTAGAACAATCGAGTAAGTAATAGAAAGTAATTAACTATTTCAGGCGGGCGTTAGGATAGAGAAATTTAGTTCGGTTTTTCACGTAAGCTGAATCTAAAATAGTCGAAGTTTGTTTCTCCAATTCGAGGACGGGATTATCATAAAAATGCAATCAACTGAGCTGAGCACAAGAGGACGACGACGAGCAGGAAATAAAACCGGGAAAAGCGTACAAAATAATAAAAAAAAAGATCGTGTATAACAACAAGAAGAAGACTGCAAAGAAAAAAAGTCTATCTATCGGGTGTATATTAAGAATGCTAAGGTACTGCTTTGAGGTGTTTCCAGTAACAACTTTTCCCTCTCGTTATTTTCCGCCATGTGCGTTTTTACTCTCTTATTGCCTTCTTTTTTTCCCCTATTCTTCTTCTATTTTTTTGTTGTTGTTGTTCGTCTTGTTATTTTCCTTTTCTTGCCGCCACAGTTTATGGACTCGCCTTTGGAAAAGTTTACATTTCGTAAATGGAATTACCTTACGAATGTCTTTTTGTTCTTCGCAAATAAAATTACGCCCTAACTGCCGTTCATTTATTCTTATTTGCTTCTTCTTCTTCTTGTCTCATGTTTCGCCGACGCCAAACAAAATCATTCTTATAATAACACTCAAATTCGGGTACTTTCATTACGAACACGAAAATTGGAATTGTACATTACGTAACAGAAATCTACAACTCTAATGTTATTAGATAAATTAGGAAAAAAAAGCAATAACTTCAGATCATGTCATTCGATTCGAAAACACAAAGAATCATATTAATTATAACCCAATTCTGAGATAGCTTTTTTAATGAAAATCAACCCCAATTCAATATTTGTATACTAATTTAAAAAATCGGTTATTTAATTCTAAAACAGAAAGATTCATATTAATTATAATGCAATTCTGAGATTTATTTACAATCAACCCTTATGATATATTTATAAACTAATTTTAAAAATCGCTTAGAAAATATTTGTAAAATAAAAAGTATATGTGGATTTGAAACATTTGAAACTATTGTAAAACATTGTTTTTAGATTGATTTAGCCAAAAAAAATATTGTTAAGAAATAAATAATTTGATGTGAAATTTTGTTATTTATTATTTAAACATCTTTATTGCTCCATATTGAATATGGCCTTTCTCTGTCCAGAATGTTGATTTAATTTGTGGAATAAAATGGTTAAAATAACAATGAAATAGTTTTCTTGAAAAGTTAATAAAAAAATTGTTATACATTTTGGTGTTGTTGAGTGATCACTGTGTATATATTTTTCATTTTATAAAATGCTTTACCATTGCATAACCGTTTAGTTCCGTCTCACTGGACTGTAAGTTCGCATGCTTTTTTTTTTAAAACCCAACGTAAAAAAATATAATACTTTGATGCATTCCCATAATTTCCTCTAATATTTACACATGTAAGTGTATATGAAGCTTTCAATTTAATTTTTATTAAAGTACTATTACATAAAATGACGATCGCAACACTCTCATTATTATAAATACAGAGCAAGAACTTTAACTGTAACCTAACCATTATTGATGCTTTTATCCATTTCCAGCAAATTGCGCTTGATTTTACTCATTAATTTGCCTGTATTGAAATGCTTTCTATATCGAGGTTACGGTACTGTTGTTGCTCGATTGCAATCTGTTTGCGATTTGAAGATCGAGGCTGAAGCAACGGTTCGTTGCCTTTAATGGACCATTTCCGAATACCTCGCATTTCATAAAATTTTATTATATACAAAAATACATTAAAATATAGTTCATTAAAACATGTAATTACAGTCATTATAAAACAACAGTTTAATTAATTAAATGTAATATTTTTTAAATAAATTTAACAAACTTAGAATGAATTAATATATAGAATTTTTTGTTACAATTTATGTTTTTTTCTATATTATTACTATTGATTTGAATGTAAATAAATTTATTTATATATAATTATAATGATTTATTGTTTTATTTACAATTTAAAGTTTTTTTTCTTGTATTATTTGTATTGATTTTGCTGTAATAAATTTAAATAAACTTCAATTATTTTTTAAAAATTTTATTATTGTAAACAACAGGGTGAAAATAACCCCTTTTAATAGTTAGTTTTTGTAAAATATTATTATTATTGTATACAGTTATTTATTTTTATGTACTGTTAATACAAATATAAAAATAATTATTTTTAGAAAATAATAACATTTATTTTTCTAAATAATTTGTTTAATATTGTAAATATGTTTTTTTAAATATTTGTTTCATTATTGTTATATAAATATCTCTTGTTTTGTGAATGTTGAAATTATTATTATTAAATTCAGCAAAAAGTAAATACATATACAAATCCGTTTTTTAAAATAATTGTATTGATGCTTAAATATAGTTCATTTTTGTTGTGGTAAATAAGTGAATGAATTATTTGCAAAAATTTATATAGAAAACATTGGATGTTTTTTATTATTTGTATTGGTAATTTGATTATTTGTTTAAAAATATGTAAATATTGCATTTGTTCAATAAAATACGTGGTGTTTATTGTTGGAAGAGAGGTTATAACAACGCAAATGGATTTACGGTTATTGAGACTTTTAAAAAACTGTTATTTATTATTTGTAAGCAATATTAGTTGTATTTTAAAAACCAACATAAATGCACAAAAATATGTGGATTTATGTTGTTGATTTGTAATGGGATTAGGAGAAGGAAAACTTGATATTTTTTCCTGGTGAAGATTTGTATGGAATAAGAAAGCCGTACGGTGTATGGGAATTAACATTTTTATGTAAATCAAACGAAGATGATGATGATGATGATGATGACTTACCAAGTATATTGGCGGCCGAGGCCAGGCCGAGTCCAACCGCTAAGAGGAAGATGCACACGTTCGGTTGCATGGCTCGGCTTCGTTTTGAGGTGGTCAGTATCAAATGATGAGGAGAGCACAC
>JAFMTC010000890.1:39275-49801 GCA_018845635.1 Nicrophorus orbicollis | reverse complement strand
TACAAACTTTAAGCTGAAAATTTGCAAACTAATACAAACTTTAATTTACAAATTTTCAAACTAGTAAAAACTTTAAGCTGGAAATTTTCAAACTAATACAAACTTTAATGTTCAAACTAATACAAACTTTAATTTAAAAGTTGTCTTTTTGAAATGTATACCAATTGATATTACTCAAATTTACAGAACTATGTTAATATTGTTGTTTGTTTCATTTAATTACACGAAAATGTTCAATATGTTTACTATAAGTAATCTTAGATTGTTTCATTTATAATTAGATTAATTGTGGTTTATCTATAAGTGTATAGTTTTATAATTTATTGAAATAATTCAATTTTCAATTGTATGTAATTATTGCCTGCAATTATAATGTAATTGTAGCAATGTAAATAACAGAAATAAGGCGTAATTCTGTAAGTAAAAATGTTGTGTAATTATGGAATCTAAATTACAATTAGCTTTCCTGCTAATGCAATAAACGGGTTCGTATATCTATATATATATATATTGTCGAGTCTCAGGTCTCCGTATATGAAATGCGATTCGATTACATAAAGTGGAGCGTAATGATCAAAGGTTGTTGCTGCTATTACGGCTGGCGCCTTGCGAGGAAACGCGGACAGAAAACAACAGCAATTGTGGATGGAAAATAATACGTAAAAAAAGAGAAACTAATGCAGAAACGAGGATGAAATGCGATGAGGTATGCGAATTCCTGTAAGCGAATCGCCGGAAACGCAACGTAACCGGAAAGAAGAAGTAGAAGGAATATGATGAGGAGGCGCAGTGCGAAGAAGAGAGGTTTCGTCCTTGGGAAGGACACGTATTCGAATGGAAAGCGGAGGAACGATCAGCTGTGCGATATCCAATCCAAGTCTTGTCGCCGTAATAGATCTGGGTGGATAAAGAAGACGTCAACGGAAGCCGTTCTGCCCACGTGTACATAAAGATGCGCCTTGCATAACGCGGGCAGAAAAATAAGAGTAGGTTTCGGGCGGAAAGAGCAGGGAGAAGAAGGAAACGCGCCGCAGAAAGAGCTTAATCTCCATTAGGAGAGTAATCAGTTAAAGAGGAGTTCCAGCATTAATTACGGCCGGAGCGGCCGACTGAGCAGAGCTGAAGAAGAAACGAAGATCGAGCGTCTTCTTTCAGGTCGGGCACAGTCAATGGACTCTGCTGGCGAGTCTCTGCGTCTTTTGCAGGCGAGTCACGCACGCGGCTCTCCTCCGCCACCTCCAGCAGGCATCCCGAGGCATCTTCTCGTCGTGGAGTGGAAGTGAAGTGAAGAGAGTTCTTCGTGCGAATTTTCTAAATATGTGCCATCCAATCTTCTACTGCTGCTGTAACTTGTTTTTCCTCGAAGAGTCGCGGCCGGAAATTTACGGCGCCCACGCATCCCGAATAAATAATATAAATCTCGCATCTCGATACTGAAACATGATTAGTGAAATTCGAGCTATGGAGATTAGGTAACGAGACTTCCCAGGCGGCAATAAATTGTCGTCGGGAAAGTTAATTGCATGCGGAGGGCCGCGTCTGGAAAAATCCGTGCGAAATCACGAGAACGGACGAAAATATGCTCACTTTCTTTTTCCTAACGCTATATATTTCGCACCAATTGAATCAGGACACCTATTCAAGTCTTATCCAATACTATTATTTTGTAAATTTACTTTCAGAATTATTATAATAATTGGGTAAAGAATAAATAAGTTGACAATCATATCCAGATATTATGTAATTATGGAATAATAGATGTTTATCAAACATACAAAACACTATTATTTTTAAATGTACATGGAAAATGAAGAAGTTTTCGAATCTAAAAGAAGTTGACAAAAATATCCAGATATTATGTAACTAAGGAATAATAGATGTTTATCCAACATACAAAACACTATTATTTGTAAATTGACCTGGAAATTTATTATAAAAATTGGGAAAAAAATGAAGAAGTTTTCGAATCTAAAACAAGTAGACAAAGATATCCAGATATTATGTAATTAAGGTATATTAGATGTTTATCCAACATTCAAAACACTATTATTTGTAAAGTTACCTGGAAATTGATTATAAAAATTGGGAAAAAATTGAAGAAGTTTTCGAATCTAAAAGAAGTTGATACAAATATCCAGATATTATGTAATTAAGGAATAATACATGATTATCCAAGATACAAATACTATTATTTGTAAATTTAAGAAGAAATTTACAAATAATAATTGGGTTACGAATAAAGAAGTTTTCGAATCTAAAAGAATTTGTTAAAATATCCAAATTTCCAGATATTATGTAATCAAGGTTTACTAGATAAAAGACATACAAACACTATTATTTGCAAATTTTACAAGAAATTTGAAATTATAATTGGGTTAAGAATAAAGAAGTTTTCGAATCTAAAAGAAGTTGTCAAAATATCAACATTTTCTGATATTATGCAATTAAGGAACAATAGATGATTATCTAACATACAAAACACTAGTATTTGTAGATTTACCTGAAAATTGATTATAAAAACTGGGAAAAAGAATAAAGAAGTTTTCGAATCTAAAAGAAGTTGTCAAATATATCCAGATTTCCAGATATTATGTAATTAAGGTATAATAGATGATTATCCAACAAGCAAACACTATTATTTGTAAATTTTACAAGAAATTGGAAATAATAATTGTGGTAAGAATAAAGAAGTTTTTGAATCTAAAATAATTTGACAAAATATCAAAATTTCCAGATATTAATAATTAAGGTATAATAGATGTTTATCCAATATACAAAACACTATTATTTGTAAAGTTGCCTGGAAATTGGGAAAAAATTAAAGAAGTATTCGAATCTAAAAAAGGTTGACAAATATATCCAGATGTTCAGTAATTAAGAAATGATAGAAATAAATACTGTAAATTTACCTAAAAATTGATAATTCCCAACTTAAAACAATATATTTGGTCTAATTTGAAGCAATAAGAATGTTTAAATACATGTCTTTATCTACTTTTTGAGAATAATTCAGCTATTTTTATTCACAAACTTAAAATTAAAAGCTATTATTTCATGATCCTGAAAAGCATATTAAGAAAATATTGAATTGAAAGTGGTTTTTACAGATAGTTAAAGAAATCTAATTACATCATTTTAATTATAAATTTACCTACAAATTGATAATTTACTACACTAAAGATGATATTAAGGTTCTTTCAGAAATTAAGTCGACTTTTCAACAATAATTCTAAAATATTTATACACAAAATAATTAATAAAAGTTTTGATTGAATGATTCTGAAATGCACATTAATAAAATATATAATTAAAAGTTAATTAAAAACTTCTAAATACTGTATATTATTTGTATTTGTTTTTTCAAGAAATTGATAATTCACAACTCTAAGGAATTTATTAATTATTTTCTGAAGATAATTAAGTATACTTTTTGACTATAATTGTGCAATTTTTATTAACAAACTGAAAATTTAAAGTCATAATTTCATAATTCTCAAAAGTCATTTAATAAAATGCAGAATTATACAAGGAATTTATAGATAATTGAAAACTTCCGATTAGATTATACCAAAATGTATAAAATACTTAATGATACTATTTTTTTAATGTAATGCACAAAATTGTAAATTTCACTTAGGACAGTAATAATTAAGTAAAAAAATAAAGTTTTCTATAACTAAAAGAAGTTGACAAACTCTCATTTATATTGTAATTAAGGAACAAAGAAGGTTTTCATACTTATAAATAGTAGATAAACATATATAGATTTCCATGTATTTAGTAATTAGCTAAGTTTTTTCAGGAATGGAATGAGTTCATAAATTAGGGAAAGAGGTAACTTATGACTTTGAAGATGAATTTTTCAAATATTTAGCTTCAAAAAAATGTAATTTAAAACAAATATTATTAATATTAATTAACGAATAGTAAAAATTGGGTGAAGTTAATAATAGTTTTAAATTTTAAAGGAAGTTGGCAAACATCTAGATTTTCAGATATGTTGTAATTAAGGAGGAACAAAGAAGGTTTTCATTCCTACAAATAGTAGGACATTACATTTCCTCATGTCGTAATCATTATGTAAAAAAGGTATTAGAAAAATGTTGAGGAAACATTTAGATTTCCAGATTTGATATAATTAAGGAACGAAGGAGGTTTTCATGTTAATAAATAGTTATATTTCAGGATTTAATAGTTTTTCACGATTAGAATAAATTGATAAACTTCCAAACGGTAACTGGAAATCTAAGAACGTGTAATAACAGAACAGTCAAATAAAAGAACATATCGATAGTTTATGATTGTTAACCATTTATTGCATCTACAGCAAAAGTTTTACTTGTTTTCAGTATTCAGGAAATCAGTTTTCTAGTAATCTTCTGCAGATTGAGTTAAAAAGTCCATAAATCACTACGCGTTTTCCCCGCATTTCCTCAAAGCAAAACGGAACGACTTCATTTAGATGGATTTAGTAGTGGTCGAGCAGCGTCCTCCGGCGGCATTGTTATAATTCGAAACGGGGAATTCCTGCACCGTTTTCGTTATGTAACGCCGCCGCCGCGCGATAAATGAGGATGAAATGAAAAGCTGCAGGTGAAACCTCTCCTCTCGTTCCGCTCTTCAAGTTTCTCCTCGTCCTCCGATCTTCGTCCTTCTTCATCTTCATCTGCTCAGCGATGTATGAAAAAGGCCTTGCAGTGTACGATGGAGAAAAACAGAAAGAAAGAAAGAAAACGAAACGGAACAAAGAAAAGAAAATGATCGTTAAATGACCGGAGCGGTTCATTACATTTATTATCATTGCTCACTTTTACATTTATATACAGTGCGATCTCTTGCTTTTCTTGTTCCTCCAGATCTTAGATACTCGTGTACTTGAGCACATTGTGCTTCGGATCCGAAAAGGAACTGGACGAGAAGAGAGAGGAGATCACAACGAAATGCGAGCACGCAATCGACTGTAAAATGTATTTACGATTGGATATCTTCCTCTTTAATTTATTACTTCATTATCAAATGCAGCCAACATTTGCTTAACTATTAATCTTGATTACGATCGGGCCGTGCCACGTCATTATATTATTTCGCTCATCCTCCTCCTTCCACACGCATAAACAACTTGCTCTCCTCTCTCTCTCTCCCCTCCAGACAATGGACAATGATGTTCGAGAAAGAGTAGAGCAAAGTGGTTGCACAACCGAAATCATTAATTAGATCACTAATACCGAATCCCGAAGCGAAAATCCAATTCAAGAACAAGACCCTCCTCATCTCGGATTACGAATTAACCGGAACGTATGCAACAAGAACACATCATCATCATCGTCCTCGGAGTTGACCATTACCTCTCATGGTTATTATTTCGTAGCGTGAAATGAAGAAAAGAATCGTGAAAAGGCGAACAGAAAGAAAACGCGATTAGTTTTTCCTTTTGCGGATTCAGCCTTGGGATAGGTCAACGTTTTCGCTTTCACGACAATGTCGGGTTTCCAGAAGATTTTTGTTCCGAAGAACGGTTACGTTTCTCTGAATCATCGCACTGTCGGAGGACGATGTTGATGCTTTCATCAAGAGACCAGTTTTCACTTTCAAAAGTGGATTTTCATTGTAAACCATAATCTTATAACTTGACTTAGATGAATCAATCAATATCAATCTTGTAAAAAGACAACTATATTACTTATTTCACTTGATCATCCAAAAAGAAAATCTTTAAATTTTCAGAAATTTTCATTCAAAATTTTAAATATATTGTTTACGACTGGTCAATAGCTCGTTTTATCGAGAATACTATTAACTATAACTATTATTAATGATTAATATTAAAATTTACACATTTATTTGGAATTGAAATTCATAATACAATTGTATCTTTCATTATTATATAGAAAAAATCCATTAACTGCATTATCTAAAAAATTTTAACTAATTAAGCAAATAAAGATTTATTAGAAAATCCATTTATTATAAAGCAAATAAGGAAGAATTTAAAACTAAACAAAAATCTTGTTTTTTTTTTTGACGGAAATCATCAAACCAAATACGTGAGCAATTCTTTTGATGTTTTAAGAGAGAATGAGAGAAAAATATGGGACAACCAAAGCAAACAACGTGAAGAAACGACTCTGAAAGAAGAAATATATATATATATAGGAGAATTCGATTGTGAAATCGATGATGAGTCTTCGCCATATAAATTATCGACCATATTTAGTTAGTGATTGCTTCAAAGTCGGAACTAAATACGAAAAAAACATCGCATCCTTGGATTCTTGGAGGCTCCTCCGTAGGTGGGCCAACCACGACCAATATATTAACATCTTTATAGATGGAAACGATGACAGGACGCTTGTAGTTTCATTTGTTCTCCTTGGTGCCACGCGTGGGCCATTCACAACGCCACAAATTAATTAAGATCTGAAGAAAAACTAACGTAGAAAAAAAAGCATCTAAATGATTCATTTTATACGATGCTTTAAGATTATAAATTACATGACAAATGATTGTTTTTCGAAGCTTATAAAACTTTCTTCAACTTTGAAAGCGTTACATTTGCAAGAGATGAAGGAATTAATAGTGCGTTATTAATTAGAACTGGCTGTAGTCTAGGGCTGTCTTAGGTTTAGTTGCATTATGATTGGTGTTCAATGTTGTATGAAGTGAAATAATCCAAAATCGAGTATTTGGTACGATTATTAGTACTTTTCTAGGTATGTCTGCATCACATAGCAATAATAGCAAGGTGTTAATTGGTAGTAAATCTTAGGTGGATGTAGTCAAGGGTTGTTAGATCAGTGACCTTATCGTTGCACCGAGATTGGTGATCAATTAAAAGGTGTGTTGGGTTGTATACGTAAATGGTGCACAGAGCATGAACACGAAGCGGCGATAAGTTATTGCAAACTAGTATGTAGCAAACTGGAAACCTTTCGGTGAGGAGCGTAGAAAATAGAAAAGAAAGAAGGGAAACGCATCCAGCGATCGGAAGTAGTACGTTTGAGCTTAGCGGGCAATAAATAAAAGCTGCGGATTTTTCGTGGCCGAGGAGTAAATTACGGTGTTTCATCTCGGGACGCCGCGGCGGAAGGGCGAAGGGAAGGGCGGAGGAGGTGCAGAAGATATGGTTGACTAAAGATGTGCGCGTGATAATTAATAGGTATTTGCGGCGAGCCAGAGGTCAGTCAGTTGGCGCCGCGGACGCGAGGTGTGTAATTTCATATTTATCGTGTATACAACACACCAAGCAGCTTTTGCTTTTCCAAGTTCTCCTCCTCGGCTGCCCAAGAACTAAGTGGTAGAAAAGGAAGGGTCCGAGCTATTGTTGAGCATCGATCACAATTTCACGTGCAGAAAATCAAAGTTTTCTGATACTCCTACAATCGGAAAGCTTTTGGAAAACATGTCCACTAATATACTATTTAGTGCAGATATCATTAAACAATTGTTGCTTTACCTTATAAAGTAATTGTTGAAGATCAATCACTGAATGTTTGGATTCGGGTAGAATAAAGTTTTTTAACTATCATTTCTCATATATCAATAAATATTGAAATAAATATTTCCAAAAAAAATATTTATAAAGGAAGTGTTCAAGATTAGTCAGGATTGACAAATTACTGTAATTTGTTTGGATTTGGGTGAATAATAATGTTTGAATTAGTTGGCACTTCTTATACAACGGGTTGAGACTACACGTGATTAATCAGAACGGTACGATGATAACGAGGTTTGCTTCTGGACAAACAAACCGAAAAAAAAAGGAGAAGGGTTTCGTCTTTTTTATACGTTATTATTTGTATTGTGGTGATCACGGAATAAATGTTTCCAACGAGGACGATCAATCAATCGGCGCAGCTTCTGGGTCCCATGGGTGTCTGCGATGGTCAACAAAATAAAACTGAAGAGAAGACGAAGTAGGAAGAATATACGAGAAGTGAAAAGGAATGAAAGAAGCAAGAGGGAAGAATTCGCCGTCTGACCCGTGTCGGTTGAGGAGGAGTCGGCGACCACAAGAGAGAAGAGCAGCGGCGGTGGAGGAGGAGCGGGAGACATTCCGGTCGGCGGCCACAAAGGGACCGCTCCGTGTTTATCAATTTATCATATTAGCTGCCAGGATTCCGAGATATGCGCCGGCGATAATCCGGCGTGTCGGAAGCAATTGTAAAATTACCATTCGACAAAAGCCATGGTAATCCGATGGTCGGCCGCATCATGTCCCCACATTCATTGTATTAAATTAGGATCGCTTCGTAAATCCGTCGTAAATCTGCGATTGCCGCGCAAACGACGGATCGGATCAGGAGGGATGCAATCAGGACTGCAGATCCATTTCCTAGTAGCTGCTCCTCCGATCTAACTTAACTAAGAGCGTGCATCCCATAAAGAAGGCGAAGCTCGAGCATACCAATAATATCAGAAACCTGTTGCAGGCCAAACCGAATAGACCAGAAAGGCTTTACTTGTCAGTTACATAATTGACAATATCTCCTGCATACATTGCTTTAAATTTGTACATCTTCGTTATTTACCAATTATATAATTCATTAATGAATTGAATGCAAATCAAAGATTAATGATACAATTATCAATTAATAAAAGAGAAATTTTAATTGAAAAAACTTATATTTGCGCAAATCTAAACGAATTATGAACATTTCGCATTCCTGAACAATCTTGAACACTTCCTTTATATAAAATTTTCAACAATTTTCTAAATATTTTCGAAAAAATAATTGAAAAAAAATGTGAAGAAATTCCAATAAAACTATATTTTTTACTCAAATTAAAAACAAAAAGAGCTAATTTGCGTTCCGAAAATCTCTTGAACAATCCTGAATCCTTCATAAATTATTGTCAACTATTTGACATTAAGAAACTTCAAGAAATGTGAAACAAAAAGCTTGAATTCGAACTAATTATAGTAATTTTTCATTCCTAAATAATCTTGAACAATTCCTATATGATAAATTTACAAGAAATTATGTAGCATTAATCTGCAAATTTATTGAACTTCATGAAGAAATTGAGGAATGCCACAGTAATGAGTATACAAAAGTATCATATTGTGAATCTACCTTATTGAGGATACACACAGTCATTTGATACAACAGCACAACTTTCACAGCTTGTTCGAAAAAGTTATAAACTAAATGAAGAAGAGAGGAGAGGAGATTCTGTAGATCCATTACGATCCGAGATTAAATCTTTTGTTGATTTTCAATCAGGTCATGAAACGATTTGCCTGCGCCTCTCGATTTCGGCCTTCCTTGTTCGTCCCATATGTTTACCAACAAACAAACAAAACAAAAACGACAGCCTTAATTGAATGAATTGGCAGAAACTGCTTACAGTAGTCGCATCGCTCCGATGAGAAGCACAAAGGGGGAACGGATAGCCAAATATTTGGTCGGATGCGTGTGGTCCAATTACACGTAATGAGGAATCAAAATATGGAAGGATAGACGCGTTTCAAGAAATATCATCTGCTATCAACTGGTAACCCGAATTCGCCGTCGGGGTCCCAACTTGCGATAATCGATTAATAATAATTACACGCAGACACACGTACGTCCAGTTTCGTAAGACCTGAATACTTCGTTTGACCTAGTAAAAGGAACAAAACTATGAGTTTCTGTTACGAAACGAGATCATCCTGATTGAATAATAATCTTCGATTCAGATGAGAAGTTTCGTGCTTCAATTGCAACTTCGAGTGCGGTAATAGCTCTATTAGACGCGGTAAATCCTTGTCCGAGGCGCTCTCCCGGTCAGCTAATTACTATATTTAAATAAATTAATTATCGTCGGACGCAAAAGAGGCGGCATCGCCGACGTAATTTATTCACGGAACCGAATATTTCGGCGCAATCTCGTCGTTAGATCGATCCGTTTTAATCAATTTCACGCACACTTAATCCCTATCATTAATACGGA
Organism: Nicrophorus orbicollis; assembly: GCA_018845635.1. Lineage (NCBI taxonomy): Eukaryota > Metazoa > Arthropoda > Insecta > Coleoptera > Silphidae > Nicrophorus > Nicrophorus orbicollis. Next base: position 39,868 of record JAFMTC010000890.1, on the reverse strand, counting down.
TCACGTGTATTTGTTGTAATTCTCTTTGTTTTCTGTTAAACAACGTATCATTACATCATTAAAACTGAAAGTACTTGTTTAGCATACAAATTTATATCTATTTATACAACTTTCTTATAACACTGCAAATCAATTGTGAGTTTTATCAATCTTTCCAACATCAAATTTCATAAATATTTACATAATTTATATACTAACAAAATAAAGTTAAAAACTTGGTTAATATTCTTATGACCAAATATTGTACTCCATGAAAAGTGTATCTTAGAGGAAAGTCTTAGAACAAACCTATATCTAGTAAGTAGTTAAAACCCAGTTAGAAAAATAAAAGTTAGTTTTAGTAAGGTGAACGAAAAATATAGTCTTAGTTCATAATTACTAACTTAGATAATGTATACACTTACATAGTTAACTTCTTAATAAAAAGCACTTATCTAGCTACCTAGTCTTAGTATTAGTTCAATTAGTAAAACTTAGACTCAGTCTTAAGGTGGCAAATGCAGAACATAGTCTTAGTTCCTAATTATTAACTTAAGAGAAGAATGTAACTCTTAGCAGATAATCCATGAGTCATTCACTTGCATAGTTGATAA
>JAFMTC010000882.1:65630-77963 GCA_018845635.1 Nicrophorus orbicollis | reverse complement strand
CAAGACTCTCCAGCTTGGATTTGAGCCACAACTCACAGTTGGTGCTTGAGAGAAACGGAAAAAGTTTCCAAGGAATCGAAGACACCTTGCTTCATTTAGGCTTAGACAACGTGTCTTTAACTTACGTAACTATATGTTACTTTCTTAATGAAAGATAATCCCTAATTCGGTTTATTTCAGGTACCAGAGTTACCATTACCTAATCTCCTATCTCTTTCACTCGCTTACAACTACTTACCAACAGTTCCACCAGAGATGGCGGCAAACATAAGCTCTTTGATGAGATTAAACTTAGATTACAACGATTTAACGGCAGTTCCCATTGTTACTCACTCTTTGACGAATCTGCGTGAACTGTCTCTGGCTTCAAATCCAATTACAACGTTGACAAATACTAGTCTTTTAGGTGTAGCAGATTACCTTGAACGTTTGGACATCACCAATTTCGATTTAAACACCTTAGAAGTTAATACTGCATGATTAGTATAATCTTATTTTATTCCTGCTTTATTTCTTTCTAGAATGGAGCATTCTGTAAGATGTACTCTTTAAGAAGTCTAAGGATGAGCGTGTATCGAAACGTTAAGAACTTTAATATACCTACTATTCTCAAGAAGACGTATGGATTGAGAGATTTGGAAATTCACGTAGGATCGTACCAATCATTACTTATTGCATTAGTAAATATGATTCTCTTTAAGATCGACAAAATGGACACGGGTTTACGCATGGAAATGAAAGGTCAACTTCCATCCAAATTACGCAACATCACTTTCACTGGTTTAGCTTTGAAGCAATTGGATATCAGCGTTCTCCAGGTGGGTTTAATCAGCGTTTCTCAACGTTTTCGACAGGCGACACATATTCGCTGCAATTGTTTATAATATGGAAGAACGGATGATATCTATGACATCAGGTGACAGATGTCATTTTGCAAATACCTTTAATATACCTTTAAACAAAATGTTTGTTGTACTTGAACTAATAATAGTAACTTTGTTAGGAATTTATTTTTGACTAATAGGTTTTTCAGACTTAGTACTTTAAGAAATCATTTCTGCATCAACATAAATTTTCATCTTGTGAAAGTTGTTTCTTCTATTTTGATGATAATATTTGTAAAACAATGATTTATTTTCAGGGTGTACGAAGTCCGGAATTAAACTTTGGTTTAAGGAATACCAGCATGACGAAGATACCAACAAGTTTATTCGAGAATTTACGTCACGTAAGGAATCTGAGCATCGAATTGAGCTCGAACCGCGAGCTTCAGAACCTGGAGAATCCGTCGACTGGCTACAAACCAAACTTACCACGCACTCTCTTCCTTGAAGAAATCTGGATGGAGGATAACAAGTGGAACTGCGACTGCCAATTGGGGTAAGGGGATAAGAAATAAATATTTACGGAGAAGAAGTCCACTAAACTGAAATTTATTTAAGTTTAGCGCACTTTAACAGGTAACTTTAATACAATCATCCAGGAATATTACAAGTAACAATGCGATACAAAAATATTGTTATTACATATTTGCAGTACGTTGTGGATATGTTCAGTTTTTTTTAAGGTGAAGAAAGGGTTAGTTCACAAGATATAAGAAATTTGATTGGAAAATATAACAATGAAATAATATCTCACTATAATCAAAGTTTTCAAATTTAATTAAGTTCATAAATTAATATTTACCAAAAATAGAAGAAATTATGTAATATGTTTTCATCACAGTGGAAATTATATATCTTTTATTTAGTACAATTACTTTTGTATATATTCAGTTATAAAACTAACATATTTTACTTATTTTTTATAATATTATTTATAAATTTTCAAACGTGATTTGCATTAATTTTGATTTATACTGTTAATTATTTTTTATTACTACTCTTATTCTGTAATTCCACATATTATTTTCATGAAATAATGCTTTTGATTGGATAGACGTTCATGAATATCAGGAAAACATCTTTGAAAATCGATGTTAAACCAAAATAATCAATTACAAATATTTAATTTGAATATTTGCTTAAACTTGAATAATATCCAATTATACTTTTTAGTTAAACCTAGTTTTTATTTCTATAATCTAGTGATACTATTTGACATATGTCTAATTTTAGATTGACATATTTATAAGTTTATTTCAAATATTGAATTTGTGAATTATCAAAAGTGATCTCCATTCAATTTGATACATAATGTTTATTAATTTTATGTGATAATACTTAAATTTTGATTACTACTATTATCCTGTAATTCATATTATTAATTTCATAAAATTGTGTATATTTTTGGAAGGATGTAAACTTTGACAAATTACTATGAAATTTATTTGACAATCTAACTTGACATAAAAACAACTAATCAATTTTATTGCTAATTACAAATATTTGATTCATAATTAATTCGTATATTTGCTAAAACTTTAGTAATAACAAATTTAAATCTAAAAAAATATATTTATTTAAACATATGACAATTTTTATATGAATTACAGACAAAACAACATATGTATAAATTATCACTTTTTACTGGTATATCTAATTTTTGATTAAGTAATCTGGTGACAATCTTTTTCATATGTCTAAATTGAAAATGACATTTTTCAAACATTATATAAAGTTGCATTTTGTAAATTATTAACATTGAAAAACTGACAGAAAAACTAATTGTTTTCAAATTTAATCTACAAATTTATTGGTTAACATTTTGTCATTTTTCTAGATTTTATCAGTTTAATTATTAATTATAACTGTTTTTTTCATAAATCACAGGATTAATAAGTAGCATAGGAAGTTTTAACTTTTATTTTATATTACTTTTCTACTAATTTAGAGTTAATTTAGACTCAAATATGCAATTGACATTGAAAATATTGATTATTTTCTGAATTATTTTAGTACTGACCATTTTTTATTGTTTTTAATTAATTGAATTGAAGTGTAATCTCCAATAATCAAGAAGTAATTAACAAATATTATTAACTTTTTTGTACTAACACTTTATTATTTGGATTGTGAATGTATTCTCCAATAATTAGAAAAAAAACGATAGAAATTTGATTAACACATTTTTGGTACTAACCCTTTCTTCAATTTGATTATTGTTAAATGTTAACATTCGTTTTGATTCTATTTATTTGATTCGACTAGTTGGATCGAAGTGTGGCAGAGGAAACGCAGACAGTTCCTTTGCGGTCAGAGTCCGAGCCGTCCGCCATCGTTCAAATCTCAGGACTACACGTGCAGACATGTAAACGATGACCTGAGGAACTCGAAATGCACCAACAAGAACAACAAGAGCCTGGTGGACGTGCTCAAGACGGAGATAGAGTGCGGCTGGAGCTCCGGATGCGAGCTCCAGATCTCCGCTCCTCTCCTGGTATTATTCTTCTCGCTGCTGCTGTTAATTTGAACTAAAATCTCACCTATAACAGCAATAACAACAACAAAAAAAAACTACTAAAGAAAAACGAAAACTAAAAAAAAAGTAATACAAGTAGATGGTAATAATATTGATAATAATTTAAGAACATAGTTAAAGGAAATGCTAAAGAGTTTGCGAGTTTATTTATTATTTATTTATTATTTTAGACGAATAACTTGCGATTTTTTCTTTAAATGTTTAAACATGATTTTGGTTACACATCCATTTGAAATGCATTCCCTGAGCGACTCAACTACCGACACACACCTATTTACATATTGTACAATTATATAAATTAACACGGATCGATAATATTTTATTATAAATAATCGTGAATCTCATCAAAACTGTTGTCTTCATCATCATCATCATCGACGTTTCTTAATATCTAACTGCTTAATTGGAAATAAAATAAAAATTCTTTGGCTGCTTAATTGGACTCCCTGCTGTTCTCGTTGCTCTCCGGTTGGTTCAGGTTGCCGTTCGGGGAATTCGCGATGCTCAGGGCGGAGGAGGAAGAGGAGGCTGTTGAAGCCGAGTCGGCCGGAATCAATCCCTCCTTCATCCTCTTCTTCTGCTTCATCCTCCTGTTCTGGAACCAGATCTTCACCTGGGTCTCGTTCAGCTGGAGCGCAGAAGCGATCTCGATGCGCCGCGCCCTCGTCAGATACTTGTTGAAGTGGAACTCCTTCTCCAGCTCGGTCAGCTGCTTGTTGGTGAAGTTCGTCCTTCCAGTGTTCAGGCAGTTCAGGCCCAGCAGGCTCGAGTTCAGGGAGGGGCTTGAGCTTATGCAAGAGGTCCTCGACGCCTGATTTGTCGGGTCCAATTGGGATGTGCTCGACGGCGCCGAATAGTCGCCCAGATTTGCACCCACCTTCGGACCTAAACCGAACAACAAAAGAAGCAAACAGAAAAAAATATGAGCATACGAGAAACAAGTTAATAAATACGAAGGGCGAAGAAAGAAAGAGAGAGAGAGAGAAAAACGTTTTATTTTATTTATTTTTTTTTGGGGTGGCGAGAGAATTGTATTAATAAGAGATGCAGCAACCTTTTGTGTGAACGATAATGGAAACACCCTTTTTCCCAACAAAAACTTGACATGATATGATGTATTACTTCATGCACACACACACATACATTCGCTGTCTCCTTTTTCTTTCTTCCTCGTTCTATTTTTTTTTCTTCATATTATCATGGGGGAGAATTTAATCTACCCAACGAACTACCAAGGGAGAAGCAATTATTATTTTCCTTAGCGTTTGTTTTTGCCCTTTCCTACCAATCACGAATTTAGGGGAAAATTGAAAAATCTGAACCGCAAAGTCCACCAACATTATTTTCATTTATCTTTACTAATTTAATAATAGTATGGCAGAAGGACCTCGGCCCTTTATCCCAATCTGGACCAATAAAGATGTTGAAATAATAAGAATTGAATACTGTTCATTCTTATTATAATTAGATTATATTCATTGAGATTTCACTAGTTTAGTTTATTATGCAACAATGCAATAATTTAACCCTTTAATTAATTATAATAATGGAATTAACGTAAGGCATATTTACAATAAATTTAGATAAATAAAATACCTTGATTTGCAACGTTTCATAATTTTATATAAAACTATAATACTAGTTAATTGCAAGTTAGTATTATTTTAAGAAATAACTAATTAATGCAATTGATGTGAGTGATAAATTAATTGTTGATGCAATACATATAGTGTTAATCATTTCTAAAATTTGTATTAACATTTGAATGTCTACCGTCAATAGCCCCTTTGTTCATTATTATTTGATTATTATTACTTTAACATGTTTTAAGACTTCCCCAAAAATATCGACAATAAAAAAATGTGTATTTGTTTATACACTTAATTTAACACAATGTTTCTTGATTATTAGCTTTTTTTAATACTAGATTATGTTAAAATAAATGATGTTGGAATATTATTTTCAAATTCCTACTTTATGTTACATTTTCTGCAATGATGTTATGACTTTCATGGCAATAACTAAAGATGTAATATAATTAATTTTATTATTGTTTTATGTATTCAGAATCAAAATAATTTGGTATCATGGCTATTCATACCAATACCAGTCATTGATCATTGGAATTCTCAAAGCTGCTATATATCTTATAATCTGTATTCAGAATGCGAAATTGTTGATTATATATTTCAATTCATTTATTAGTCAGAAAGAAATATTGTAAAAGTTGAAATAAGTAGCGCATTTTCATTACTTATAGACAACACTACGCTTAAACTTGTAATATGTTGCAGGAAATCAGAAGTTTCTCGAGTTTTAGAGAAGGCAGATATCTAAACAAATCCAAAATGTAAAGCTTTTATTGATACTTTGTAATACGTCATTAGCAGGTGTTAAGAAGCAGATATTTCTTGAAATATTATTAAGAATTTTTAAGAACGATATAATTGAATGAATTTTATTATACTCTTATATTATATAATATAATAAAGTTTTTCAACATATATATTTCGTAGTTGTACTATGACTCTACGGATCCACCCAAAAACCGATGCTTATTAACAATATTCGAGTCTTTTGGAATATGTTATAATAAATATATTTCTTGTAATAGAGTCTCAAAGATTATTTTTTGTGTTCCATGACTGATCTGATTTTTTTTGTATTTTATCAGCTAATTTTCTGTTTTTATGATTAAGTGTTTCAACAATTCCAATTTTTTATTATTCTTGATTATCGTTGATATTCTTCAGTTATTTTTTAAAATTCTTCTTATGAAAATTCAATAATTTTTTTATATAAATTAATCATTTACAAAATATGTGTTACTATTTAAATATAAGTTTTATAAAGAAAGGTATTAAACTTTCAAAATCTATTAGTTTGTAGTTATACCAGAACTAATTTTTTAAACTTATTTCACCAATTTATTTTATATTCCAAAATTTAATAGGACTCGATTAATGAAAATACTTGATTAGTAATTGTTAAGGAAGTTAATGATTTCCAAAATATAAATTAATGTTTGATATGATTAAAGTTTTCCATAAAAAAATCAATAACTGAAATATTGTAAGCGCGTTTAGTACAAACACTTAATGAAACATGAGACTTTTATTGATTTATGAAATAGTATATTTCCAAAAAGTATTAAGAGAATCAGATGTTACATCCTTTCTAGTTTGTTTTTGCTTATTACATGGAATTGCACAATTGGGGGAGGACAGGGAAAGTTAATCTGTCCGATGTCCAAAGCTCCGGTTGACCAGCAGCTGGACAAATATAATCCCAAATAGATTGGACCCTTCCGAAAACCCTTTCTTTTCTTTCTGGTCGCATTTGTATCAATCAAGCAACAGCACAAGTCCAGAAATTAGACAATACAGGCTAATCCGTCTTATCCTTTAATTTAACAATATTAGCGACGATTCGTCTTCATCAGCACGTCCACAACATTAAATACAATAATCTGCTACGTTTAATCCCTAAAGTGAAAGAAAGAGAACTTTATCGATCTTCTACTGGATGTAGTTTAATCTACTGTGAAAAGTGTAGCATTTTTCCCGTGTGCAGAGAAATGGAATGCACGCGCGTTTATGTAAATCGCCTTTAGCGAATGCAAATGAAGTTGCCTACATTAAGTGTTTAGGGAGAACGGGTGCCGAATACATATTTATTAGCACTTGACAGTGTAATTTCAACGGGTTTATTATATTTAGAAAGGAATATAATTAGTTTTGATTTATATTTAGATTAATGCGGAGATACTTCAACTGGATTTAACAAGAATATTTATATCATCCGGTATGGTCTAGTGGCTAGGATACCTGGCTCTCACCCAGGAGGCTCGGGTTCGATTCCCGGTACCGGAATATTTTTTATAAATTCAATTATAATTAAAAAATGTTGCACTTCTTATATTTAACTAATTTATTTTTGTAATGTAAACTCATTAGTAAATCCTGATTTATTATTTTAAAATGAATTATTAAATACATATTTGGATCTAAAATTTAAATATTTATGTATAGTAATATAATGTCTTATATATAGAGTAATAAGTGAACGAGATATGAAAATATTGGGTTTAAAGAAAGTAATTTCAGTTTTCATAGATTTGACTTTTGTCAATGCTATTTCTTTTTCAGTTTTATATTTGATAAATTGCGTTATTTTGTTTGCAGCTTATTTTTCGAAATATTTAACTTTTTCATTTCCTTTGATGAAGCTGACAAAGTTATGTGAGTTTTAAAATAATATAAAATTTTCAATTTGAATTTAGAATGTAAAACGTCGAGTGTTTGTAAATAGTAAAAACTTCATTTCAGTAATGAAAAACATGTGTAATTTCATGAAATGAAATACACCCATACCTCGCTTTACGGCCTAGATGCGTTCCACGAAACTTGGCCGTAAAGCGAAAAGCCGTATAGCGAATCAATTATTGCGCTTGCGCAAGATTGGCAACATGTAGATGTATCGAAAGTTTCTTTTGCCGTTATAGCGAACCAGTTTAGGCCGTAAATCGAAAACGTGCCTTAATTGAAGAGGGCCATTATGGAGAAATGCCGTATAAAATGAGGTATAGGTGTATAGTTATTCATAAACATATGCATTACGTAACATATCGTTAATAAATATAAACAAAATATGAAAATTAGTCTTGTGATTGAAACAATATTTGCAATATACACTAGACAACAACTTTAATTCAGAAAATTATAAACTTAATTACAGTAATAAACTTCAATTGTAATACAAACTATTATAGCATCAAGAAATTAGTTAATAGTAAAACATATTAATAGAATTAATACTTTAAATATTCTAAAAACTAAAATGTTCATTAACTAATTAAAATTTAAAATAATTTTTAAATGTGTTCAATACGAATTAAAACATGTAAAAAGTAAAGTAATTGCATAGTGAAAACCTTCATTACAGTAATAAAAAAAAACATGTACAACTTCATGAAATTGATTAACGTTAATGTTCAATAGTAGTAAAATAAAAAATTACCTTGTATTTTTAGGTATTCATTAGTATTTGTTTATTATTATATTTAATAAAGTTTAAATTATTTTTAACAATAATTGCACTTTCTAAAAAGTAAAATGTTCTGTAACTAATTAAAATCTCAATTAATTGAATAAAATTGTTAATATGAAATATTAAAAGAGTTAATAGATATATTTAAAGTGTTTTTTGGTGTGTCTTTTTGCATCGATATTTACAATCTATCCATTCGGATATTCAGTATATCACCACGTCGTTGCAGATACTTTTTTGGAACCGTTGACCATTGACAACTAATTTCTTGAAGACTGTTTTTTATTAGGAATCAATGGCCTCAGTCCAGAAGCACTGAACAAAGCCCTGAAAGAGATCACAAAATCCTGTGTTATATCTGTTACGCGAACCCATGACCCCATAGTGTAGACAGGAGACTAACTATACGGCTAAGAATCGCCAAATGTAAAGTAGTGTGACTAAATTACATAACCATAAATTATGTTTCTGTAGAAAGTGACAAATTAAAAATTTGTTTATTTTGTCTGGATTTGAAAATTAAATAATAACTTTTATGAAAATATAATTAACGATATGCAACAATAATTACAAAAAAAAGTACAATAAAAAAGTAGAAAAAAAAGAAAGAAATATAAATACAAATAAAAAATAAACATTATTACAAAGGGTTATTATTAATACTATTTTCTGATCTAATGTATATATTTATCTTAAATAAATTGGAAAAAAATAACAACAATGTAACAAAATTAATCTCTGGGCAGAAAAACCTAAATCATATTTTTTTCTTTGCATTTCCTTATTACTATTGTGTTAAGTTTATAATTTTATTGGTGCTGTTGTACAATAAATGTTACTATTAATTAATCTTTTGATTTAAGTTCCACAATAAACCAACTGATGTTAAGTGGCAATTTAGAAATACACTTGGTTCTATTTTTATGCGGTAGATACGCTCCACAGGAAAACGCATAAAATAAATTGCACAAAAAAAAAACTAGACACACTTATAAAAATGAAGCATACGTTCCTTAATTTTTTAAAACCGCATAAAACTAAATCAATGAGTTATAATACACCGAAAATCGCTTAAAAAAGGGTTTATTACATTTTAGAGAAATAAGTAGTTTTACTATATTCTTTCTGAAATGTTTATTCATAATTTTATAAAAGCGTTAACAATCATAGACAAGTTTATTAGATTTTAGAAAAATATAATCTTAACATATTCCTTCTAAATTTATACGGAAAAATTTTACAAAAAAAAAATACAGAAAATTTTTGTGAAAGTTAATCTTCCTTCACATTTTTTTCTTTAGATTTATCGTCGCTATATGAGAGTGTTCGGCATAATTTGCGAACTGGTTCGAAATCACTTTCATCACTAGAAGAGATAGTCAGCATATCAGATCTATGTCCTGAAGACAATGATTCTTCACAAGTAAAATTAGTCTCAACTTCGCATGTTGATTTTTCCCTTTGACAATATAATCAGTGATTAAACTTTGTGATGGCTTTGCTTTTTTTTGTACAATTCCTGATATTCAGAAATGCAATTCTGCAACTTGAATGCTTGTTCAGAATTATCATCTTTTTCGATGAAATGGTTTGCCAATTTACTGGAAAGTTGATGACCTTCTCGAATTACACTTGCAGTGAGTGTGACTGGAGTTTCATCTTCTTCCGATTCATTTTCGTTTTCTTGTTCTTCAACGGTATCAAGAGTTATACCAATGATATCATTGTTATTCATGACATTATCCTTAAGTAATTCGTCTAAATCGTTTTGGGTATATGTTTCAAAACCTTCCCCACCAATTCCATATGCTAAAGAAATTATTTCAGCTAAAACTTTCGACGTTTGGTTAGTTTATTTGAATTTCAACGTGTCAAAATGGCCTAAAATAGTTATTAAAAAAATGCTTCTTGAAATAAAAACCGAATAACTTCAAAACCGCATAAAAAGAGTGTATGTGTATTTTGTTTGACTGAAATCTAATTAAAGATAGAAGAAACAAATTAATTTATGTTAATTAACTACAACGTTCTATCATTGATGTTTGAAGCTAGACAACTAGTTGAAATTGATCCCTTTCACGTACAACCTAAAATAATCAATGTATACCTTTCAGTCAATCAGCTGTTTGTATTTGTTTGTTGTTGTTGTTTGGGTGGTGGGTTTGTTGTTCGACGCGGCACAGGGATTTTACATTTTGCTGTAATGTAGTTTGTTGTTAAGTGAAACGAGATGAGAGGCTCGCCCGTCATGTTGCGGGTCCGTCATCTATAATTACCGATGTAGCGTGTAGTTAACACCGGCCTGTCACAACAGATTAATGAATGTCTCCCTAGGCTCGCACCTTCTCATCCAATCCACTCGGACTCGACGCCAAGTGGAAGAGGCCAGAATATATTTTAATATCGCATTAAAACTTGGAGGAGCCCTTCTCCATCTCTATCTGTCTCTCTCGCTCCCGCACACGACGATCACATGCGACAGCTTTATGCAAGTTCTCTCCCTTGGACACGGTGATATAATAGCATGTTGGAGAAGGAGAGAAAAAAAAAGAAGGTATATGCTACATGGAACCCAAACGTCCCACCGGACTTATCTACGGAGGCTAATCAATTACTTTGCGGCTCAAACTTCTGGACACTGCGTGTGTGAGACCGGTAAAAGAACTCTTTAAATTACGCAAAATTAATCACACAAACTTTCAGAGTTTTAATCATTCAACCTGCATAAATCATGATTATATAAATAAAGTAACATTTTATTGGTATGCATACATCGTCAAAATACATTATAAACAGTGCCGGATTTAAGGATGGTTTTTATAGATTTCAACAAATTTAAAATAGACAACAACTAAACATAAATTAATAATCCCAAATAGGGCAGAAAGACTTGTAACATCATGATTTACGCAGGTAGAATGATTAAAACGCTGGAAGTTTATAATAGTTGATTTTTTTAATTTGTTTCACAATTTGTTGCTACAAATTGTGAAAGTTCTATAGACCGAAATCTTTCTGTCCGGAGAGTTCTAATTAAATAACATGAGAAAGTATACAAAAATTTACTTATGTTCAATAGACATTTGCAGCAATGGATTTTTTTGTATTTTTTCTATTTTGTACAATAACAAATATTATTTATTATTGTTGTAATAAATGTGTTTATTATTATCTCACGTTTTTGTCAGTGACTATTATGTATAGAAATAGTGTTAGTAGATGGCCACTAGTGTTAGTTGCGGACCCACAATCTGTATTAGCCGAGGGCCCATATCGGTGATAGTCCTGGGACCACAAAACTAACGGTATGCCACTTTTCATTAGGCTATTATCATCATTCTAAAGAGAAGTTTAGTTCTCATCAATTTATATATAATGATGGTCTTCAAATATACTCATTACATTTTTGTGATGTCAACAGTGACTACTGCAATAAAATTATAGTCAATAGCCAGTTTGGTACGAAACTTCTTAACAGTCACATAATGTATTTTAATTTGGATACTTTTGAATTATAATAAAATATCAAATGGTATATTTATATAATGCTGCTTCCACACTATCTATGATAAGAAATAAAGATGTACGTCTGATGTACATTCCATAATTTAAATTATATGCAATAATTGCTATTGTCTAATTTAATGTTCATAAATAATAGATAATAATTATTTGTGTCTCATAATCATAATCAAATAGTGTGAAAACAGTATTATAATAATGCACCCATACCTCGTTATACGGCTGCGCTTTATACGGCATTTCGCTATAACGACCTTCTTCAATTAAGGCACGTTTTCGATTTACGGCCTAAAATGTTTCGCTATAACGGCAAAAACATCGATATATCTACGTGTTGCCAAT
>JAFMTC010000882.1:28653-39348 GCA_018845635.1 Nicrophorus orbicollis | reverse complement strand
CAGCAGCGTCTTCATAATGATACCCGTACTGGGTGGAGGTGATCTGCGGCGTTTGAGAGCAGGCCTCGTTCGCGTAATTGTAAAAGTTACTATCCGACGAGCTGTAGACATTTCCGTGCTGAGTGTGATGTCCGTGGCCGTACATCCCAACGTCCATCATCATCATGTTCACTTAGAGATCCGAAGTTCCCGCACACTTCGCACTTCACATATATCCGAAGAACAACGGCTGCTTCTACTAGCTACTACAACTACTGCTGCAACAGCAACAACATCAACAACCGACGGGCTCAGAACTCCCTCGAGGATGCGTGTGCTCATGTGTGTATATCTGTATGGTATGTTCGTGTTTCTGGCTTTCGAGCAGTCCTTGGAGCGTGGACGTGTGGAGTATTACGTGGAGGAGGGGCTTCGGACCCTGCGCGCACCTCCTCTCCCGCCAATCGCATTCCTCCTCCCGAGATGCTGCTCATCCCATTGGTCTGCATCCCAGCCATCATTGTGCACCGAAAACATTTCAATTCAATTCCACGTTACAACTGTCACGGGCTACCGGATTTGACATGACAGCAGCCTCCTGTACTTTGCGACGTTCGTCCACCCGCTCTCTCTCACTCCTCACCAAGCGTGGTTCTTAGGATTTTCAGGCCCTTTTCACAAATATGAAATTGTTCGCCTCCAACAAATACATAATTAAACAACAAAATCTTTAGTTTTTAGTACAAGAAAGAAACATATACAAGATTCATTCACACCTAAAAAGAACCTCTTTATTGACATATCATAAAGAAAAACTTTATTAAAGTAAAGCAAAGTATTCCGATCTGTAATATATAAGGCTATTTCCACTTAAGTTAATATATTAATAATAGTTACCTTGCATTCAAATATGTGCAAAAATTTCATATGGAAAACAGAAATTACTAAATTTATTGCAATCAGTTTCTTTGGTATTGAAATTATCGTGATTTGTTAAGTTTGACATTATTAATTTTGATTCTTCAACCAATCAATTATATTAATGTTTAGTAAACTTCCTTATTATTGATTTGTAATTACTTTTTTGCTTCAACGTTTATACTTTTGTAGTATAGGAAGTATTTTCGAGCTACAATATTTATAAAAATATAAAATAAATAAATGCAGAAACCGGCAATCTTAACTAATTGAAGTCTAATTGTAATTCACACAAAATATATTGAGATAGTCGAAACAGATGAAAACGACTAATTAATGAGTTATAGTTTGAAAAGTTAGATGTGGTCTAGTTGTATAAATATTATTGTGACGGATCAGTAAATTCTTTGAATAAATAATTTGTGTTTTTTTATGCAAAATATAAAGAAACATATGTCTCAGACATGAAAATATACAAACATTCACATCCCATAAACAACAAAGCCAAGATTTCTGGCAATTAGGAATTGGTCTCTAGAGACGCTACTGTCTTCACCTATCATCCTTTTGCATTATTTCGAAACCTCTCAATTCCATTAAAACGAAACCGATGGAATTATCGAAAATTACATGACACTTGTTTGACATTTTCTTCTGTTTCATATATATATATATATATTGTGGAGTTGTTATTTTTTCCAAGAGACTGGTTTTACGATAAGCGATGCTTTGTTTTCCGGAAATTGATTAGGTCCTTCGAGGCTACGAAATACCTGTTCGATCCTTTTTTCTTCTTCTGCGTTTTGTTGAGTCACAGATAACATTCCGAGGGGACAGCGCGAAGCTGTCCAAATTTACGGAATGAAATCATTTAAAATGTCATTAAATAGACATTAGCGTTTGATAACAAGTTCATTGAGTTCTATCCACGCAACTTTTAAAAATAAAGAAGAATTTTCCAACTCATTTATAATTTAATTTGTTTTTGTTTTTTTTTGGGCAGAATGACCTACAAAATCATTAGCCTCTTGGAATAATTCATTTATTTTTTTACCTATTCTCATATTGAAATAAATAATAATTATAACATTTATTGCAACAAATAAAAAACAATATATAATTATATGATAATAATCAAAGAAATCTAAAAAAGAACAACTGTTACATCTGTAACAAAGGGCTATTTTCCGTAATTTTAACCCGTTTTTATTAATAAATCAATTCCAATCCGTTTAGTCAATTAATGCACAGTCTTCATGTAAATTAATTTATTAATTACAGATATTTTATAAGAACTTCTTTATTGGTCCAAATTGGACTAAAGGGCCGATGTCTTTCTGCTATAATTTCCTACATACAATCGATTTCAATCTCCTTTTTATCCGTGAAAACAGTTAATTCGGACAATAAATGTAATATTGAATTTAAGAGCTTCGAAAAAGTTTTCGGTATTTTGTTATTAAAAATGTCGATTAATGATTGGTTGTACAGAAAGAAGAAATGTTACATAATAATAGAAAATATAAAAATATTTGAATGGTTGGATAAAATTGTTGGAATAAGTATAAGTAAGAATACATTAATTAGAATCAAATATGACAACAATCCAAACAAATTACATAATATAAATAACCAAGGAACAATAACTAAATTGAAAACATTGACTTATTCAATATATATTACAAATGTAATTAAGAAATTTTAATAGTTTTTAACTAAAAAAAATACTTAAAATATAGTTTTTTTGTGTCAGTAAGTTTATTTACAATCTATTCAAGTTGAACAATAAGTAAATTGATCATATAAACTATACCGGTGGATGTTTACCATTATTATGAATATAAACATTAAATCAGTTACTTAAATCTAGTGGTTTATGACGACTTAAGTCTATTTATTGTTTTGTTGTTGTCAAGTAAGTCAATAGCCAGAATATTATTATGTAATCCAAGTCTGTTTGTGTATCTGCTACTAAACATCGGTATTATATCCTGAACAAAATCTATATGGAGATCTTCATGTATTTGCCTATTTGAGATGAACCACGGTGCGCTGATGGTACTTCTTAGGTATTTTTATTGAAATCTGGATAATTTGTTGGTTCGATTTGCTGGCTACACCCCATAATTAGATGCCATATGTCCATACTGGTCTTAAGATTACCTTGTATAATAATAGTTTATTCTCCACTGATAATTCCGATTTTTGGCCTAATAACCAATAGAGTTTTCTAAACTTTATTTCTAATTTTTTCCTCTTAGCCTGAATGTGGTCTTTTCAGGTAAGCCTTCTGTACTTAAAATATATAAATTTAATTGTTTCATATCTATTGTAAAAATGATTCTAACATGACAGAAAGACTTATGGTCTATAGCCCTTTGCCGCAATGTCAATAATAGTGTTTTCTTTTTCTTATATTTTTATGCATGAGGTATTATTTTGTTCGCTGTTGCAATGAAAATAATTTATAATAATTCTAACAAATAATAACAATCATCTTTATTAATCACATAAAACTGACTTTTCCGGCCATTTAACAAATAGTTTTGATAATTCCTTTATTTACTTATTCTATTATTATCAATAACTCTGCTTTAAGGAACAAAAAATGTTGTAAATTGTTTAGTAATAACATAATGTAATAATAAATCAAAATATAAAAACATATTTATAAATTTTATAAGTTTTAATTTTAATTTTTAGGATGTTGAACTGAAGTCTTTCTTACCTCAAAAATTATAATAATATATTAGTCACAATTAGCTTCCCGTCCTCAAACATTAATTTACTTCATTATCAATAAATATTTCTTCATTATAATAATAAAACGCAATATTTATTTTTTTAATTGAACTTATATTTCCTATAATTGTTGATCATTTTGTAGAAAAATAGAAAAATGAACGCGTTCTTCAATTTTATGGCTAATTATGCGTCAAAAATGAATAAACTCCTTGCGGCGACATCATGACAAATTAACAATGATAAAGTTCAAAAACATTAGTGATAAACATGAACAAAAAACAAAAGTACTATTAGTCTAATATTCTAATAATACATATTCTAAGAAGCGTATCAATCTACTAAAACTAATATGAAACTATTAATATAATGTGTTAAGTAATTAACTAATATTACACGTACATAATCATTCATAAATCAATAAGAATCATATGAATTCTAAGAAGATCAATATAAAAATTAAGAAATTAAAATTATCAAACATTCTTAGTATATACATCCATACCTCGCTATACGGCCGTTCTTTGTACGGCATTTCGCTAAAACGGCCTTCTTGAATTAAGGCACGTTTTCGATTTACGGCCTAAAATGTTTCGCTATAACTTTTTTCGATGTCTATATATCTTGTAAATAGCTCTTTTCGGCATTAATTAAATGAGATGGTTAAATATTTTTCCGGAATATTCGACCCATTATTATATACACTTATATGTATAACTTACAAACATTTTGTAATGCTACGGCCCTTTTTCTGGGACCTTTTCAGTCTTTATCGGCTAACCGGTAAATGCCGAAAAAATCGGTTAGAAGTGGGATTTAAACCAGCACCTTTCACATCAGATTTCTGTAATGCAGGAACTCGACTAAAAACTGCCCCACATAAAATTATAAAAAGTAAGTTTATACTTAATTTTTACATTAATATCATTATTTTGTAATTGGACATAAACTAATAATCATGTTCGAGTTTTATAAGTAATTTAAGTTTTAACACATGTTCCCTTTATGTATACCAAAATAACACAATTTATTATACATTTTCTTTTATAGAAATATTAAACTATTAACTTTTGACCATAGTCCGTTATTAATAATAATAAATTCTGATTCAATAGTGATACAAAAATATTAAGCAAACAATATTATTACATATTTGTAATTTCAAATGTTATTAAATAATTTTATACGAGTACAACAACTATAAACTACGTTCTGTTTTATCACTGTTCTCGTTTTGATGTTCTATTTTTTGATAATGTTTTCATTGAAAATAGTTATAATAATAACAATATTTATTGGAAAATTTAATACAATAAAAAAACAACAATTAAAATAAAATTTCATTGCTATTTACAATCGAATATTTAACATTAAATTATGGAATAATTTCTTATACACAGAAAAAAGTAACTTAAAAGTCAAATTATAAGCTAAATTTGACTTTCAAATTAAATTAAAATGGATTTTATGCGAATTGCAAAATGATTTCATAATTTTTGTAGACAACTACAGAAAAGTATCTTGTTAATTGAATTGTTAATAATAATAATGACAAATAACTTTATTGGTCACAAATAAGTAATTCGGATTTTCAACGATTAAGTTGATGTAAGAGTGAAGATGTTACTTTTAAAGGCATGATCTTCATTGCAGTCATGTGATGAGACAGGATGAAGAAATCAATCCTTTATTGGCATCGGACACGCTATCTCTTCATCCTCTCGACCGTCCAACCATTCAAATTTGTTTGTTTTGCAAACACAAAACCATCTCGATGTCGTTGTTTACCGTGCTGCAGCTAAAAACCATGTTATTGAGGTATTGCCTTGGACACGAGAAGGTTTTTTTTGTCTGTTTGTTTGCGGGAGGACGAAGAGGAGGAAGCTGATGTCCATTGTGCGGTTTCACGTTCTTTTCTCTCCCAATTCCCTTACGGTCGAGAAAAGGATTCGGTGGTGTATTCACGCTTTACAGCCTGTCAATCATCTGCGTGGATCCCTGTGCATAGCATTAAATGCATTATTGTTGGCGTATTTAGGAGAGAATCACGCAGCGGGAGTTAAGTGTGCGTTTAGTAAACAGTCGGACCATGTTTAGTGAGCATTCTCGTACACTTCATTCATCCACGGATGGGACTGAAACAGAGAGGACAGGCGTCGGTTTGGTTGGGGAACGGGACGAAGGGAAACGCCAAAAAATCTGTGAAACTCAAACAAACATGGACATCGTGCTCACAGGTAAACAGATATCATTGGGTTGTTATCTCCGCGCTGCTCGTTTCTTTCCTTTTTGCTCTCTTCTTCTCATCATTTTTGGATGGACCGGTGTGTATACTTGTGTGTGGGTTTCGAGTCCCAATTAAATCCCGGTGTGTCAGGATTGAGTCAGGGTGGACTTGGACCGGGGGATATTATCGGGTTTTTATAATTGAGTCGTCCGCTTCATTAATAATAACTCGGACGTGTTAGAATATCTCCGATCGAAATTCCAATTTGCATTTGGAACAAACAATGGACCAGTTTATTGGGCTCTTCGTCCATTTATTATTTTACACCACGAATTAATTTATAAACTGTCCTCTGCGACGGATGCTCGCTCAGATTTCCATCAGTGATCACAGATTCCTCTCAAAAGTACAAAAAAATAGAACGCACTTTAATCAATACATTCATCGGTTAAAACCAAATCCTTGTCGAACATCAATTTTATTGATGGAATACAATTTCTCTTCTATTTTCTAAACAGCTTTCATTGTAAGTATACAGTATTAGTCCTTATCAATTTACTACATAATATTTCACTTGTTGAAACAATAGTAAGAAATTACGCTTTTTATCATCCATATCATAACAATATGAATAGTAAATATTCTAGAAATCAATTCCATTTCAAATATTTATTAATAATAACTTCCGTTGCTGAATCCGTGTACAGAATCTTTGAAATTGTAATAAAATTGTAAAAGATTCATTTTTAATGTATTCTTGATATTTAAATGAAAATTATTCAAATAGGATATAATTTTATTATTTATAAATGATCTAACTTGAATATGAGATGAATTATATCCAAAAATGTATTAACATAACTTTTTTATTAACTATTGATTTCATTATTTTTATATTTAATTATGTGAAAACAAATATCTTAGTTATTTCATTGACTAATCAAATTGGAGAATAAAAAAGTATTGTTAAAGAAAAAATTGTTCATTTTCTTTGATTCTCTCAACTTCGAGCATTGTATTTTGTTTTCTGTTTCATTTTATTACGAATCTAATACTATTTTTAGAAAAAAATGATTAATTATTTTTAATATTTATAAACTATTAAAATTAATCAATGAGTTGGGGCAACTCTTAGCCGATAGGTCAAGAGTCCCTGTATCATAGAAAACTGATGCGAAAGGTGCTGATTCAAATCCCACCGCTGACCGATCTTTGCGGCATTTACCGGTCAGCAATTAAAGTAGTGAGGCTGATAAGGACCGAAAAGGTGCCAAGAATAGGACCGTAACTTTAATTTAAAAAAACAATGAGTTGTTTTGAACAAAATTGTTATAAAATTGTTTTAAATGCTGGTTTAAGAAATCAATCTGTAAATGTTGAGGTATCAGTGAATGAAGAACAATTATATTATATTCTTATATTCAAAAAAATCGACTTAGAAGATATGATTCAATATTGTACACAAAGAAGAGAATATGTATTAGTGTCGAAATTGTAGTTAAAACATTGAATACTCTATTTCACTAATATTAATTATTATTGCATAATAATTGCTTTTTATGTAATATTTGCAAGGAAAACCTTGCTAAAAATCGAAATACTCCCAAACACAATTATCCTTAATTGACGTGACAATCCAAAAAAGGTTACTTTTTCAAATAGTTTTAAATGTCAATGTCGTTATTAATACGAATACCATTGATACAATTAACAAATATGAATCATTGTGTAACCAAGAGTATATGATCGAAATTAACAAATAAATAACCATAATTTCAAAAGGAAAACAGCTAAAAAATGCATTGATTAAAATTAACGCGCTTCTTGAAGAAAATAGTGATTATTTGAAATGAATCTGTGAAGTAAAAATTTGTATATTTACTGCCGTATTTTGAGTTTAAAAGAATAAAGTGGCAAAGTATGCATGAAATGAAGGAACTGAAAGAAAATTACAAAGGTAAGCATTTTTTAAATAATATTTTACCGTAGATATTAATTAATGAAACATACTTAATATTTAACATTAGGCTTATGGGTATTGATTTATTTCAATGTATATTAAAATGGATTTCTCTTGTACCGTCATCACACCGTTTAATTTGAATTCGCTTATTTAATTTTCATAGCTTAAATATAGATGTATTCGATAGCCCTTTGTTTAATATCTATTCATTTAAAATTATGTGTTTTTTTTAATCTTTTTAGTTATCTAGAATTGTGTTTTTTTAGTTCATTTGGCTGATTTTGATAACTTCCATAAGTTTAGTGTTAAACACTACAAAGTAGAAAAAAAGGAATACTTTGAATAAAGACCAAATTATAATATAACGAAATATATGGAAATCCAAAAAAACTATGAAGCCGACAGTATCGAAATCCCGAAAAACCATAATCCCGATACTATCGAAATCCCGAAACACCAAAATCCCCTACAGAAATACGAAGTAAAGAATAATAAATCACTATTGCTGCTAAGGGCTATAGACTATAGGTCTTACTGCTCTCTTTTATTGAGTATTTTTCTTAAGATTATTTAAATATTGTTGTTTTTCGATTATAAATAAGAAATAAGTTTGATTTACAGAATTCTGTATTATTATTTTTTTGTTTATATTAGGAATGAATGTATTTAGTATTATTAGAATTATTTCATTATAATCCAAAACAATATGGTATACATTATGAAATTATTAGTGTTTTGTTCAAAGAAATGTTGAAATATTTTACTTTATATTCATTTCTCCGTTTAGAAAAAAATATTTTCAATATTCTTAGGATTTATTTTGTTTAAACTAATTCCTTATTCTAATGCTAAACTTAAGAAGGATGCATTGGTTGGGTATTGTTATAGTTGTTTTTTGACAATTATAACAATTAACGATTGATTTTTCTTTGTCCCTTGTTCATTTTGGCTACTATAATGTAAATAAATAAACAGTAATTACACATATTAAGATTCTCCTTTCTTGTGGTTAAAGTTAGAAAGAAGCATCCGTTGAAAATTTGTTTTTTTTTCAATTCATATTTATTATTATATTAAATTAATATTAGATTGTTACAAATATGTTTTAGCTTTTTCTAATGTTACGGCAATGTTTTCAGCATTTCAGTATTTTCTCATAAACTCATTTATATTAGCTGTAGAAATATATACATATGAACAGTGTATAGATACGTTTCAGTTCACTTTTCTTATGGTAAAAGTTGCATGGAATAGTTTGTTGGGTATGGAACAACCGTGGTTTCATTTTCCGTGACGATAAGATTACATTTGTGAAACATCATCAATATCAGGTGCTAAGTTTCTCTGCCGCATAATATGAAGTCCCATGCAAATAGGCCGGGATTTGTGTTGAAGAATCCCGTATCAATTTCGGCTGTTATCTGGCTGACAGCTTGAGCCCAATGCAAACATATTATTTCGCTTATTAGTCGATTTATTTTAATAAATCCCATGATACTGCAGCGTGCAAACATATCAATATAAAGCGCGCACTCCACTCCAATCCAACAGCAACAACAACAACAAAAAAAGCTGTATACATACAAGAGAGGGTGAAAAAAACAGCGTCCGTAAATTTCCGTCCGTGCGAAAAAGCGCATAAACATTTACTCACAAAGAAAAGTTGATCCGTTAAAGCGCAAACATTAATTGCACTAATTCGACAATCCATCAAAGTTTCCCAAACGGAATATTATCATCGCCATTATTATTATTAATAATATTAACCGAACTAATTGATTCATATTACGAGGTATTAGGAGTATTATTATTGCCTTCCATATACCGTGACGTTGATATATCGGAATACCTTTTTTCCGCTTTCACTTCCCTCTCATTATTGCATAATTCCATTATGTAATATAATTCGGAAAATGAAAAAAAAAACAGTAAACTTATCCGTTTGGCAATTTATGAAATTACTTGGTGGAGTTTAAAGTAGACGGAATCTTGCATTATTTTTAAATTTTCTTAATGAAAATTGCTTTAAATGAAGAGAGAAAAACATATTATGTAATCTAATAGTTATTATTTTAGTTTCTTAGTGAGGGAGCGTCATTTTGTGGCGTCAATCTATTTGTTTCTCCTCTTTTTTTGTACAGATCTTTTGGAATAACAGGTTTCATTATCAATATGTATAATCCATCAATATTACCATTGTTTCATTTTATTCAACATTCATAATTTGTATTATTATTGTCTGCATTGCTTCGTTCTGAGAGCGGCTAATTGTGTTCCCATTCTGTTTATGAGTTTGTATCTCTGATTCTGGTAGATTCATTTGTATGCAGATGAGGCCCTCTCTTTCGGGATATACTGATTCGGTTCTTTTAGCCTTACTTTTCTTTCTTTTTATTTTTAATGTAATTTATCTTTCTGGCCAATAAATATATATTATTATTGTTAGTTTCTTTAGAATTAACTGTTTCATTAAGTATAAGTTTCAGTTATATTTATTTCTTAATGAAATAAAATAATAGATTATGTTATTTCCACGAAATGCATTCAAAGTTTTATGATATTTTTTACACTTCAATACTTATTTAAACATCTTTATTGGGCCAAAGGGCCATTGAACGAGGTCTTTCTGTCCAGAAAGTACAAATTAATTTACATGAAAATCATATAAATGTATTATAGAATTAATTGAAAAATAAAAAGTTTGTCTCGACGAAATACGTTCAAAGTTTTATGATATTTTTTACACTTCAATACTTACCTACTATTTAAATATCTTTATTAGGCCAAAGGGCCATTGACCAATGTTTTTCTAACCAGAAAGTACAAATTAATTTACATGAAAATCATATAAATGTATTCTATAATT
>JAFMTC010000880.1:44727-55562 GCA_018845635.1 Nicrophorus orbicollis | reverse complement strand
AAAATTAGGCTTATTTAAGTACACTGTTTTCTATGAGGAATTTTAGATTGATAACGTGTTTTCGATTGAAACGTTGATAATTTTTACATCATGTTGAGAGCAAATCCGTGTACTGCTTTCTCACATTATAATCCTAGCTACCTAATTAATTACCTGTAACTTCTGCTAATCTATTTAATTAATACATTTAATACCTTTGATTCATCAATCTTAGTCACTTTATTTGAATGTAACACTAATTAATAGAAAATACTATAAACAAGCATATTAAAACTGAACTGTTTCATTCATTGAATATTTTTAGTTGTGATTCATATAGTTATTATAAAAACCAAGTAACAACATATTAATACAGTTTAAAACATTTTATTGATTATGATAATTTCTCATAAATTAGTCAAATATTTTGTTGAATTATAATCCATGTTAATAATATACCTCGAATAATGTTACCTCTATTAACAAAACTTCGATTGAATGAAGTACGCTATTTCAAGTGAAATATAAATAGGAGTTGCATTAAGAGAATAAAATGGAGATAGCTTGAACATTGTGTTTCGAAAATGTGGATGAATAATTTTGATTTTTCAGAAGGAAATTTATAAAACTTAGTTTATAATGGTAACACAAATGAAGCCGAAATGAATGAAATTTATGTCAAATAAAAAATGTTAGTAGAAACTGTTTTAAAAATTGTTTAAAACACGTTGATAACGTTTGATTTAAAAAAAATCTAATTCAAATGGAAATTTTATTGTTTAGCAAACAATTGTTATATACAATAACTTCATATACGATACAAAACCACAAATAAACAATAGCCCTTTACAGCAATAGCATTATAATTTTTCCTTTTTATTACTTTTGTATTTAGTTTATATTATTTTGTAGTTATTGCATTTCTTTTATTATTATTTAACCTTTAAACTCATATTTTAAAATGTTATTTTACTAGTTATGTAAGTTTACTATTTATCATATTTTTATAAAATTTCTTCAGAAAGGAACGTAAATTCTGATCATAGATAATTTTACTTCTTAAAACAAATATATTACAAACGTTATTGATTAATATAATAGCAACTCCTACGGTTTTCATTTTATTCGAGTAAATTTACATTTGATTCCAGTAATACGATGAACTTAAACTGTGAGAATAGTGCACGTGAAACTGTTCGTAATTAAATTTGCATCACCGTATTCCTCTTACTTCTGTCACTCTAATTAATAAAATCAATAAAGCAATTACCAATCATGAATATCTCACTGCTCACTGCAATAATACTGTTGGCCATAATTCACTACTACGTCATTACGTAATAAATTATTAAATCGTTTCCCGTTGTTCATCTGCGCCAATAGAGTGCATTGGGAAACACGAATATATAAATAAATTGTATTGCATGTTCAAGTTATTAATAGAGCTTTGTGTGTGTGTATTTCTTTTTTTTTCAGTAAGATATATAGTTGATCCAATGTATGTATGTTGATCCAAATTTGATTAGTCTGTTAACATGAAAAAATAAAACGAATTAGACACTAAATTTACAGCAAAACCTCTCTCACAGTCCGTATTCATTACAGTCCGGTTTGAAAATTTCACAACAAACTACATTTTAATTAACGAATTAAATTTAAAAATAGACCATTCTGTTCGTATTATTTGCTTTATACATTGATTATTATGTTTTTCTTGTGAAGTCTCTTTGTGAACTGTTTATTTTTATGAGTTTTACAGTCTCGTTTAGTCCGGTTTCGAGTACATCAAAATTGATTATGCGTACTATGCCGGGTATTTATTAATTCTAGTTAGAAATCATTGAATATGCTCATTTTTGTACGAGAAACAATTAAAGATTGCAATCAAATTTATACCCAAATATTTTCAATAATTAAAACGTGGTACTGCAGTTGTTATATTAGTTAAACAGATAGTATTATTAATTTTTAATTAACAGTTCTATTATATAAATTGACATAATCGTTTCTTTTTAACGAAAGTTTCATTTTATACAATATTGTAATATTCTTTTATAATACGTGTATTGAGTTATACGATAATATTTATAATTATTTTTTATATAATTTATAGTTAAAACTTTAACATTTATTTCCTTTTATCGAATGTATTGAAGCTAATTTAAGCGTTAAGATTCAATATTTTATTGTATCTATGAAATATGATGTTATAATTATAGATAATTACAAGAAGCAAATATATATTTAAATCTCATGCGTGTGTTCTCGGAGTTGAAAGAAGTTAAATGTGCGTCGGAAATAAATCATCGAAGAAAAAAAGAAACAAGTGTGCTTATGTTGACAACGTTATCGCAAGATTCGCTTGTCATAATTAATAAGGAGCAACAGAAGTGGACCGAGTATAAGCAAGAAGACGACGACGGGTCTGGAAATGAAAAGCAACGTAAAAAAATAAGAAAAAGGAAGAGAGTGTAGGAACTTCAAATATGTACATGAGCGTGGATCAGAAGATGTCTTTCAACAGCTGCACTTTTGGATATTTTTTTCGTCCGTCGTGCACATGGGTCTATCTCTCTGTGACATGTGTTTAAATGTCGCTAATAGTTTCCTCTCATTCCCACGTGTGGGACGAAATACCTACTAAATACAACATCAGAACCGAAACACCACAGAAACATTTATGAATTATGGCGGGCCGTTTAAGGAAACGTCCCTCGAATCATTTAAGAGGGTGAAAAATTTCCGGTCCACGTTTCCACGCATCCA
Organism: Nicrophorus orbicollis; assembly: GCA_018845635.1. NCBI lineage: Eukaryota > Metazoa > Arthropoda > Insecta > Coleoptera > Silphidae > Nicrophorus > Nicrophorus orbicollis. Next base: position 52,817 of record JAFMTC010000880.1, on the reverse strand, counting down.
TTCATTAATTTACCAGTCGATATACGTTACGACCTAAAAGTAGACCAATAAATTTCAAAAGCGAAGCAAGGAATGACCATCTGAGAAGCTATTTGATTTCCATAACATTCTATAATAACTGAACATTTAACACAATCTGTATTTCCGTCTTTTAATCAAGTTAATATGAAGATAGTATTAAATTAAGAACTTCAAAAAAGAACTTTATGCAATTATATATGTTTTCTTTTTTCTATGCAATGATATTTCGTCATCTTTTTGAAAAATTCATAATAATCCACGCTTATAGAATTCCTCGTCCTTTACTAGCAGAATCTAGAACTTTAATCATCTATTAGTGAAAACTCTACAGAATGGACTTTTGTAAATCATTTCTGACATGTTCATTATTTTAAATAATTAACACAATAAACTTCACATATATGTGTGTGAGCATCAAATTTCATATATTTACAGAAACAAAAAATATATCTACTCATTGTTAAAATTGAACCGAAACTAAAATGTAGGATTAAAATTACGCGTAAATCGCTTCTAAGAAGTGACATTTACCAAATGTTTGATTGACAGAAATCCTTCAAAAAAATAAAGTGAATATATTAGGAAAAATACAATCAGAGTTGTTTTATGTAAACAGTTATTTCGTACTTTTAGGTCAAATTTAAATATGAAACTGTAGTATGTAAGCGGATAACTTATCGTCATCATTTAGAATTGCCTGAAAATAAAGCGGATTGTTTCAGTGAAATTTACTGAAATTTGAATAACTAAAAGTCATTATAATCAACAATCCGCTTTTCAAGTGAAACACTTTTAATTAAATTTTGTTCAATCAAATCATATAATCACCCAAATATTGTATAGAGACACGTAACCAAGCTTAGGCAAATTGTTTACAAATCTTCTGTAGAGAAACATCGAAAATCTAGGTGTTCCATTATTGGTAAATGGTTAACCAGATTAATCGAACAATATTACCGAAACTACCAGTACATTTTGATTAGAAATATCAGACATTTCAATAAAATTATGTTTGAGAACATGAAATTTAAGGTATATAGCAAGATATTATCAATATACTACTTATAGAATTGACTGTAAAAGCTTTAGATTCAAATGATTATACATTATTTAATGTACGTACCAATAAATGAAGGGCTATTGAATTATCTGTAAACAAGATTTTAAATTATAAAAAAATATTCAAGAACAACAATCTAATATTTCTGGCAATTTTCGATCCTTATGCTCTGATCCTTCTATAATTTATGTATATAAAGCAAAAAAATCTCGGTCGTTAGCCTTTTGGCCCAATTTAGACCAATAAAGATGGTGAAATAAATTAGTAAATAGGAATATGAATCAAATTGATTAATTTATTTTAGTTAAATTAATCTGTATTTGCATATACTATTGTGTCTCATTGATTATTAAACAAGCGCCTATTTCTAAAATTTCATGTCCCACTGCAAATTCATACATTTGTTTCTTTCTGTTTTATGTAGTGTTATTATTTATATAAAGATTACCTGTTATTTTAAATCGAAGATCTAAATTTCTCAAAATATTAGTCAAAATTTATACTCGCAAATCAAGGTATTAATACTTTAATAAAATATTACAAAATAAGTCTGTATTAATAAGAATTTCTTTGAACTTTTCTATATTTATACTCATCTATTGTTTAATAATTTCGTTGCGAAATATTAAACAGGAACCATTTGAACCATTCGTTGGAGAGCAACAGGAAATTTTGCTTGTGCCACCTGCAACTTCAGCATTTCTTAATGGGCTTCCTGCCTCATTCTCACGTGTGCCAAGACAAAATACCTACTAAACGAAACATCAAAGATATAAACCACAACATTCATAAATTATGAGTGTTCGTGAAGTCCTGAGACTGGAAAAAATGTCGGTTTTTTTTGGTAAATAAGGGTGCGAGTCTGGGTCCACGCAAACATCACCCTCAATCCTTTCATATAATTAATTAATGCGGGTATTTAACAAACCCGCATACGAGCAACATTTTAAATGAAACTCTGCAATTTCGTTTGTCGCGCATTCTTTGAACATTCCACGTGAGTATAAAACTATGCGGAGCAGCAATAATGAATATGCATGTACGGTATGTTTCCATTTATCACGAACGAATCCTCCGCGAAAGCTCATCTTTACAAGAAAATATCCTCGCGATTCCTTTCATCATCGTCTGCGTTTGCTCTTCAGAGAATGCAAATGTACACACAGACTGTGCGCGACGAACGCAGATGCTAATCATTCTCAAATTATTTCCTTTCCAGACGTTTTCTCATTTTCCCAAAGACCCATTTGCCTGTTCTTCTTGTTGCGTTTTATATAGAAGCTACAATAAATTGTGAATGAAGAAGTAGCGTCTGCTGGATAAAATATTTCTCGATGGTAATAAAGATTTTCGAGCGCGATCTATCAGCTTTTATCCTGGAGGAAAATCCTTTCTCGTATGAAAAAACTAAGAGGTGGATTTCGATTTGTCACTTGCCCTGTCCATTTGAATCTTAATCTCAAAATCTTTAAACTTTTATAAAGTAATTCTTTTAATAATATAATATAATTTATTGGCCAGTCATGAAAACAAAATAGAATCATAAATATAAAACCAAACATAATAATAATAATAAAAAGGCTGACCAAATGGCTATCGACCATCGACCATATTTTACTAAAAATTTTCAAAAGTTCTGAAGGAAAAACATAAAAATAAATTAAAACAGAATTAACGTTCTTTCAATACATATAATCATACATATTTTCATTAAACATATTTATTGACCTATCAAAAGACTTTTACATAACCAACATGGATCAATATATTAATTTTTATTTTTAACATGTTACAATATGAAATATTAACATATTAATACATATTATAATAGATTTCTATCAAAAAGTTAGTATTTGTTGCAGAAATTGATTATACACTTGATTCTCTTTTTATGCGGTAGATACGTTCCACAGGAAATTATCATCTTTTTCGATGAAATGGTTTGCCAATTTACTGGAAAGTTGAAGACGTTCTCGAATTACACTTGCAGTGAGTGTGACTGGAGTTTCATCTTCTTCCGATTCATTTCCGTTTTCTTATTCTTAAACGGTATCAAGAGTTATACCAATGATATCATTGTCATTCATGACATTATCATCAAGTAATTCGTCTAAATCGTGTTGGGTATATGTTTCAAAACCTTCCCCATCAATTTCATGAGCTAAAGAAATTATTTCAATGAAAACTGTAGACGTTTGGTAAGTTTCTTTGAATTTTAACGTGTCAAAATGGCCTAAAATAGTTATTAAAAAAAACTTCAAAACCGCATAAAAAGAGGACCGATTGTACTTCTATACAACTCTTCGATCAATACGAATTCAGTATAGTTTAGTTTGAAAATTTAAATATAAACTAACTTTTTTTTTTCATTTGTATTGTCAAGTTTCATTTCGTTCGGTCTCAAACAGTATGAAACTGACTTATTAACTAGGAGAGTTGTTGCTAAATATATGGAGTTTTCTGTAAGAAATTTTTCTAACTATACGTCCATATTCTTTTAAAGATATGAAACAAAAAATAATAAAATCCAAGTAGGGTACTCTCAATATCAGTTCAAGGATTCCCAAGCAGTGGAGTAATCAAAAATAATAACAAAAATTTTGAATTGAAATCTGTGTACATATTTCATATAAATAAATGAAAAGTCGTTCGTTTATTTTCTTGAAGATTAAAGATTTAGTTTTTACGTGGAGATTAATTTAACGGTAAGAATTTAATAATTTAATTGGATTCCCTTTAAATGGTTATTGCAGTCAGTCGGAACATCGCGTCTCATCCGCAGATTAAAATTCTTCTCGCATGAATGAAATTCAAAACCGATTTCGGCACCTTTTCCACATTGTAGTAGTGTTCATTCAGTGTTTGTGTAAAAGTAAAATGCGGTCCGCCGTGGCTGCCTTTTGTGTAAACAGTTCCCATTCTAAGGGAGCCGCACTCTTTATTTCATTTCACTTCTCTCGCCGCTGCTCTCCTTTATTTGTCTTCTTCTCCGTCTTCTTTATTTCAGTTCGCTTCCCGTCTGCAATTCGGGTGACTTTGAAGTGATTGTCAATATTGTCAACTCGACGGCGTTTTTTGGCCTCTTTCAAGTTTTTGCCGCACCCGCAGCGGTCCGTTTGTGCATGGCATGGGTCACCATTCTTCTCGTTGCGGCGCCAATGAAAATACCTTCAGATCCGTTTGTTCCCATTGTGACGAGAAGTCAGCAAGTTTGTTTCATATTTTGACTAAATGTGGATCTTTTGCACTTTGCCGCAAACACACAAAGTAACATGACACGTCAAATTAGTGATACAATCGTTTCTATCAAAAATTTATAGAAAGAAAAAAGATGGTGCACCATTCAACTGTCATTGCACAAACGAATATAAAAACTCGGTCAATGTTGTTGTTCGAAGGTTAAGAGTTTCGAAAAGTAAACTTTGATAGTTTGCCGAATTCTATTTTGAACTTAATCAATTATTATTGTATTTTTCAAAATACCTTACCCAACATCTACTAACAATATACTTATGTTATTTAGTCCTTTACACTATGAAACCACACAATTACATAAATTCCTTAAATACATATTGTTTATTAAATTAATTAAAACAATCTGCAGTAATTAAGACTGCAGCGTACGTAAGTACATTTCATAAATATAATCATTTATAAACCACAAATCAATCAACATTTTAAACAATAATAATAAAATATAGAAAACCTTAATTAATAACATTAATTACTTATATATTTTTTTGAACAATTCATTATAACGATTGATAATTTCTTATTTTGAATATTCACACTCCCACAGTATGGATAACAAGCAAGAAAAACCAATAAATTTATTAAAAATCAAACAATTACATTTTTTTTATTAATTATGATTAGCAACACATTCCTATTGAATTATTTACGTATTTACAACTGTATTAAATCCTAATTTAAAAGCTATACACATAAAAATTGTATTTAATAATATCAGTAACATTTATTGAAACAACTATAATAAAAATAATTAATACAATAGTAATTGTCTTTTTGAACTAATTGTTATTACTGACGTGATTTTCATTTTTTTTTTTGTATATTTATATTTAATTACTTAAATTAAATAAATGTTGTTATAATATGCTAATATTAACAATTATTACACGCAACTAAACTGTTATGTATTGACTGTTGTGTTTTCTCTTAATGATATACTAATTATCTATGCATATTTGCTTTTCTGATCATATACATTGTTATACATGCAGCATTTACCAGTAACCACTGTTTTAAAGTTAAACTGTACAAACACGATGCAAACGCGTTTGGATTTGCATTTGGAAAGTTACGTGTATTCATGTTGAACTGTTACAATCTGTACATAATTTTCTCTTGTGTACGGATGCGGATGGACGTGCACGAGATGATGGTTTTGCGCCAGTTTTAATTGCCCCTGGGAAATTCGCGGTTCAAAGCTAAACGATTCGATAACAGACGAGTTGACTCGAGCAGTTGACATAAGGGCCACATCTTTATTACACACTTACACGCCAATAAAACGTTCCGCCGCAATTTTCCACGACGTTCTCACCCGTTTCTCCTCACCCTTCATTTCTTTTACGGTCAACATCAGCCCTTTCCAAAGACGCAGTTCGCTTTAAGTATTGGCTTTTATCTCTTCGCTAAATTAAAAAATACCTCATATTTACTACTAAACTAAAATTCCTATTGAATCAATTATTGCTTTACTTTTATAATTTTAAAGAGACACTACTTTAACATTTAATTATATTTAGATAGTAAAAACAATAATATTATATTACAGAAAATTACGTCATTATGGGATATACAGGTGATGAAATACACTTAGTTTATTGAACGTAGCGCGGATTCAGCATTAATGTTTATAAATAAATTAGTAGTGATATGCTGGGGCTGGTTGTCACACACATTATTTCAACCTTTTTTATAGGATGGGTATTTTTTTATATATTTACAACCTACTTACTTTAAAATACAGCCAAAGTACAAGTGTTCTGAATGTAGTAATCCATATATAATTGCACTTTATTTACTGAAAGTCAAGATGTTTAACATTTTTGACAACCCAGAATATTAGTTACATTGTTTCACCAATTCGTAGATCTGTATTTTTCAGTTGTATTTTTTTAAACTAAAAACTACTAAAGTAAGTGGAATCAAATACGGCCAATAGCCGTATTGGTAACAGTTATAACAATAGTTTTTTTTAGATGTGATTAATTATTGTTGAATAAATATATGTTGTTTTTTTTTCGTTCTGTCGGTTTGTTTATGTTGCAATAAATATTATTACAATTATTTTTATACAAAATTGTATAATTCAGTGATCAAATCAATTGATATATTATGAAATATAAATTATTTACAAATTTAAAGTCCGTAACAAATTATTTATTTTATCATTTTAAAATTATTATTAAATGATATCTCTTGGAGAGAAAATAAATGTGTATTTATAACTGATTTATTTACAATTCAATAAATATTTCTATTTTATATATTTATTATCATTTTGTAACAGTTTATTCCGCAAATTCATTAATATTTCCGCAAATTGTTTTTATAATGTTTCCTATCTTTGTTATATAAATATCTATAACTTTCATAAAAATAAATCATTAATAATGTACATTAAAGTTAAAATTTTGTCTATTTCTTCAATAAATATTAGTAAATTTAATTTGGAATAAGATTAATAGCATTTTCAGATTTACTATTTCTCCAATGATTTGTTATGATTTATCCATCACATTTACAAATTAGATATTTCCCTTAACACTATTTTCTTTCTCAAATTGACCACTATCTGCCCTAATATAGAATACCGAATTTAAAAGTTTGTTTTAAACAAAATTAATACTAATATATAGACACTTGGTTCCCTTTTTCCACAGAAAAACGCATAAAAATAAATCGCACAAAAAAAAACTAGACACACGTATAAAAATAAAGGATACGTTCCATATTTTTTTAAAATCGCATAAAAAAAGTTTATAAAATTTCAGAAAAATAATTGGTCTTACTATATTCTTTCTGAAATGTTTATTCATAATTTTATAAAAACGTTAACAATCATAGACAAGTTTATTAAATTTCACAAAAATATAATCTTAACATATCGCTTCTAAATTTATACGGAAAAATTTTACAAAAAAAAATACAGAATTTTTTTATTAAAGTTAATCTTTTTTCACATATTTTTTCTTTAGAATTATAGTCGCTAAATGAGAGTGTTCGGCATAATTTGTGAACTGGTTCGAAATCCCTTTCATCACTAGAAGAGATAGTCAGCATATCAGATATATGTCCTGAAGATAAAGATTCTTTACAAGTAAAATTAGTCTCAACTTCACATGTTGATTTTTTCCCTTTGACTTTGCGATGGCTTTGCTATTTTTTGTACAATTCCTGATATCCAAAAAATGCAATTCTGAAGCTCGCGTTGAAACTAGAATGCTTGTTCAGAATTATCATCTTTTTCGATGAAATGGTTTGCCAATTTACTGGAAAGTTGAAGACCTTCTCGAATTACACTTACAGGGAGTATGACTGGAGTTTCATCTTCTTCCGATTCATTTTAGTTTTCTTATTGTTGAACGGTATCAAGAGTTATACCAATGATATCATTGTCATTCATGACATTATCCTTAAATAATTCGTCTAAATCGTTTTGGGTATATGTTTCAAAACCTTCCCCACCAATTTCATGTACTTCTTGATATAAAAACCGCATGAAAAGAGGACCGAGTGTATATGAATTAATACAAATAAGTACTACTCATTCTGTATAAATTATTCACGATCTACTTATTTGTTACAAAATCAATTTTTCTACTTATTAATTGGAAATGAATACTTTGGAAATTTAACTGTGTATCTCGTTTAACTATCATTACATGCAAAACAATCCATTTATTTCAAATAATTCGTGATTGTGAAAATGATGTGTCTGTCAGTATTTAGTTTTTAGCTAGTGTAGGTAATATTCTTT
>JAFMTC010000879.1:49491-66507 GCA_018845635.1 Nicrophorus orbicollis | reverse complement strand
ATAAAAGCAGTCTCTTTACATTTTTGCTTATATCTCGAGAACTAATAGCGACAAATTAATAATTAAGCAATCAAATTAAAGCTGAATAGTCATTCTGTAAAATGTATGCATTAGTAGTATTGTATCATTTGTCGTTTGGCTGTAATTCACTGTCAAAGCTGAAAAACTGCCATTGTATTCTTGTTATTTGCAATTATGTTATTGATTATTTAAATAATGTAAATTAAAGGAACATATAGACCTTCTAAGAAATGAATTTGTAATATTCAAAGCGCCTTATTATTTTTTGTCAAAAATTAGCAAATGGGATGCGATGAAAGATTAATTGCATGCGAAGCAAGGAGGAAACTTGATGCAAAAGTCCTCCTTCGCATGGCGAAATGCACGTTCCTGCCTTTACTTATGCATACTCATAAATGTTTTATATAGACACACACACATAAATATACATGCGCACGTTCCGCTTCACTGGCGAATATCTTTTAAGGTAATATGCAAGAAATAAAAACTCAATATATTTCTATCCTGAATACACACCGGATGCATCCATTCCGATGCGGATAAAATCCTACACTCCCGCATCCTCCTCCTCCTACTCCTCATTTTTTGTTGTTCCTCTTGCAATTGCTTCCTTTTTACTGAACGAAAAAGGAGGCAAATAAAACGCAGACAAAAATAAAAGGAAGAACTTTCAATAAACCCTCAGAAAGGACACCCCGAGGCCACATATAACCATTCTTTTTGTCAGAAGGTATCCAATTGATCAGCCTTTTATTGCCTTCAGGCTGAAAATCAATCGATCCCTTTATCCCCCACATTGTTTGCGCAATTAATCATTTGGCTTCTACAGTTTTTGCATCGAGTTACTTGAATACGTTTCCAGTACTCTTAAGCTGCAATAATTTAAGAAGCTTTGAATATGTTGATTTTCTTGAGGAATTCCCTATATTAATTTATGTTTACGTGACGGGATTACGAGATGATCAATCCAATTTCGCTCATTGTGAGGATAACGGTCCTCCGGCAGATTTATCGCCCGTAAATTCCTCTACGCAATCCAAACCCGACTTTCATTTCATCTCCATTCAATGGGCACATTACGAATTTTTATCATCATCGATTTCGATTCGTTACGTTCGCATAATTTCGCTATAAATATTCGTACGAACGGTCGAAGTGAAGGTAACGCGAAATATTCTAAATGATGTAGACAACAAGTATAGGTAATACTGCTGATGTTGTCCATGTTTCCTCAAATACGGAGCCTGAAAGCTTTTAGTCTCTTCGATAAATTCGTAAAGTTGAAAAAAGGTCGAGTTTACCTGAAAAACGCTTTGAAACTTATTAACTTATGAAAACGATACATCTAGATAGAGCTAAATTCAATTCTTATATTAAAACAACATTAGTAGATAATATATTTGGTTAAAAGTTTATATTTTAATAGAACTAACTATCTTAGACAATTTGTCATCACTATTCAACAAGTCCTAGTTTCTAATAAAACTATTTTCTAAAAAATTGGAATCAAAAAATTAGATGACATTATCATGGCTTGCTCACAATCTGTATTACAATTACATTTGTTATACGCAAGTTTGTCAATTGTTTTTCCATAGGTCACTAATTCCTAGTATTGAATTACTTCTATACAAATCGTAGAAACAAAACACGAAATCACGTCTCGAACAGGTGTGCACATGCGTTAATGGATCAATCAATTCTTTTGGTGAACTAAGTTATGAGACTTTGCAGATGCGGTCACCCAATGTAACTGGAAATAATCATCAATATATTATCTTCGGGATAATTTTTCAATTAAGTGAAATGCAACAAAGTCATTAGTGCGTATCGGTAATTGCATAACGTTGTTGCTTTCTTCTTGGCGCGTTTTAATTGAATATAAATAGATGGGGAAACGTCCTCAGCGTCGACGACAATTGCAATTTAGTAATTGCAATTGCGGAACGTGTTCAGAGTCGATTCTCGTCAGGTGGCGGAGAGAGATATACAATCGGATGACTTCCTAACAATGGATACGAAGGAGACGAGATCCTTTAGAAATCAATCCAATTACACGTAAAACATTCTTTGTTTTGCAACAGAATGAAGAAAAAACTTGAATTTTGATATCATCCAAGTTTTCTATCCGGTTATACCTCATATTTGTAAGTATATTCTGTGATGATCATGAAGAATCTTAAATTGAGTTCTTAGACTTTAAGAAGAGCTTCATATTCTTACCAAACTGTATCAATAATTACTGATTGTTCATCAACAAAGTAAGTTTAAAAACGGTTTTAAATTAAATGACGTGATGCGGCAGTGTAATAATTATTGTATTTAATTGCACCTGCACAGAGCATAATTGGCATTAATTGTAAATACGGGATTAGAACCAGTAAACAGATTTGTTAATATGTTTGCGTAATTACCTCTAGTAGTGTATTATGCGTAATGAGATATAGTGCTTGTGTTCACTAATCATTAGGAATTTCGGTTCATTACAGCACCAGAAATTTCGATAGTTTTATTCATCTTACATATTTGAATTATAAAGTTAGCTAACTGTTATATAACTATAATCACATATTAGCCAATGACTCCTTGACAATAGAAGTTAATGTCAACTTGATTAGTTTGTTTGGTTCTTGAGTGTACTATATTCAGAAGTGTTTTTTTTTGTATAGTAAAGGGTTAATCTGATGTTTAGTGTCATGTATGGATTGCAAGTAAATAGTAATTTTTAATATTCTGACTTAATACTAACACCTCAATCGATAAGTTCGTAGAATGACAAACAGATGGTGTCTCTATTGACACATTGATTTTTAGGAAGTACCAACCTCCAGATGACGTCTGTAAAAAGTCATGCCAATCTGACGTTTAGTTCACAAGTTATCAGTTTGACAAGTTTAAACGAAACTAAACTAATTAGGAATTATGATTTAAAAAAATGTGAGAGAATAGTGTGAACAGTGTTGTTGGCTTATTGAAGGAATCATTCGCACATCAATCTTGCCGCCCTGAAGCGTATCGAAACTGACCTCTGATCAGTTATGATTAACCCTGTTCGACCCAATCAGGTGTCTGACCCACATACACTTCTACTTCTTATTGATCATACACTACAAACGGTCGTCGTAGCCGCCGCCGCCGCAAAACCTTTATCTACATAGCGGTTCGTGATCTGAAGCAATCCAAACCCCAGCGGCAATATCGCATTTGCATCAATCTTCGGCTGCAAAGCAACGAAACACCGAAAAGCCGAAGCGCAAAATAATTGGATTATTATGTAATTTCGATGGTTCTGCAACTTGATTTGCCTATCATTACGGCAAATCAAACACACTTCATTGAAGGGAGATGTAATGTTAGGCATAATCAAACAGACTTCATTTGTTGCACATTATTTTATTATTCATTTTGTTATTCATAAACTATCGAAAAATTCAAAAAAAAAACTATTCTGATCCATTTTGAAACCAAAAGTTTTGGACCAAAGTCCAAGTTATTTAACTCTTAATAAGTATTCAAGTGCAACGTAATTAATTTGTAGGAAACTTTCTGCGCAAAGATGAGCGTTTATGTTGTCTTATCTTGTCCCAAGAATGATTAAGGTCAAGTAGATGCAATTACAACCGACATCAGCGGGGCGTTCAGAAAGAGTTGATCACGTTTCAATCAGCAAACGTGCTTTCAATTTGGTCTCAATCAATGTTTCTTCTGGTTCGATATAACGAAATCCCTAATTTCAAGCAAAATATGGATAGAAGATGTCCCACTTTTCTTGACAATGCATTTCTTAAGAATTACATATTTCTTTTTCGTTCTTTCTTTTTATTCTTAAAGGACATGTGCTGCATTTATAAATCAATTAGTTTTACATGCGGCGATTCTCTTTGTGCATCGAGAGAACGTGGCCAGGTTTCCAAAGAAAGAAAACAAAACAATGTCAGTGGACGTGTAGGTGTTAGAGACCACTTGCTCACAGCCCACACTTATTGCCACCAAGAACCTGTTTCCATGCTATAAGAATATAAATTGTTCTATTGAAAATGCTACTTCTCCTGTAATCGCAAACGAATCTCACATTTAGAATCTTACATATTTTCATTACAAAGTTTTCATCCATATGAAAAATTTGTATTGAGAATGCAGTGAAAAAATTAGTACAGATTTCAAGGCATCACTACATTTCCTAATTGTAACAATTAGATCTAAATCTGGCAGTAATGCAGCAATGAAAAGCATGTCTTTCTTATGAATGAAAGAAAGCTAACGATCTACCTGCACTTCCATTCATGAACTGCCAAAGGAAATGGTTGAAAGCGTACCGAATTCCGATATTTTCCCTTGGGATCGTTTCAATTCATGTTTTCCCATTTCGTTCAGACATCGTCTACACAAGAAATACTCTTGAATTGTAACGTACACAATTTAATATTTACGAAAATAGTCAATGTACGTGCTATTATAATACATTTTCCGGATATTAAAATAAAAATGAAAAAAGTCTAAATATTAACTATTTACAAGTTTCATCAGATTCGGTAGTTTCCAGTGTATTATTTAGCAATGTTAATTATAATACCACATAGAAGTAAACTTAATTACAAAAATAGTTCATTTGGAAAGTAATCCTATTACTAATTGATCAACGTTATTAGCTATGAAGCAAGTTTTAATTGGCTTTTGAACCGTTAAATGTCGATCGTATCACAAATATTCAATTAAACTCAATTGCATCAATTAAAAAAGAAGTAGCATAATTACTGTACAAAAACGACAATATTTTCATATTTAAAATATACATTCAATCAATTAATTATTTGTGACTTTAAAGCAAGGATCCTAAAGATCGTTAAACGGACACAATGATCATTTAAAACCGTATAAAATAATCTTAGAATTGAACTTAAAAGTTGACTAAGACTAAGCGGATGTAGGTTTTGCTAAGTGCAATGTAATTTGACGACAAATTTGACAATGAGAATTAGGGTGTGAATTGTATAGCCCGCAACTTTATCGTCCAGTGTACACACGTCCAGACATGGGTGGGTTTAAGGATGTTCGCCTCTGGCCTTTCCAAGCCGAATTCAATAACGCCGCAGTAATATTTATAGCGTTATCTTCCATTATTCGACTCCTCCACTTCTTCGATTTCGTGACCACTAATGGATGGACTCAACCTCACAAGAGGTGCATTCCAATTGTAACAATGTTTACTATCGATGTGAATCATCTTCAAACCAAAACGATACACACCCACAATCTTACAATTAGTTGAAGTTCATCTTGTTTTATATATCGAATTTATACCTCTATTTGATGAGATCCTCCATATTTGTAGGTTATATAACAATTTCAAGTAATATTAATACCAGTTTATCTATGGATAAATAGTTGTTCAATGTTTCTCGAAATGACAGGTGTCATTTTGTGTCAGTAATATTAACACTAGTTTGTATATAGTTGAATAGTTGTTCAAAGAATCTCGTAATGACAGCTGTCATTTTGTGTCGATAATATTAACACTAGTTTATACATGGTCAAATAGTTGTTTAATGTATCTCGAAATGACAGCTGTCACTTTGTGTCAGTAATATTAACATTAGTTTGTGGTTCAATATTTCTCAAAATGACAGCTGTCATTTTGTGTCAATAACATTAACACTAGTTTATATATAGTTGAATAGTTGTTCAATGTTTCTCGAAATGATAACTGTCACTTTGTGTCAGTAACATTATCACTAGTGTATACATGATTAAATAGTTGTTTAATGTATCTCGAAATGACAGCTGTCACTTTGTGTCAGCAATATTAACATTAGTTTATGGTTGTTCAATATTTCTCTAAATGACAGCTGTCACTTTGTGTGAAAGCAGTATAATTACAATTATATTGAATTGCGCTGCATGAAAAGGTTGAGAAACACTTGACTAAATCTGCCTTTTTCTTTGCACGTATTACCCTCAAATCGTCATTATTACAAATGCCCTGGAGATGGAGGAGGATATAGCATGGATCTGACATCTGTGATGTGGATACTTGGATCGATTTAGGTGCGAGTCAATGTGTAATACATTTCAGTCTAGTTGTGGGTCCGTTGTGGGCCATCCGCACGTAGTAATCTCAGATCGGGGATCCGATACGTCAGTTCGTAATTGACAGCTGTCAAAATGTGCATTTGAGTATCTTCCCGTGCCCAGAGACGCATACATCACATTCAGTTGTATTCCACATATAGTGCGGATACATTACATATGTTGTTTAACAAATACTTAGATCAGCGAAACAACGTACAAATAAGTACAGATTTTCATTCTTAATTAATTGTGTGTATTTATTATGAAACGTTCGTTGAAAATATTGAGCGTTCTCTGAATAAGCAATGAGCTGTGGGATTGCGTTAAACGAAATGAACATCGTCCGTCGAGTTGCTCAGACCATGAATTAATAAAACCAATTCGATTTGTGCGGTCGAAATACATCTTGTTTTCAGCGAGTTCAATTCACCAATGGGTAAATATGAGGATCTCGTCCGTCTGCAATCGAATATTCATATATGTAACAGGAAATGGTTTGATTGCTGCAGACACGAATGTTAATGCAACGTGAATATAAAGGAAATGCCTTTTATTCTTTACTGTTCTAAGTACGAATTTTGGACTTAGATGTGATAGAGTACTGGAAAATGGTGCATTGGAATGAGTGAATTTTCTGTTTTAAAATGACCCTAAGTTGAATCTGTTGCTATCTGGGACTGCTGAGCAATTGAATGATTTTGCTTACAAATTTTGACATTTTCTAAATACGAAAATTCGAAGGGTTAGATTTCTGGAAAGAGCCTAGACATGAGCCATTTGTCTCGTGCAGGTATTGATTTCCCTGCGGGTTTTAATTAATACCTTCGCAACGATATCACTCCTATATTAATTGAAAAATGATGCGAGCCTTGCTAATTAATGGATGTTGATGATGATGATGACATTAAGGCACGTACTCGTTAATGGGCTCTTTTAGGGATGGTGAGGGAGAAGAAAAAGCGTAAATAAACATCACATCCATGGGATGCTTTTTGCGTTGAAGTGATGGGGTTGTTGGCATATGATTGATTGCCCCTAAATAACTGCGTTATTTTCATACACGCATCCCTAACGCTGGAGCAATGGAAGAAGCACGTCCCCGTCATTCATAATTTGTAAGACATTGTTTTTTCTTTCGTCGCTCCAACGGAATGGATGATGTCGGCTGCTGATGGCTCATGTTACGCCTTCGGATCCGAATTGAAAACACACACAGGCTAAATGATGGAGACACGCTGTTGCATGTGTCACTCTTGTTATTCTTTGGATCTTCGTCCACCACCGATAACGTTTTTACGTCCAATATTTTATACCATTTTATTGTTAAAACATGTCGAAGTTACCGTCACACCCAATACTAATTAACGAGAAGAATAAATAGCACAATTTCAAATTTAATTTAGTTTGATTCAATTGATATTTTATTGTTAACACGTGTTCAATTTATTGTTACACCCAATACTAATTAACGATATGCAGATTAGAAAATAACACAATTTCCAATTGGATTTGGCAATTCACTGTTGTTTCAATTGAAATGCAACAACACCTCGCATATTCACTTATGATATTTCGAAACAAACTAAATTTTAATTGTGATTCACCTATTTGGGTGAATAAGTTTACTAAAAACACAATATTATGAAAGTCATAAAACTACTGGTAATAAATTCCAACTTTTTTAATTATTACTATTTGCTTCTATTTCATCAGGAGCAACGAAAACCTGAAAACATTATCATTTATTCAATAGGTAAATACGCAACGCACTTCAAATTAAATCTTGTTTTTATAAAACTGAAGACGTGTTTACTTTCTCGTTGAATTTATTGCGTTGTATTTACAAAGTATCTTCATTCTACTTACTGTTTCACGAGTATCTGCTTTTAACGTATGCTTTGACAAAAATATAAAACCTTTGTATATACTTTCTTATTATTGATATTGTCATTCATTCATTTTACTTTAATAAGTTGTGAATTAAATCACACAATTATAAATGCATCTGTATTTAATGAGTCTACAATGTCTTACTACACTAATCCCAATGATACAATACGCAATAATATTAAGGAAACGCAAATTTACTCACAGCTTCTTTCAGTAAGAGTAACTTTAACTATGAAAAATTACCACATACATCCATGCAACTGGATCCCGAGAAAGTCGGGGTTTTGATACAATTAGGCTTCGAATGTCGGGATTATGATTGTTGGGAATTAGATTTTGTGTTAAACGCACGTAAAGTGAGTATGTAATCTATTATAATTATATGATGTTACCTAACTATTGAATGTTGGTATTACAGGCACCATCCGACGTGCTTCTTTCTCCTTTCGGTGTAAATTGATTACGTTTAATGCTAATAAATCGATAAGGCGCTAAACCATGGAGCTTGCTAATGGATTTAATCTGCCCTCTATTATCACTTTTTACATTCATCTCCTTTAAGGGTTAATTAACTTGTGGGGGGTTAGCCGTTAAAACGTCAACGATAAATGCATCGAAACATTCCATATTATGTATAGCCCATGTTTTCTCATAAACTTAAATCTTGTGTTTTCTTATTAGCTTAAACCCTATGCGTTCCTTTCTCCCGATGTTTTTCTTGCGCTCGTCGCGTTGCGTAATTAATGTACGCGTACATTTTTTTTTTGTATTGAGCGAGTGACAACATTTTTGGGTTTTCGGACTCAACTGATATAACTGTGAAAAGTTGGCCCACATTGAAATAATTAATAGGAATTCCCCTCTCGCCCATAAATTTCAATGACAATTAATAAATGTCAAGTTGTAAAAATATATATTTCGGTAATTATTTGCTGGTGAGAAATTCTCCGTTCGCTGCTGGTGATGGTAGTTTAAGAGGAGGGTGTGATGGAACGGATTCGAAGACAAGTCCTCGTTGTTGTTGTTGAGGGTGTCAAGTGGACCACTACCGAAAATCTAGAAGGCTGCAGAAATGGCGGCGCACAAGTGGCGTGATTAATATTAGTCAGAGACTAATTAGAAAAGCAGGCTTTGGTGTGCAGCGATCGACACATCTGCGAAGGGGGCTTCATTAAACTGGAGGACGTCTGCGTCCCCGTTCACCTCCTCCCTACGCTCATGGGTGCATTAGCGGCGGCGGGACCACAGACCCAGACCCACCTTCAAAAACGTTATTGATTGTTTGTTTTCCTACTGGCGTTTTAAAATACCAAACCGAGCGACAGGACAGCCCTTCTTCACTTTCTTCCACTTCGACCAACTTTTTTTTCTCTCTTGTTGACCCAAATATTCTAAACCGAAGCGACACGTGGGAATACCATGATTGATGACCATTCTAATCAAATTTCAAGAGCTCACTTCCACACCGAAACACCGCCACAATCGATCCACCAATTCCTTGCTTGCATTTCACAAGTAAACACGCTTTTTTTTAATACAAAATGAAACAATTATCACTATATGTTATAGAATAGAACTAAAATTTCATGACTAAAGCACAGAAAGATCAATAGCCCTTTTCAGCAATACAATTAGAGTTTAATATTTGCAATTATTGTTACGTAATGAATGTGATTATAACAATAGGAGTTTTGCAAACAACAAAAGCTTTTCGGCTGTCCGAGCGTCCAAATAGTGATCAAGTTTTATTATTTGATATGAGTTCACGTGAAAACGGGCAAAAAATATAATCGATAGATCGTAAATATGCAACGTAATGAAAAATGTATGGGGTGAAAAAAAAATGGAGCTAAACAGAAAGCATAGCAGCAGACACGATCGACCAGAGGGTTGTTTATGTTACACACAGGAATAACGGGAGGAAAAGAACGAACCTCGACACTATCTGTCCATACTAAATGGAGGCCACGACAATAACGTAATGAAATATAAAGACACTCTGCCGATAGCAAAATATAATGCGGACAGAGAGAGAGCGTATTTTGAAAAAGATACATGTTTTTCCTATTGAATGCTATCAATCGTGTTGTGTATTAACTTATTCGCTTAGATAATAGCAAATTTTGGAAAGACTTCCATCAAAAGTCCTTTGCATTTAGGCAACAATAACAAGAAATTAACTGAAATCAATATTGTTCTTCAATTAATCTTATTTTCAATGTTAAATAACTTAAAGGCAACTGATTCTATATTTAGAATCGTAAACAATTTAGGATTTTCTCATTCACAGGAACAATAAAATGTCCGAATCTTGAATAGCAACAGAACCGTGCAATATTCGCAACGATCTATTCCTGAACGTGATTTGATCCATTTTCTTCCACTTTTACGACTTGCCAGCTATAAGCACTCTTTGGGGACAGGAAATTCCCGCAGTTAAAACTGCAAAATGTAAGATCCAAAAAAAAAGCTATAAGATAAACGTATGTGTAACAGATTGAAATGGACCATATTTCTTTTAGGCCTTAAAAATATTTTAATTGACAATGTGAAACCACCTTTCGCTTCTCATTTACGAGTCGTAAAGATCGGTTGGGTTGTTACGCAGTTTTATTATCTAAATTTATGAATGTTTCAAACTGATACTTGTAAAGTTATGAGTCAAAATCGAGTGGATTAAAGTAATGAGGTTTTCCTAATGTCTTGATTGATCTGGAAGGGTTGGCAAAATGTTGGAGTGTGCCGATGCGTGAACGGAAGTGAAGTAGTAGGTTTAGAGAAAGGAAAGGAAAAAAAAGGGGCGAGGTCAAGGATCGGTGTGTGTGTGAGGCAAAAAAAAACACACAGGATCACTTCAATTAAGTGCAATCCAATGTTCGAACTTTATTGGAAGCAGGACGGCTTTTCTCTTCTTTTTTTTGCTTTCGTGAACATCGATTTTAGCTCGATAAAAGAGTAAAAGTCTTGCTGTTAATCAATAGATCGCATAACTAGTTGATGTTTGGCAGACCACAAAAGTTAAGCAAATACTTTGATAAATGGACAAATTATGGAACTTATAATAAAGATATAAAGGTTAATAATGGAGGTTACTAAATATATAATAATTTACTAAAGATATAAATGTTACTAAACAAAAAATATCTTACTTGAATAAAAGTTGGACTAATATTCCACTTACATGGAATGTGTATTTGGCTCTAGTCTTACCACACTACATTTGCGAAATTTCGTATAGGTAACTTTGACCTTACAAAAGAGCCACGCAGAATCAAAGGTCAATAAAGATCATCTTTGAGCCTGACCCTTCTCAGAATTATCAGTGAAGTTTGATGTTAGCAAACAACTTAACTTATAAGAACTTGAAGAAAACAAGCCTAGATTGCTCAACAGATTGACTGCTATCCTAATGCATGCTAACTTTAGACCACATATTGAAATGACTGTGGCTAAACTTCAAAAATTGGAGTTGCATTGACTACCAATTCTTTCATAATTTGGACAACTTTTTAATGCTGCAAAATTGGCCTATCAGATATTCATTGATTCTCGTCCACCAGGGTTTTATACCAAACAATATGCCTCTCAAATTCATAAAGTGTATATGACACAGGAAAATGATGAAAATGATCAAAACTTTAATGATTTGATCAAGGATTATTACAACTGAATGGGGTGAATTCCCTAATGAAAGTAAGTCATTTGATCACGGTTTGTAAGAGATATCACCAAACATGAAAGGTTTCCTAAATAATGAAGAAATAGTTGATAATTCTGATGAACTTTCTTGTGCAACATTAACACAACTTTACATCAAACTGGCCTAAACCGTATTTCTTCTTCATTAGTAAAAGCTGTACAATTCGAGTTTCTATTCACATTTTCAGAAAATTAATCTAAATGCTACAAATGTTAAAATATCGCCTACGTTAGGCTCCAAGCATACAATGTGTTAATCAACAACCAGCTTTTCAATGTTTTCATTGAAAATTGTACTTTCATCCAATGACGTACATTTGCGAAAATTTTCTTAACATGAACTGTTCATTGGCGGTCGAGAATTGAACATATGCGGCGATTCATCAATAGCGAATCGAGGAGTATCGATTCGGAATGGACGTAATGCGAGTTCCACATGCCTAGATACATGCCGTCTGTAAATAATAGGCTTATTAACCTATTGCCTTCGCCTATTGTGCTTTGCCCATAAAATTAACGAGCATGAAATTCGTGTCCTCCGCCATACACAGACACACATGACCATTCATCATAGGTAACCAAAACACGGCCCGGTTTTGTGGACAACAGAATCCATCCTCGTAATCCTTTGTCTTCTGTTGCACTCCACTGTAATTAAGCACATTAACGTTTACCTTTGTTTCTGATCCGCACCGAGGTTTATTTCAAATGCATTTAGTAAAACAATCATTAAAAAAACTAATAATTACTTAGTAGATAAACTACTTAATTGAAATTTGAAATTATTTGAATTTAAAACTGACAAATTAATGTATTATTATTACTATTATTCCGGATTGACTACGCTATTGTTATTTCAATGAAATTCGAATCAATTTATGCAATAATTTATCAACGAAATACAAAAACAATATCAATTAGTTTCGGTGCAAAAGTCATATTTGATAGTTTGTGTAATAAATTCCTCGCTTTTTGGAGCGTTTGTTGTTCCGCAATTTGTCAGCAAAATAAACTCGAATCTAGTATCATCAATATCTGTAACATAATATTGTAGCTCTGTGTAAATAGTTTCCAAAAAAAACGTAATTGGGACAATTTTAATTAAAATTCGATTGAAAAAATACAACATCCTACGTTTCATATAGTTTCTCTATAGAGTATATTCTAAAAAAGTAGTGCTTTTTTCGAACAAAATAAAGAGTTTTCTATAGTTGTTGAAACGCAATTGTGAAACAAATTACGGTGAAAACTAAATATAAAGATTGTTAATAAATAAATCAACTATGAAGATAAATTTGAACTTTATGAAAGATATTTAAGATATTAATTAATTGAAATGATAATCAGAAATGCTAAGTATTTCGCAATTAGATCGTGAATAATTGGAGGATCAAATCGTCAAAGTAATTGATATTAATTGTAATTTTAAATGTTACCTAATTATTTATAGAATTCAATGTTAATTAAAGTAGATGTTGCTGTATTTGCAGTTGTTGTGCATCCAGTTTACGTTTTTCCTGTTACGAATTTCGAATGAATGTGGATGAATTCTCGTTTATCGTGGAATAATTCCGCCTTTCCGTTTGCAACCAGGAATCGGGCTGACGGCCACGTAAAGCGATTAACATTTAATGCATTAATTGCAAACGAGCCGGCCGACGGTAATTCGAAATCTTCGTAATTAAACGCCTTTCGAGTGCACGCCAGAAATATTCTCTTCGCTCTTCGTACGAGCACTTTGCGCGCTTTGATATTTGCTAGATTTCAGATTCGACATGCTATTCATCTCCCCGTCACAGTTTGCATCGCTTTGCGCTTTAAACATTTCATTTATTGAAGTTTTCCCTGAAAAGATCTCGTCGTGTATAATCATCTGAAATTGTGTCATAGGTGGAAGTTATTTCGATGTTTTTTGTGATACATTGCTGTCGTAATTGATAAAATAGTGTTTGTAAGTTTTCTGATGAAGCTTTTCAAAGAATGAAAATCTTGGATTAAAATACAAGTAAAGTACCTATGAATTTTGATCAGATTGTTGAAGTTATTGAAATTGTAATCAAATTTATGAAACAGATATTGTTGTAATTAATGTAGTATAACGTTTGTAGGTTTTTTTGGAGAAGCTTTTCAAAGAATGAAAATCTTGGATTAAAATACATGTAAAGTATCTATGAATTTTGATCAGATTATTGAAGCTATTGAAATTGTAATCAAATTAATGGAACAGATATTGTTGTAGTTTATGTAGTATAACGTTTGTAAGTTTCTTTGAAGAAGCTTTTCAAAGAATGAAAATCCTGGATTAAAATACAAGTAAAGTACCTATGAATTTTGATCAGATTATTGAAGTTATTGAAATTGTAATCAAATTGATGAAACAGATATTGTTGTAATTAGTGTCGTATAACGTTTGTAAGTTTCTTTGAAGAAACTTTTCAAAGAATGAAAATCTTGGATTAAAATACAAGTAAAGTATCTTTGAATTTTGATCAGATTATTGAAGTTATTTAAATTGTAATCAAATTCATGAAACAGATATTGTTGTAATTAATGTAGTATAACGTTTGTAAGTTTCCTTGAAGAAGCTTTTCAAAGAATGAAAATCTTGGATTAAAATACATGTAAAGTATCTTTGAATTTTGATCAGATTATTGAAGTTATTGAAATTGTAATCAAATTGATGAAACAGATATTGTTGTAATTAATGTGGTATAACGTTTGCAAGTTTCTTTGAAGAAGCTTTTCAAAGAATGAAAATCCTGGATTAAAAAACAAGTAAATTATCTATGAATTTTGATCAGATTATTGAAGTTATTAAAATTGTAATCAAATTGATGAAACAGATATTGTTGTAATTAATGTAGTATAACGTTTGTAAGTTTCTTTGAAGAAGCTTTTCAAAGAATGAAAATCTTGGATTAAAATACAAGTAAAGTATCTTTGAATTTTGATCAGATTATTGAAGTTATTGAAATTGTAATCAAATTGATGAAACAGATATTGTTGTAATTAATGTCGTATAACGTATGTAAGTTTCTTTGAAGAAGCTTTTCAAAAAATGAAAATCTTGGATTAAAATACAAGTAAAGTACCTATGAATTTTGAACAGATTATTGAAGTTATTAAAATTGTAATCAAATTAATGAAACAGTATTTACATCAGAGCAAACTATTAACAACAAGAAGTAGAGTGAAATATAATATTTGCAAAAAAATGTGGAAGCAGATCGTGGGATTGAAATATTTCCAGAATTAATTAGGTTAATCAGTTACAAGCAGATTAGGTTTCTTGTAGTAGAGAGCTAGTTTTACTAGATCTTAGTAAGAGTTTGGTTTTTCCCATGTTGTAAATAAGACCATAGCCCTTTGCAACAATAGCATTTCAAAATATAAACATACTAATTGCATTCGATTTTGTGAAACATTCCGTGCTTGAAATGCGTTACAATCTCTGTGCACTGTTTAAATTGAAAGTTGCACGACATTGTCGGAATGCTTTCTTCCTGATTTTCGACTTCCTCGTCATCATCATCATCATTACTAGATATAAATGAATTGCACGCCCACTGCATTAGAGTTAATAACGCAACTTGAGGGAATTCAACAAAACAAAGCACACAAAAAGAAGACTTCATTTATCAACACTCTTATTCTCGTTGATGTTGCTGCTGCTGCTGCTGCTTCTTTGTCGGTTGCTGACTTCTTGCGCATTTCTCCCAATGCCGTTTTATTATGCAAGTATACATCTCTAATAGATTCTGCAATTAAACAATTCTTGGTAATTCCAACACATGCGCTGCATCTGTTACATATTGCTCCTCGTCGCCAATTCCTTTCTTTTCATCGCTTTTCCAAGGTTAAACTGCTTGTTTTTCGTTTGCTTCCCTTAAAAATCTATTCAATTGGGTTGCATTTCAATAACCCAACGCAAAACATTGTCTGTATATCAATATATTACACATTAACTAAAAGAAATTAATTAGTTACAATTAAGTGCAGCAAGTGTTCAAATCAAAATTAAAACATCATCATAATTAAAGTGTGCCACGGAAGTTTTACTAGTTCGAGTGTGCTGTGAACTAAAAACATAAGTGGAAAGGAAAAAAAAAACAAGCACTGAAGCATTTAAAAAGCATATAATTATATAGTTGATTTAAGTTAACTTTATTTTGATGAAACATCTTTCGTTGCTTCAACAATCAACTTTTTTCCTTGATTTCATAAGTGTATGTTTACTTAATTAATGTGATAAGAAGCATTTTTTATTAAGAATTTGTCATGACATCAATTTTTTGCAATGCGGTTTGGAAAAAACCTCGATTCGGGGAAATTTATAATTAGGTATGAAATTATTGCGAATCCGAAATTACTCCAAAGGAAATCTGCGGTGATTCAGCTGCAATTGGGTCGGCTAAGAATAGGGCAAAATTGCACTGAGGCCTACTTGCTTGGATCTTGCAAATTTTGATATTCCATCAATCTAATATCAATGGTTGTAATATAGGATTAAAGTTCTAGATTGTTGAAAGATGTTTAGCATGTTGAACAACTTTTTTTTACATGTAATAGTTGAATTCCTTAGTTTGGAGAATAGTTCTCTTAAGAAAATGGATTGAAATATAATTAATAGTGAATAAAAGCTCAATTTTTCACGAAATCTTTCTTGTTTTTTAAATGAACAAAATGTGAAAAACTTCATATATTATTAATTAAACAATGTATTTTTACATATAATAGTTGAATTCGTTCTTTTGGAGTATACTTCTCTATAAGAAATTGGTTTAAAGATGATTAATAGTGAATTAAAGCTCAATTTTTCATGAAATCTTCCTTGTTTTATGAAAGAGAAAAATGTTAAAAACCATTGATATATTATTAGTTAAACAATGTATTTTTACATATAATAGTTGAATTCATTCTTTTGGAGTATACTTCTCTATAAAAAATTGGATTAAAAGATGATTAATAGTGAATTAAAGCTCAATTTTTCATGAAATCTTTCTTGTGTTTTGAATGAACAAAATGTGAAAAACTGTTGATTTATTATTAGTTAAGCAATGTTTTTTTACATATAATAGTTGAATTCATTCTTTTTGAGTATACTTCTCTATAAAAATTGGATTAAAAGATGATTAATAGTGAATTAAAGCTTAATTTTTCACGAAATCTTTCTTGTTTTTTGAAAGAGCAAAATGTGAAAAACTGATGATATATTATTAGTTAAACAATGTTTTTTACATATAACAGTTGAATCCAATCATTTTGAGAACAATTCTCTATAAAAAACTGGTTTAAAAGTTTATTAATAGTGAATTAAAGCTCAACTTTTCACGAAAT
>JAFMTC010000879.1:32089-47890 GCA_018845635.1 Nicrophorus orbicollis | reverse complement strand
AAACTATTGATATATTATTAGTTAAACAATGTATTTTTACATATAATAGTTTAATTCATTCATTTGGAGTATACTTTTCTATAAAAAATTGGATTAAAAGATGATTAATAGTGAATTAAAGCTTAATTTTTCATGAAATCTTTCTTGTTTTTTGAATGAACAAAATGTGAAAAACTGTTAATATATTATTAGTTCTTTCTACATACAATAGTTGAATGATGAAAACAAAACTATTAATATGAGAATGTGTAAACAAATGTTCACTATCCAATAGGAATCTGGAGTTTGAGGTGAATTTCGTGGCTTTCAATTTGGAAAAGATTTATGCCGGACTTCACACATCGGACGGATCCAAAGCAAACCTATTTATCACCCTGCGCTTGCTTATCGTTCGTTCGCTCGTCCTTTCCCAGCTTTCCCGTAAAATAAGGGATGCGCAAAGGGGGACGAAATCTCCAACAACCTTCCTACGGTCTTAGTACTCCGGCAACTCGCTCCGTGATAACTTGCGCAAAGTAAAAAATCTTTAGAAAAAAAAGTGAAACAAACGTGTTAACTCAAGTGTTTTATTATATATTCCATCGACTTTAACGCCAGGTACATTAACATATTATAATTAATTCTGAATTCATGAATTGAATTGTTAATTTTTTGTAATTAAGTGCAACAACATAAAATCTATTTGGATTGAAAATAAAGTTATTTTTTCGTTCACCAAATCATCATTTCAATATATAAACATAACTATTTAATACATAACATAAACAGTAATGTCTTAATTATCATAATTTGTCTCAGTAATTTAAAAAAAAAAAGACAATTAAACATATAATTATAAAATCAATTTCTACTCAAATTATTTTCTATTACTTGAAACTATTGCAGTTTCAAACATTCTAATTTACAATTTCCGGTGTAGAGTTGACTAATTGTAATCAAAAAATGGATCACCTCATTAATTTAACTATTTAAAATTAGTCAACAAAAAAAGATTTGCATCGAATTTGCATTTTCTTGTATTAAAACTAGATTAATTTCTTATTGTCAACTATGTTTTGTGTATCATTTTCATTGAAAATGTATGCAGTTTGTTAATCATTGTCACTGAATGATTTCCTGAAGTTTATTTTCTGTTTTTTCTTCGTATTCACACAACTGTGTGCTATTGTTGCTTGTTATTTGAATTCTCCACCCTCTTCCAACCATTGAACACTTCGGGGTTGGTATTGTTGTTACGAACACTTGTCCTCTTAATTAACTGAAATCTAGTTAGTGCAACGAAGTAATCGAAGCTTTCATGAAATAACGAGCATTTACCAAGGACCTCGCACTCCTGGCTGCACGATTCACATCAATTAGTAATAATTATAAATACGTAATACAGTCAGCATTATAAACCGAGCTTTGAACTGCAAATTTCGACAAAACACACTTGATGTTCAATGAGCAAATAACATAACGAATGTAAAGATTTCAAGTTTTATATACCCAAATCTCCTTAAGTCATAGGAAATTCAATCAATTTAAGAAAGAAAAGCGTATAAAATTCACGACCGAAATTCGGCTTATCACCAGTTATTATGTAAGCAATATTTTCCTTTTTATCTCGACGTTTTATCAGGTTAGGCTCGGTTACCTCGTATCGATTTCAGCCTTCCTCCCTCTCTCCCCTTGACACCCCAAAAGTGTGAGCAAGAGTAAGATACACACAAAAAAAACGAAGGACGAAGGACTCTTTGATTTATTTACGCGTTTAGCTATTCTGCATGCAGTTGGCCACAATATACGTATTCTATCCGAAGAGGAAAGGCGAAATGAAAGAAACGTTTCCTTTTCGGATAATGTGAATGTGGGCTTTTGCGGTAATTCCTCCTCGTCCTTCGTAAGCAGGTAGCCGCAGATGTGCACCTCGTTTACTTTTACGTAAACTGACAAGAAATTACAAGGGTTCTCTTTTTTACTTTTGCACTCATATTTTTTTTATTGTATGAAAAGGAAACGCCAATTTGAATAAAGCACAGAAAACCTGAAGCAATTTCATGAAATAATTTACACAAACGAATTCATGTAATTAGGATTTCTAATTAATTTAGTTAACATTTTCAAACAGCTTAGCAGAATCAAGATTGAAATGTAATTAAATTCATATTTTTCATTAATTATGTTTAACTTTCTATCAGGCTTTCAATTTCCATTTGTATTGAAATAAAACGAATGCAAGTTGATTAAAGTTGAAGAAACTGGATTCCAAAAAAAGCAAACAACTCGGCTTTTCTCTTTAGTTCCATTTGCATTATTCGCTGACCTACAAAGAAAAGAAATGAAGGAGCTCCGCAGAATTCCGGAATACCGAAGTTCTTGGGGAATCGGCTAAAGAGAATAGAGGGAAAAAAGGAAAAACTGTGAATGGAGAGGCGAAGCCAAAGAAGAATTCGATTAAAAGTGAGATATTGCAGATGGAAAAGCGGAAAAGCCTTTCTTTTAATGCGTTTAAGCTAATCGTGCAACAATTAGACGTTTGAGCGAGAAAGTTAACGACCTTTCGAAATGATTGTTTTTTTTTCTTTCTATCTTCTTCATTCATTTCGAGGGAATGCTAAACGATTGTTGTTTCTACAATCCTCTCATCAGGAAGATTGCGACGCCGGTTAGAATTTCCATGTCCGCTTATTGCAGTGAGGATTTCGGTTGAAGATCGTTTAAGAAAATGCAGAGATTTCAGCAATTCAATCTGTTTGGTTTATTGTGTTTAGTAAAGTAAATCCAAGATCATTACTTTTTACATTCTTCTGGTGCAGATGTATATGAAATAATGAGTTCAGCAATTTTTATCATATTTGAGTCATGGTGTTGATGATTCATTGTATGCAACAAACATTTCGTCGACCGCAGAATATCAGTTTCTTATCAGAACATTTGTTATCTGCATAGTAACGTTTTGATTGTAATTGATATAAACATTCATCGTAACATAAGGAATCGAGTTCTGTAACTGACTTATTTCATTTCTTCTCTCATTTTCAATAATCTCCTTCACTCTTTGTTTGTTATAATAAACTGTACACTATATTTTAAAGAGTGAACTTTAATTTGAATTTTTTAGTATTGATTAACCGTATATACTTTTCGAGAAATGAGCAATCATTTCATCAACTTTGAAAGTGAATTACAACTAAATGATCAACAATACAACTATACCAGTATATACGTTTAAAAGTGTGATTTTTCAGCTTCAATTTGAATGGCTAAGTATTAATTTGCCGTATATAGTTTTTGAGATATAAGTTAAAATGCTTTTTTTGATATTTAATAAAACATTTCTTCAAATTTGATAGTGCAATACAGCTAGCTGACGAATGATACAACTATACTAGTAAATATATTTAAAAGAGTGATTATTCAGCTTTACTTTGAATGCTTAATTATTAATTTGTCACATAAACTTTTCAAGATATAAGCAAAAATGTAAAGACACTGCTTTTTTCGATGCTTAAAAAACAATTGTTCAACTTTGACTGTCAATAACAGCAAAACGACAAATGTTGCGACTGTACTAATACATACATTGTAAAGAGTGACTATTAAGCTTTAATTTGATTATCTAAATTTTAATTTGTCGCTATTCGTTTTTGAGATATAAGCAAAAATGTAAAGAGACTGCTTTTTTAGAGGCTTAAAGAACATTTCTTCAACTTTGACAGTGAATTACAGCCAAACGACAAATGATACAATAATACCAATGCATACATTTTAAAGAAAGACTATTCAGCTTTAATTTGATTGCTTAATTATTAATTAGACGCTATTAGTTTTCGAGATATAAGCAAAAAATGTAAAGAGACTGCTTTTTTTCGAGGCTTAAAAAACATTTCTTCAACTTTAATAGTGCACTGCAGCTAATTGACTAATGATACAACTATACTAGTAAATATATTTAAAAGAGTGATTATTCAGCTTTAATATTAATGCTTAACTATTACTTTGTCTCTATTCGTTTTCGAGTTATAAGCAATAATGTAAAGAGACTATTTTTTCCAATGCTTAAAAAACAATTGTTCAACTTTGACAGTTAATAACAGCAAAATGATAAATGTCACGACCATACCAATTTATACATGTTAAAGAGTGACAATTCAGCTTTAATTTGATTGCCTAATTGTTAATGTGTCTGAATTAATTTTCGAGATATAAGCAAAAATGTAAAGACTGTTTTTTCCAATGCTTAAAAAACAATTGTTCAACGTTGACAGTTAATAATAGTAAAACGACTATTATTGTCTTTTTTTCAACAATTTCCATCAAATAATTATAGAATTGTTGAATTATGTTATAATGTATTACGTTTTCTCTAATATTTTCAGTTAATTTTGATTAGTTGATTATTGTTTCATAAATTAAGTTATTATAAAAACAAAGTTGAAATTTCTTTTTTTCTTGTCTTTTTAAACAAATTTAATGAGACAATAAGTTTCAATCTATTTTTTTTTTGTTAATTTTGATTGGTTTTTTAAATTAAATACTATAAAAAGTATTAATTTTCTTCTAAATTTTAGTTTTTTTTTGTTAATGAAACAATTGCCAATATTAGCATGTAGACTAAGTATTCAATCGATTTGTAAGTAAACTGTAAATTGCACATAATAACATAACGCAACCTAAGCTAAGAGTGCGACAACCTAACTTAAAAATAGCAAAGTGTGTCAAACTACTTATAGAAGCGTTTGCACTCTAAACTATATACAATTTTAATAATAATAATAACATTTATTGCAACAACAACTAAAAAAACATGTCAACTCAATACCTAAGAAAAATAAAGTATAATTACTGAAAAGGGCTATAAACTATAGCCTAATTGTATTATTTATATTATTAATTCATATGAAAAGCTGTAAATAAATAAATGGATTGGTAACATTGAAATAATGGTAAATTATTTACATATGATATTTATTTATAACGGAGTTAAATATTATATTAATTTTACTCAATTTTAAATAAAATATTTAAAAAATTAATTAAGTCCAGAAAATTCCGTCTGGTTAATGAATATTTCAACGTGAAGTAACGAGCAAATATCATATTTTTTTGTTAATTATGTTTGTTAATGATTGATATATAAATAAATACACTTTATAGTATTCTGTTTAGCATATAGAGTCAGGTTTTCGTTCGTAATTTAAATAAATCTCGCGTATTTCGCTACGAATTAGTATTCGGGAGATTTCTTGGAAAGCTCTGCGCATTTATTTAAGGTATTGTTATCTCGTGTAGTAAAAGCTCGCACCTTTCCCTCTGGATCTCTCCTTCTCTTTCT
This sequence comes from Nicrophorus orbicollis, assembly GCA_018845635.1. Taxonomy (NCBI): domain Eukaryota; kingdom Metazoa; phylum Arthropoda; class Insecta; order Coleoptera; family Silphidae; genus Nicrophorus; species Nicrophorus orbicollis. The sequence goes on along the minus strand of JAFMTC010000879.1, from coordinate 42,573 downwards.
CCGCCTGTTACATATTAATGTCACGCCTTGAGACAGAAAGAGAGAGATTTGTGGTGTTCCGGTTACCATCAATCATCGCCCATCCCCGAGCAAAAGAAGGAAAAGCTCTTCCCGGACAAACTTGTTCACGATTGTGGTGTGTCCACGAGGCTGGGCCCCGCACGTAATTGGGTCCATTCGTCTCGTAGACAGGATTGAGAATTAGAAAACGAATCTGATTAATTACGACGCTCTTGGTGAAGAGGAAGCAAAGAGGACCGAAACAATGTTACCATTATACGGGTGATATCGGCTGCGTGGAAAGCTTCGGATCGTTTAGAGTTTATCTTCGTGCAAGTGTGTGTCTGTGGGAGAGGATGAAAAAGGTTGACAAGGGATCGAGTCGAGGGCGTTTGTTAAAAATCTTGTACGGAAAACAGACACACGAAAAACAAAACGATGATAGTCTCATGTGTCATAATTTATAACCCTGCATCAACAATAGCTATAAACAGTTATTATGTAACTAGTTTGAGATATAACGGTATTAATTTGATAAATTCTTTAATTAACATTAGATTGAATTCAAGTTTGTTAGTAGTCAAAATGAAATAAAGCAGTATTTTAACTTTTTGTTTATATTGCGAAATATAGGGCAGATAGCCTCTATTTTCTTTTATTGTATTTCTATTATATACAGTTTATATTTGTGGTTGTAGTTGTTGTACCAATAAACGTTATTATAATTACGAAACATAATGATAAAAATTAATAATTAAGCAATAAAATTATAGTTAAATAATCACTCTATAGAGGAAGTATACTGATATAGTTATAATATTGATTATTTTGCCTTAATTTATTGGCAAATTTTTAAAGAAATCTTGATTTTAAGTGTCTTTACATTTTTGCTCATATCTCGGAAACTAATAGAGACAAATTAATGGTTAAGCATTCAAATTAAAGCTGAATAATCACTCTTTAAAATGTATGCATTGGTATTATTGTATCATTTGTCGTTTGGCTGTAAGTCACTGTCAAAATTGAAGAAATATTTTTAAGCCTCGAAAAAAAGCAGTCTCTTTACATTTTTGCTTATATCTCGAAAACTAATAGCGTCTAATTAATAATTAAGCAATCAAATTAAAGCTGAATAGTCTTTCTTTAAAATGTATGCATTGGTATTATTGTATCATTTGTCGTTTGGCTGTAATTCACTGTCAAAGTTGAAAAAATGCTTTCGAAAGCTTCGAATAAAGCTGTCTCTTTACATTTTTGCTTATATCTCAAAAATTAATAGCGACAAATTAATAATTAGGCAATCAAATTAAAGCTTAATAGCCACTTTTTAAAATGTGTGCATTAGTGTAGTTGTATCATTTGTCGTTTGGCTGTAATTCACTGTCAAAGTTGAAGAAATGTTTTTGAAGCCTCGAAAAAGAAGAAACTGCTTACATGTTTGCTTATATCTCGAAAACTAATAGCGACAAATTAATAATTGGGCAATCAAATTAAAGCTGAATAATCACTCTTTAAAACGCATATATTGGTATAATTGTATCGTTAGTTATTTAGCTGTATTGCACTATTAAAGTTGAAGAAAATTATAAAAAAAAGCAGTCACTGTACATTTTTACTTATATCTCGAAAAATATGTACGATAAATTAATACTTAGCCATTCAAATTAAAGCTGAAAAATCACTCTTTTAAACGTATATATTGGTATAGTTGTATCGTTAGTCGTTTAGCTGTAATTCACTTTCAAAGTTGATAAATTCAGAAGAAATTTCAGTCTCGATTTTATAGCAGTTTCATTTAAGAAACAACCTTAATTAACTAATCGAAAATAACTGAAAATATTAACGAAAAAATAGATTGAAACATATTTCGAAACTGAACAATTTTATTTAACATTTCTACGACAATTAGTAATCTCGTATTAAGTATTTAATGTACAAGTTACTTGTCAAATACGTTTCAGTACAAACCACGTGATACTTGTCAAATGCTGCGTATGATTTCAACGTATTGCTCACATGAAATACTACAACATTCAATTCCATTTAACATTTCTACGGCAATTAATAATCTCGTATTAAGTATTTAATAAATAAGTTACTTGTCAAATACATTTCAGCACAAACCACACGATACTTGTCAAATATTGCGTATGATTTCATCGGATTGCTCACATGAAATACTACAACATTCAATTTCATTTAACATTTTTCAACGCCAATTAATAATCTCGTATTAAGTATTGAATATACAAGTTACTTGTCAAATACGTTTCAACCCAAACCACACGATACTTGTCAAATACTGTGTATGATTTCATCGCATTCTTCACATGAAAAACAACAACATTCAATTGCATTTAATATCTTTCTACAACAATTAATAATCTCGTATTAAGTATTTAATATACAAGTTACTTGTCAAATACTGCGTATGATTTCATCACATTCTTCACATGAAAAACAACAACATTCAATTGCATTTAATAACTTTCTACGACAATTAATAATCTCGTATTAAGTATTTAATCTACAAGTTACTTGTCAAATACATTTCAACACAAACCACACGATACTTGTCAAATATTGCGTATGATTTAATCGCATTCTTCACATGAAAAACAACAACATTCAATTGCATTTAATAACTTTCTACGACAATTAATAATCTCGTATTAAGTATTTAATATACAAGTTACTTGTCAAATACTGCGTATGATTTCATCGCATTGTTCATATGAAGAACTACAACATTCAATTGAATCGAATTGTAATGATTGATTTTTGTATTGTAAATTCTTTGGGAAAGCGTTTGGAAAGTTTTCCAAACAGAATTCGTCATAGGAAAATTACAAATCGACGTGGAAAACTGTGTATCCTCGTTGGACTGTTTGTGAAGAGCTCATGAACCGAATGCAGTGCCATGGACTTGTCAATATTAATCAAAGCTCTGTAAACGTCAGAAAATCAATACTAGAAACTGCGATTGCAATTGCATTCCAACTGGATTCGAACAGTGAAAAGTGTACACAAACAGTTCCAAATTCGAATTGTCACCAACGAAATTTGATGTGTTTGCACGAATTTGAATGAATAATAAATATAAAATAATATAAAAAACAGCGAGTCTGTTAATGAATGAAAAACTTGTAAGAAAGTTTCTGTTATATTTGACTTGTAAAATGAGTATTCACCCCTCCGGGTATTTAACTTTTTTCTCTTACATAATAGACCAGGTAACCCACTCGACTGTGAGAATAAATTAAAACTTTTCTTTACTTTTTTCGGTTTAATATTATGCAACGACTGATTTATGGATTCAATCATGATCGGTGATGACGATGATGATGATGATACACTCATCCCAAACTCTTTTCTTTACACACTCTCTCCTATATAGTGGTTATTAAGTGTTGATTTTAGCTGGGGGAGGGCGGTTCCCTTAATTTTAGTGGACAATGCCTTTCCTTGTAGCCCCAAACACAATGGACATGAGCAGGTGGACGACGTTCAATTCAAACAAGAAAAAAAAAACAGGGGGACTTTTCGAATAAGAAACACGTTAATTTCGGCATTTCCTTTAAACTTACACAACAAAAACTTTTGAGAGGATAAATAATACCAATAGTTTCTTTTAGAATTACAGTTTATTTCTTAAAAAGTCCATAATATCTGAAATTGAATCAACTTTTAAAATGTGAACACTAGATTTTGTTTAATATAAATATGATCAAATTAATACATTTTTTACCATATTTTTCAATACATTGTTGTAATATTCTTCAAATTAACGAAATTCGAATATTTCATGATTCGATTGATTGTATGTTTATCCAAAATTTCACTTATATAATTTTCTATGTTCCAAACGAAATAATTATGTTTTCTTATCTTACAGAATTCTACATATCTGAATCAAATAGTTACTGCAAAGGTAAGTTCTACAATAATCAAACTTTCTCACCTAAACAATCTAAATCTAAACAAACAACTATTACAAAACTGTGAAAAAAGGTGCATTTAAACGAACAAATCTGAAGTTGGGTGGGTTTTAAAGTATACTTGAAAGACTAACCGAATAAGTTTTGCCGTCGCATCATGTTCTAATTATACACGCATAATCATAATGAGAACGCATTGTTGACCAAATTACGTAACGGCTGCGTATGGTAAAATGTTGAGGTTGCTGCTGCATGACGAATCGGAACGTAGTATTTTTACGCCAGACGCTCAGTGTTCTGACTAATCTCAGGAAATCGTTGCGAAAATAAATCGTTTGATACGATTCGCAAACGAAATTGAAGTGTTACAGCTTATAACACACTCGAAAATGAAGCGAATGAAAAAACCACGCCATGAATCATCATCAATCTGAACATTGAAAATGAAAAGTGTAACTTTTTTACAAAGCGCATAATTCATCCAATCAATCTTCTATTTTCATAAACAAATTTACAAATTACGTTTATTGTTTCATGTTAAATTATAATTATTAATTAGTGAATATTGATTTGATAATAAATTACTAATGGTAATATTCATTTTAAATTTATCAAAGCTTGATTAATAATTAAACTGTTATGAATTAACTATGTCAACAGTAATTATAGTGTTTTTTGTTAGTTTCATACTCAAAATTAGAAATCTTGGATATTTGATATAGCAGAAGTGAAACAATCGTTTCGAAATCCCGACAATGATGAAATCCCGAAAATCATAATCCCAAAAACAAGTGATACAAAATAAGTAATTGTAATTCCTACATTTCATTCACCTCTTATTCACTGGCATTGATCAAACATTTCAGATGTAGCACAAAGTTGGATTGTGATGAATTCATCTTCTCACCCTTGCTTTACTTATATATATATTACTCTTATTTCGATAAATCTTCACACTCATATTGATTTGTCAACTCTTCGGATTTCATCTTATATAATACTTCAAATTCATTGAACTACATTTTAAATACTATTCGCAATAATCAAACCATTTCTCCAACATATTGGGAAACTTCTTGAAGAATGTTAACTTGACTCGTTCTTAGATCTCAAATACATTTACATCTATTTTACCTTTTAATCAACTCTTTTCTTCCTACTTTCACTTGACTCTTCAATTGCCATGAATATAGCTGTCTTAAACAGTACGTTATCAATGTTTACAAATTATTGCGCTCCAATGTCCAAAATCCTATAAAATTTTCAGGATTCATTTATGGGTAAAACTTCGCTGCAAATGTCGTAACTCGTGTGGAAAAGTCGTGAATTGGAAGCGATTGTTGTCGCCATCATCATCATCATCATCGTTTTCCTATATAGCCGAGGAGGAGTGGTCCGAATCCCATTGTGCTTCTGCCCAGGAAGATAATAGCCGAGCCGAGCATTTCCACTAGATTTAAATATTACCTCTGCATCTCCCTATTTCTCTTCAACTCCCAATACTTCTTCCTACCTCTCTCTCTCTCATTCTCTCTATAGACAGCATTCCAATTAACATAAAGAAACTAAAACGGAGTCTGTTATGAGTAAATGCTGCAGTTGAGAGAGAGATGCATCTTTATGCTTAGTGCTGAATGCATCGTCTTTAAGGATTATGCGGGTATAATACGCGTGAGAAAGGTGTTCCATATACACTGTGGACCGCTTCTTGCGCGCCTTTTTGTTTTATTCCCCCATTGCTCTTTATTAATCAGTAAAAGGAATTGTGAAAATGCGAAATCGAAAAACGCAAACAGAGAGAAGAATTTCCCTGCAGTTTCTAATAAACAAACGATTTACTTGCAGGCTTTCGCATACTTGCTTTCCACTTGAAAACATTGCGTTTTCTTCATACAACATATATGAAAAAGCTAATTGTATACGTTTTTGTGAGCTGATTTTAGATTTGTTTTGAGTTTAGTTGAATCAACCATTCATAAGATTTTATGCATTAACAGAAGAAAGTATTAGTGCAGAGCCACCAATGACGTGCGGACCAATCGAACGATAGGACCAATGTAATAGATGAATAACGAAACAAAAAAAGCATGTTTTGCTGATCCCACTTTTACCGTCCGGTGAAATGATTCGTAACTCCAAGAACTGCCAACATTTCTATGACTCTCTTATTTGCGAAACGCACTTCTTTCGTGGACCAATAAAGATTCTTCAAACATTCTTGGAAGCTATGATTCGTCGTGATGCAGACCCAACCCATTGTTTTGTTATAATCTCCTCATTTCAATTGTCAAATAAGTCGAATGTATTGTTGCTTGAATTTACTTGATTTTTTGAAAATATTTCTATTTACTTGCACTTGGCTTGGTAACTTAGATCCTCTTGTTGCTAATGACATATCCAATTGATCTACAGTAGCCACAAATGATGCCAATTTTAGGCTAAGATTAAGAAAGTTGCCACCTAAAGTCTCCTTTGTTTGTTTCAAACTAACCAAGGACAGAAAGACCTACAGTTTATTACTAATAGCCAATCTTTTAGAATTTCAAGCAATTTGTTGTACATTATTTGTTATATCTAATACTATGCCCACAATGTAATTTTGCATCTAATGGGCCTCTCTATCTACTTTAGGTACATCAACCAAAACTTGAAACCACTAAATTCTCAAAGAAACGTCTTTTATTTTTTCATCTGATCATTTCAGGTAATCCTGACTTATAATCTTCTCACTCACTTCTCAGTTAAGGGATCAAACTAAATCTTTAGGGAAATGACACTACATAGTTTCAATTTTAACATCTTCCGTGATCATCTCACATCTCCCTTTTGACTATATCTGAAACATACACATATTTGAAAGATAAACCAAATGCAAAACACAGTTATCCGTGATTGAATGGCAACTGCAATCGGCTGTAATTGCTTAATGCAATGCGATTGCGGCCTGCGGTCATTCCGAATTGATTGATACCTAAGTGGGAGAAAACTCTCTCTGAACCAAATGCATATACACATGTATTTGTTTAGTTGTACCATGAGATGCACTTAACACGAATCATTGAACCTAAATAGTCGTAGATTTTTACGGAGGTCTTCGAACCGCGATTCTTGTTTTGGCAGACGCCGCCTGGTCGGTTTGTTTTCGTGCTTCCGGCCAAAAGGCGTTACGTAATGATCCCAAAGGTTGGGTGTTTCGCGTTTGGCCGCTATTGTGCGACGCGTGGAATGTAAATTGGATGCAGCGGCGGAGTTGTGTGTTGCAGTGCAAGTTATGTGAACGGGTATAATAATGCACCACATGCAGTAGCTTTTAGCGGGATGCGATATTGGAACAGTCAAGAGATCCGTGTGTATGTTATTTTAGCGGTATGACAAATGCTGACTGAGGTGAACGCACTGCACCGTCCGGCTGCTTGCAATATTCACGGCACGACCTCCTCCTCCTCCACCACCTCTTCCTTCTAACTGACCATTTTAACATTGATTGCAAGAACGTGTCGGCCGAAAATTAAACGGCCTCACGTGTTCAAACGTGTTCGTATTCTTCTGCATTTCCTCCAACAACAAAAACCAACAATAACACTTCTTTTGCACCATGTTTGTCAGACAAATGTTAACATGTCCACATTTAAAACATGGTTATCCACATACAAAATATGGTCGAATTTGTAAAGATTTAACTAGTTATTCTCTGTAAACTTCCATTAAGGAAATTGTTATGAAAACACTTATATTTTCTTATATAGTTCAAAAACAATGCTTAATCACTATTAATCTAAATTGCATTGGCAATATGTTCTATTATTACTATTAGTTCTAAATATAAAATTTCATTAAAATTGTTAGTATTGAACAGTATACCTCGCTTTACGGCCTAGATACGTCCCACGAAACTTGGCCGTAAAGCGAAAAGCCGTATAACGAATCAATTATTGCGCTTGCGCAAAATTGGCAACATGTAAATAGATCGACATCGGAAAAAGCCGTTATAGCGAAACATTTTAGGCCGTAAATCGAAAACGTGACATAATTGAAGAGGGTCGTTATAGAGAAATGCCGTATAAAGAGCGGCCATATAGCGAGGTGTATTAAACAGTATATTTGTTTCATATATTTTATTTCAATTGTTATACATTTTTAAACGTTTCATGCTACTTTTTTTTATTAAATTAAACATCTTTATTGGTCCAAATTGGTTATGTTACGTGATTTTCCTTTAAGTTTTCTTATTATTTATTTCTTCTCCATTTCAACATTCTCTTCTAATAAGCAATGATATTTTCAAATTTAGCAAAAAGTAGATTATCAATCAATCGGATTACTATTTCATATAAAATTGAAAGTGAATGATCAACAAAATGTAATAATTTATATCATACATTCTCATTATATTATTATGAAAATACCTTATGTAATGTTTGTGTACTTTTACAAAATACTCTTTTTGATTCAACAACTTTAAAAAGTAAGCCATTTTTTGACCCTAATGAAGATATCTTAACTTGGGACGAATTAATTACGTGTACATTAACAATACTTTTTTTTGATCTAAAAACTAATGAAATCTTTGAAACTTCAACCCACTTTTGTAATCAATCAATTCGAATGAAGGTATCTTAAATGCAGATGCTACGCATCAGTAAACTGCGCGTCACAGAGGAATCTAATAAATTCTGTCTAGTCTAAAATCTAGATTCCAGACTTGTCTCGAATCTATTTCCAACTCCTCCAAACTCGTTTCTTCTTCTTCTTCTGCTGCTGCTGCCGGCATTGTGTCTTCCGGGGTGTTTAAGAAATGGCGTAATTAATAGGGTGCGTGGAACGAAGGCGCGCGCTCGCAATAACTTCAAAATAGTTTGAAAGGAAAACCCAAAACCGTGCACCGCTTCAACTTCGAGTTCGACTTCACAATATAAATATATGTAACTTATAAATACATGCACGCCGTGTGTACCGGCGAGAATTTCAAGTCATTGGCTCAGTAGTGCGTTGGCTTTATTTCGTTGTGGACCTACACCAAATAACACACCAGAAACGCGGTTGCTTCACGTTCTTCAATGGATTTATAAAGTTGCTTTCAATCGAAAATCAACGCACATCAAACAAAATCAACTGTAAGTTGAATTGCTTAACATTAAAAACAAATCTAGAATAACATTTCACAATATAATTATTGACTTAAAATAGTTGATTTTGTACTTTGTGAAATGAATGAATCAACATCATTTATTGTAATAGTTTAACAAGATACAGCACACAAGTAAAATATAAACATAAGGTTAATTGTAACTATTAATAACTGTTTGCAAAGGTCTTTTTACTTCATAATTTATGCTTTCGCAATTGCATTTAAAACATACATCGAACATTGATGAATTTATAAACGAAAATAACATTTCACGTTTTTCGTAAATCATTATTTATATAACACATTAATCAAGTATTATAACAATTAATTAAAATACGATTAATTTTTGCATTAGTTTTGAAGGTTTAAACGTTTTACAATAAGATTACACGAAGAAATTAAGACTTAAATGTCTTTCTTTAACGAGCAATAATTTACAAAAAAAAGAAGCGTAAATTTTGTAATTTAACTAATTTAAATAATTCCATATAAAAGTTTCGTGAATCTAATTATAATTATAACTTGTTTCATTAATTAAGTCTGATTTTCAACAAAAAAGGAACATTTATATGAATCATTGCATACCTTAAATGCAAATACCGCAAGTACAGTTTAATGCCTGGATTATGCGTAAACAGCAATCAAGTCTATTTATACGCAATTATGTAATAGTCAAGTCCAAAATACCAGACGTTTATCATGTGTGGATTCTATGAAGGATTACGTCGAGTTTCTAGAGGTTACAATAACCGCAACCCACGAACAGTCCATAATTAGTCATTGTTAGTACAGAAAAAAAAATGTCGGGGTAATCACGAATGTGGTAAAGCCCACCAGCTTCTCTCGCTCTTCAATCCGTCCATATGCAATCGAAGCAGATCTCTTTCATTTTTTCTTAAATCTTAATTGCTATTTATTTCCACACTCCATTTCTTTTGGGGATTTAAAGGCTTAAGAGATAAACGATCTTAAAGAGAACCAGATGACGTGTTTCGACACGTCCCTGTGTAAAATGTATATAAATTTGTGTGCATTTTCTGATTCCTAGTTTAATTTTGAGATATATTCAAAGATTTTATGTGTGCAATTGATAAATCCAACTAGAAAAGTTTATAGAAAGTATAGTTCTTATTAATTTCTTTGATTTTCAAAGCTTTCTTTAAAAGTTTTCTTTCAAATATGAGATGCACTTTAAATTCTAATGTTGCGATTTACACAACAAATATTCATTTAGCAGTAGTGAAGAAGTGCTTGTATGTAAAATGCATTGAATTAAACTGATTGCAACTACAAATAGACCATTGTGTGTGCACACACGGAGGATTCATGAGCCGTGACATTACTGGGATTTAATAATAACAAACGCTCCTCTTCCTGCAACTGCTCTTCCATCATCTTTTTTTAGTTTTTTTTTAGGG
>JAFMTC010000879.1:3387-29341 GCA_018845635.1 Nicrophorus orbicollis | reverse complement strand
TTATTTTTGCATTTGAATTACTGATTCCTTAGGCATTATTTGATGCAATAAAAGTTGCATAATTTTTGCAATTGGCAGAATTATAACGTTTTTTAATCATAACTCACAAACTATTCCACTTTTTTCATATTTTCGTTTTGTATAAGAATTACTGATTTCTTAGTCATTTTTTGATGTAATAAAAGTTACATAATCTTTGTAATTAGCAGAGCTATAACGTTTTTTAAACATAACTTAAAAACTATTCTCTTTTTTCAAATTTTCTTTTTGCATATGAATTACTGATTTCTTAGTAATTTTCTGGTTTAATAAAAGTTACATAATCTTTGCAATTGGTCGAGCTATAACGTTTTTTAAACATAACTCAAAAGCTATCAAATGCTTTTCATAATTTCTTTTTGCATTTGAATTACTGATTCCTTAGGCATTATTTGATGCAATAAAAGTTGCATAATTTTTGCAATTGGCAGAATTATAACGTTTATAATCATAACTCAAAAACTATTCCACTTTTTTCATCTTTTCGTTTTGTATAAGAATTACTGATTTCTTAGTCATTTTTTGGTTTAATAAAAGTTACATAATCTTTGTAATTGTCAGAGCTATAACGTTTTTTAAACATAACTTAGAAACTATTCCACTTTTTTCAAATTTTCTTTTTGCATATGAATTGCTGATTTCTTAGTCATTTTTTGGTTTAATAAAAGTTACATAATCTTTGTAATTAGCAGAACTACAACATTTTTGAATCATAACTAAAAAACTATTCCACTTTCTTCATATTTTCTTTTTGCATATGAATTACTGATTCCTTAGACATTATTTGATGCAATAAAAGTTACATAATCTTTGCAATTGGTAGGGATATAAAGTTTTTTTCATTATAATTAAAAAACTATTCCAATATTATCATATTTTCTCATAGAAATTGTATTTATCGCAGTTTGACTGTCGCAATTTAAGAATTAACATGTAATATATTTCCTTTTTTTGCTAAATATTTCTAAAATTTATTACATTGTATACTATATAATGTTATTACTATTGAATCAGATGTTGAATAGTTGTTGGAATGCTTCTGAAATCGTTTTATTTTCGTTGATATTGTTACCCACAATTTTGGAAAGTGATTAAGCTCAGAGTTCCCTTATTTCGCTGTGCTTATAATGCAAATACACAGTTTAATCATCCCGTAATAATGGGATAAATTGCTTGTTCACCGTCGAGCGCAAATTACAGCCAGTTCGTGGAGATTCAAGTCAACCATTTTCCGCTGTTCCGTTCCTACGGATTCGCCCACAAAGTTTGCTCTATGGACACCTTGCAACAAACACCAAACTTTGCAAATTGGTAACTTGCCTGCACAACTATATATATATATATATAGTATCTACAACACAACTACTATTTGTTACGTATTAATTTCCTTTTGTTGAAATATCACCATTAAAATTAATTGTAATGCGGTTTGATGGACTTTATAAAGGACTTTATGATAGTTTATTAAAGTTCTATACAGTTTGGAGTGATTTCTTCTTAATTCTTAATGAAAATGTATCAGATTTTCGTAATTAAACTTTCACATAGTTCATAGTACTATACTATTTTTTGTTTCTCGTTAACTAAATTTGTCATGCAATCATTTCTTGTACACATAATGTAAGTGCATTAGAGAAGCAGTAACTGGATAACGTTTAAAGGTGATCGATATGTATTTCCACAAATGGAAGGTAATTCATCTAAATAGAAAATAATAATGCACAGACGACTATTACATATTATGACATCAATCACTCCTCATCGCATTATTGAAACTGCATGCAATTTGATCGTATCTACACGATATAGAAATTTTCAGGTTCCCAACAAATTGCTTTCTCAAAGAGCAAATATCAATCAAACGTGGAAGTGATTTAAACTGTACGGTGTACGGATGGGAAAAACGTACTCCAATTTATAAATATTATCTGGGTAACGACATGTGCATACGTGTACGTCTGCTGCAGAATACATGAGGTGGCTTCATCCGCATCCAGCACAGTCGAATTCCTGTTTCTTTTCTTTTTCTTTTTTTCATTTCGTAAACAAGTTTGCCCAACTTTTTTTCCACGCTCACATATGTGCGTGAACGTGTTATTTTCTTTTTCCGGAATATTTCCTTGCTTATTTTCAAACGCGGTGAATCATGTAATTGTAAATATTTCTCTTTTTCATTTAAGCGTTTCTCAAAATATAAGTCATAAGTATTTCCATAATGTCATGTGTGAATACTCTAATGTTCAGGCTTCAATATGCAAGTACTTGCAGATTTGTAACTAGCTTCTGTACTGTGAGAGCAAAGTTGGAAAAAAAGTCCGAAAAAACAAACACAACTGATTATGTAATTTCATGCGTTTTTCTGTATTTTTTCAAGAAATTTGAAAGAATGTTCTGATCTCAGAGGGTTCGTTAACACTTTTATAAACAATTGGGTTACCATTGAAAATGTCGAGTCACGCGGCAAACGAGGTTGAGAAACGCTGATCTTCAATATGATAACTTGATCTGTTTTAACTTAAAATTCAAAAACAACTTCTACTTCTTTTCCAAAGGGTTATTGATCGGAGAGATTCATTTAAAGGAATTGTTTCAAAAAAAGTTTAAAAATTGCTATTTCGCAATAGTCGATGGTCGGCTTCCATTTGAACCCGTTTCCCCAATTTTATTACCCGAAAGCCAATACGGTCGAAGGAAATGCGTACGTATGTGGCTTTTCCAATAGTCGAAGATCCGGGGCGAAATAAAACCCGACGAGCGTAGGATATTTAGGTCTATCGTTTATGAAGAGAGCGTCGTATAATAAAGTTGGGGGGTGGTGGGTTTCCTCTTAACACGAGCAGTATGCGACAGCATTAAGTGGTTTCGGTGTTGAGTGACTTTCATCCACCTTCGCACACTTTCCTTCTTTTCCTTCATTTTCGTGCTTCGCTCGATTGCGACATCATCCTTCTTCTGCCAAGAAGTTCGCCAATTTTCAGGTCAAGTAAACTTTGCAGCGCCCTCGACTCACGATTCTTATTTCGTCCGGGGGGGAAAAAGTTCGAAATTGAAACTGTTTTCGTGTTTTCCCCATTTACGATTCATTTCCCATCGCATTGAATCATCGTTTTAATGAACATGTGTTCACTCGGTTCTAATAGGATAACGAGTCTTAATTGGCGCTATTTCATTTAGACTTGCCGTTGACGCGCAAGAGTTTAACAATGATAGTAGTTCAGCGTTTCCCCGAGAAAAGTCATATTATGGCAGCTGTCGAATAGCTTCAGCTTTTCGTCATTCGGGGGGGTTTTCAGACCGTCTCCCATATTGACACATCCCAAAGTAAACCGAAGTCTTTCCAGATTTATGAGTTTCCACCCCAAAAAAACGAAGGAACGTGCAATGCAGGTGGCAATATTTCATGTGCAATATTTAACGCTCGACGAACATTTAATCCCTGCAGCGACTTGTTGCGCCTCAATGCAAATGCCAGAAATGTTGTTTTTGCCGGTATTATTTGATTGTTCGCTTTTTATTGCCTTGTTTGATAGGCTTCAATGGAATTTATGTTGATCAGTTTGATTGTTAAGTGGCTTCGGTCATGAGCCCGGATTGCTGATGGCCATAATTAAGCTGCCTTCGTTCAACATAATCTAATACTAGCACAACCAATTCACATCACTACATCCTCCAATCTGATCATAAAGTCATTCAACCCAGCATATTTTTTACTTCAGAAATCGCAATAAATTAATTGATTTTTTTGGCATCAAACCTGATAGACCCAAGTAATTTCTGGATAGTATTAACCTTAAAACGATACCTGTTGAGAGATAACTGATACCCTAAAGAGTTCAGAAGGTGACGTGTTTACAATTTTACACGAAAATTTGATCATACGAAAGTTGCTTTCGAAGTTGATCCACGCTTCGAATTACTACCTCAACTATCGTAGTCCCCCTGCTACTACTGGCCCAAAAAGATATAACAAGGAAAGATATTTGGCTCACTTGAATAAGTTATAGCTGAAACTGAGACCTCAAACTCAAATCGTTCCACAAAAGACGCATCAAAAAGTTGGAAAGAATGTATCACTCCTGGAGGGGAATATGTTGATGAATAAAGTCGATTTTTTTAAAGAAACTGTTTATATTAGATCGGTGACTTATTGAGTCATGTGTTATATGTTTTTGCAACAAATACTTTAATTTAATGTAAAAAATAGTATCATATTGATATGAAGTTAAAGTGTTTTATGTGTAAAACTTTTCAACTAAAAAACGCTATTGTGTGGATGCTTCATCTCTGCGGGGGAAGGCTACGAAATTGACTTTGTACACAATTTTTGAGACCCAGGTGGTTTTCTGAAAAGGTATCACGATGGGCGGCCGCCGCCGAAGTTGAGCATGAAACGAGCAATCTGAGCGCACTAAAACCGCGCAAAACGAAGCAAAAAGTGAAAGAGAACACACATAAACCGGCGGAAAGCTCTTTTACCGAAACCATATTTGAAATTCCATCTAATTACCGAGAGCATGCTCTTCCACGAATTGAGGAGACTCTTACGTAAATCTCTCTCTCTCTACGTGCCGCTAAAGCTTTTTCAGCGGCATTATTTTTAACCACCATCATGCTTTCAATGAAGATTTATAAACGCGGATGAATGAGAAATGTTGAAAACCCGCTCTCGCAATTAATCCTCTCGCACCCCACACCGTTCTTCTTTCATTATTCTTCTATTCCTTCCACTCTTTCTCTCATTCAGCTTTCAACCCCGCCGCTTCGCACGGACATCCGATGTACGGTATTATTTGTGTTTTCCCTTCGTTTCACCTTGAACAACCGGCGCCCCAATTTTTGGGCTTTGTTATATAAATACGGATCCGTCTTTAGAAAGTGAGTCATACGCACTGCACAGATGGTCTCTTTCTCTCTCTCAATCCCAAATTTGCGACCCCGAGAGCGGTACAGAAATCTTCCATTCTGCAAACACGACCGGCCAGCTGCGAATGCCATCATTCCGGATTGATCGGATCGATTTTCTCACTCGCGTAATTTAAAATACATCCCAGTTTTTGATGCTCACTCCGTTCATGCAACTAGATCCAGAAGCGTACAACGAACTTTAATTGATTTAGCATCGATCGCGTTAATGCATTTAACTGAAATTTATCTGTTTTAAACTGTAATTGGGAACAATTCCTGAATTGCCCCCAATAATAAAACGGCACCACTTTCATTACGAAACTATTATTTCATTAGTCTCTCTCGTCCCATACCAATCAAAATCAAACTTTTCGCAAGTTCACGTATATCTTTAAATTTTTGCTACAATATGATTGTAAATATCAGTTTATATAGTTTGGAATCGTTGCCCATTGACAACTAATCCCTTGAAAAGTGTTTTCCAGAAGCACTGAAAAAAGAAATCACAAAATCCAGTAAAGTATTTGGAATTCGAACCTCAGAATGTAGACCATACGGGTGTAAGCAGAATATATAATGAGCGAAATTTATCTGACAAGTGTGAATGTTTATAGCGAGAAGTCCACAAAACGCAAGATGTAATAAGATACGGGACGGCTTTTAATTAATGCAACGTTCAAGTTTTCTTCATATTCTTAATTAATGAGATTTCCTTTACCTAATTCTGGGAACGAGCGTACGTGAACGACGATTGCAATTATCAGCTTCCCATTTACAAGTGCTATCAGTTCATTACTGTAATTGGGAAGAATCACCCTGCACGCTCCAATAAATCAATTAATTTGCGGAGATTATTGCTATAATTTATTGCTTTAATCGTCGCACCAATTAATTTCAATAACAATATGTTATTGTAACGAAATGGAACTAAGCAATCGATATGGAACAACCGTTGTTGACAAAATTTAACGCCGAAGTTCTTCTATCAATCTAGATTCTATTATTCTCTACTCTTCACATGGAAAATATATACATAATGTTGATAGAATCATTGGGACGTAATATTTAGAAAAGTTTGCTCCGAAATAAGCTTTTACTATAGCGAATCATTCATGGTTTAATGTTAATATCTAAATCCCGACAACCATAATCCCGACTGTTTCGAAGTTTGCCTTTTGTTTTCTATTGCTCTTGCTCTACATACAGCAATTATTATTGTTTCGACAAAGTCTTCATACTGTGTATGTTTATATAATGTTTCGAAAGAATGAATTTTACAGATTCTTATTATGATGAAAGTACGAAATATTTGCTAAGTGTGGAAAGTTGTGATAGTTTATAAAGAATGGTGCTTTATCAACTATATACATTTAACGATTATGACTTTGAAATGAAATAGGGATTCTTCCTGGAAGGGTTTTCCGCCGATGCGTAAAAAGGAAACGCTGAAACGAGTTCAGGTGTAATAAAGTAAAATTCCCGAGTAGAATGGGCGTATTAAATCTACTTTTTTTCTGTGTGTTAGGTTTTGTTCAAGAGAGAGAAAAAGCAAAGTCTAATTTATGGGGAACACGCGTTGTATAACGTTCGGGTTACTCGGGAGCCGGGGAATCCCCTTTCCAGGGAGGCGCCGTTGCCAGACTTTGAAGTTTCGCGTTTAATGGATTTCCTCCTTTCACAATATTCGCACCCCGCCGCGGATTTTGAACTCCAGCCGCGTTCCCCGTTCGCCCTCCCTCCTCCACCACCCTACAACTCCACTCCTTCTCCCAGCGACGAGGACGAGCTTAATCTCTTCAAATTACCGACTGGTTTTCATGGGGCAACCAGTTTTCGCTCAAGATTTACTTATATAGTATTACATGTAATAATGAAGAGAGAGAGAGAGATGGAAATTGTTAGAAGCTTTGTGCCCATTGTCATCGAGCGAGCATTAATTTCGCATTCCGTTACCTCGTATATTTATCATTCAAATTATCCGGCGATTCCTCCGCAACATTCTTCTAAGTGCGTTTTCGTTTTTCCCTATCCGCAATTTCTTCTGGTCCTCCTTTTTCCACGAGCTTTATTAGTTGCCCCGTTGTCTGCATTCAAATCCGCACGGGTCTAATGAAATTCCGCTCTCGTGCAGACTCTCCTCAAATATCATTACCTCCGTCCGCTACTTGTTTTCGTAATTACACGACCTCGCGCCAGGTACACACTCACCACCTTTATTAATTACTTTACAGCACCGCAAAATGCATTCGGGGCATAGTTTTATCATCGTGCAACTCGGTTCACATCCCTCCGCAAAATACCGAAAACAGAATTTCACATATAAACTACAGGTGAACAGAAACACTGCAATCATTTACTTCCTACTTTCATGTATTTTCATCAATTTTCACCAATGTTTTTAAGAAACGAAGTAAAAGCTTTCATCAGTAGATTGAGAAAACGTTGGTGAGAAGAACATCTTAAGAAATTAATACAATGAAAGTTTGTAAACGATTTTATACATTTTTTTGTCGCAGAAAATGTTAACAAATATACTTAAACCACTTTACATTTTATACATATTTTTTGAGTAAAAAAAGCAATTATTGTTAAGCTTTTTGTATTCCTCTATAATACTGAATACAATCTATGGTTAATCAGAAAAAGGTGTTTAGTTTCGTTGTACAAACTTTGTGATTTATATAACGAAATATTCTTGATGTAGTAGATTTGATACATTTATCAATGGTATTCAAAGCAAAAAAAAAACGAAATTGCAAACCGTAATTACGAGTAATATACGGAAACATTTTATTTCAGCGAATATCAATTTCGATTTGTAAAAGCATTTTCCTATTTGCATGGAAAATATAATAAATATTTCGTTCAAACTGAAATATTGCTGTTGAAAGCATTATTTGTTGCGTGAAATTCAACCATTTCAAATATAACTGAACCAACGAGATCAGTGATAGATAGATTCAAGTTATACTTGAAATAACGAAGTCTTCAATTTCAAAGAAAATATGTCCCAAAAAAAGACAATTAATTAGATGTTTCAATTGAGAAGAGAATGTTAGAAATGCATTGAAAGAAGAATGAAGATTTGTAGTATTTATAACTCTGAATTGAAGATTTGTTTGAAAAAGAAAGGTAAAAATCGAAGATTGAAAAAGTTACGAAATAATCACTATTATATCATTTTTATGTTTCTTTTTTTCGTAATAAGTATTGTTCACAAACTGCCTGATAATTATACCCAATAGTTTGTAAATAATTCATGAACGTTGAATATCCCGTCAACAAGTATAATGAAGTAAGTGTGGTTTGTTTGCATTAAATATTGATGCGTTTACAATGAATCATATTGTTTGCTTAAAGAACTAAGTATAAATGTAATTCAATGAAATGTCTGTGAATCGTGTATGAAAGGATCGGGAGATCGAATTAGCGCACAAAGGCCTATTTAGAGAGGAGGAGGACACAAAGTGGCTTGCGTCTGTGTAGATTGGGGACAAATTGCGTAGACCAAATAATGCCCGGACGACTCGTGGACCAGTTGTTGTTGCATACATCGAAAAGGGTGCCACGAGGCCGCGCGAGCCATAATTCAATTCATCCGTCCATTAAGAAATTAAACCCTCCTCCGGCCCACTGTTTACGAGATGGAACATTACTTATTTACTCTCCTGCAGAGTTAAGCCGTCTTTCTCGTTCTCGGTCTGGGAAGTGGCTTCTGGAAGCTCTGATCCGGGAAGTGTTACATGCCGGAAATGGTGCTTTGCATGCACAAGTACTGAAAGCAGCCAGATACTGAGAAGAGAAGCCTACGTTGGAATCGATTATTTCCACCTAGGCTGTAACACACGAATCTCATGCAGCGCACAATCTTTATATTCTTTTTGATACACTTAATTCTCAAACTTCCCATAACTGAAAATCAGCATCCAAAAAATGAAACAAAAAAACACTTACAACAACACATAACCTTCATATTCAAGAAACAGTAGAGACAATTTCCAAATTTGGCACTGAAGATACCTCAAACATGATGGACCTACTTTGATATGTTCAGTGTCTCATTTGCTAGCATTGATCATACATTTCAGATGCTACACAAAGCTTTCCATTGGTTTGTAATGATTGCATTTTCTCGCTACAGAATCCTATAAAATGTTCGGGGATTTCGATACTGTCGGGATTTTTACACTACGGCTGTCGGGATTTTCACACTACGGTTGTCGGGGTTTTCACACTACGGTTGTCGGGATTTTCAGCTACGTATTAATTTACCTGGACATGAACGTTAGAAAGTTTCATTCTATAAATCAAAATTTAATGCAATTTATATAATCCGACGTAAATGTGCGCATTTCGAAAGCCGCTTAATAATGGAATTTATCGAGAGCTGAGCTGAAAGACGGATTACGATGAGACCATTTCAACAGACGGGCTTAACTACTTTAATGCACACACGTAAAACGATTATTCAACATTCCACAACACTGGGATTCAAATTGTAACAATTTCGGAAAAATCTGCATCTGCATCTTTATTCGTCCCCTAAAGTGCTATTAACAGAGGTCTCTCTGTCCAGAGATTATAAATTTATCATTTTCATAATTTTTATACATTAATTTAGATTTGTTGTTTTGACAAACGTAAAATTAACAAATGAAATTATGAGATCTACAAGTAAAAGAAACAAACAGAAGCCTACTTATATTATTATTGATTTATTTTACTTGTAACTAAGCTATAAAAACGCTACAATTAGTAGTAGTAAATGAAGTTGATTAAGTGTTAAAACAGAACACTGATAATAATATTTATGTTCAATTTTGAACGCATAAATAATAATGTGTTATTTTTTCCTCTTTCCACTGGAAACATTACTGACATAATTAGGTTATTCTTTTATAATATCTGCGCTTTGCGCAAACATTCATTGGCCTCAATCTTGTGCTAATATTAGCCTTTCAGAATTTCAGTGATCTCAGATGCATTTTCTTGAACGCCACCAATTAATGTTAAATATACGAACAAATTATCAATTTACCTCATCAAAAAATTGCAAACAAAAATATTAATCAATAATAATACTTTATTAACATCAGCATTTGAATATGAGCAATGTTAGAAGTTGAAACTATGAAATCAAATATACTGAAGAAGTTTGGCTTAAATGAACAGAAGAGTTAAAGTTTTTCATAATATAACATGATTGGAATCCTGACAAACAATGAAATCAACAACTGCAATTCACTTAACGCAAATCAAGAATATTGCAAATTCCAGCCGAGTGAATCTTCTACTTTAATATCAGGTGAGGTGAGAAGAAATTGAAAAGTATTCTTAGGAAAGCGGAGGACAAAAATAAGCAACGCTTCTGGAATTAAAAGCGAAGGATGAACGGATGCGTTAGAGCCTTTGTTCCTGTAAATCCTTTGTCTTCGCACCACTCCAGACAATGAAAGAAAAATGTTTCGACTTCTGCTGGATCCTAACGAGTTTTCTTTTCAACGCGAAACAATACAAATATGATTAATTAAATTCCAATTAAAAACAAATAGTCAACAAAAGCGTCTTATTGTTATTATTTTTTTAATGGGATTGTTAATAAAGATTTCTTGAAACACAATTTAACATGTTTACAGCCAGAATTTCACGATTTCGGTCCAAAAAAAAACCAATTTGTTTTGATATAAACATGAAAATGTGTTTCCTTGTAAATTTTGAAAAACTTTGTATTATTGCATTTTCAGTTAATTTAACACAAACCTGAGTTGTTTTAAATCTCTTTTCCATCTATTAGACTGTTATGCTGCGAGTTTTCTCGTAGCTGTACAAGTAATGAAAGGACGAGAAAACTCGTAGTAGACAAGTAAACAACCTACGAGATATCTCGTTGTTGGTAGTCAACGTCTTAAGCTCGTAACGAAGATGATTAATTGTAATGTTATAAGTAACCAAACAGCGTTAAAATAACATACATATTTGCTAATTTCATTACATTTCACTTATCAAACTATACTTTGTGCAGAAATCGAGTTCAGTTTCAGTATCAACTCGACGGGTTTCTTCGAAAATAGAGCAAAGTGTAAATCATTCCCTCCACGATCGGCCAATAAGTTCTCAGATTGATTGCTATTTACTGCAGCAACACACGAGTCCTACTTTAAGTTATGTTCCACAGCTGCGGTTCTCTTAAAACGCAATGCAAAAAGTTAACAACAATTGTTTCAACAGAAGAGAAGAAAGCAACATTTAAACAAATCTTAAAGAATTACAAAGGGCTTTTGACCACAGTCTTTTCGCTAAGCAGAAAAGTTTAGTTTTAGACTAAATCACTTATATAGATAAATCCAGAATTTACGAACTAATTAATTTACATTTGGCATTTGTAAAGGTAATAAAACTAAAACGCAAATTATTATTCATAGAATTGTTATTCATAAAATGGATATTCTCTATATCATCAATACTTTAGACTACAGTTTATCACATTTACACTCCAGTTTCGAACTATTGAATAATTTAAACGCTATTTGTTGTGTCAATTTATTCTAATAATTGTTTCTTCCTAAAAGTTACACGTATTTCAATCACGTAAAACATTCATTCGAAATGGACTTGTCATTTTTTCAGTTAAATGTTTGATGACGAAGTGCATACTAATTCGAAAGGCTAATGACACAAACTAATTAACGAATTGATTTTACCGTTGTTAATTCCTATCATCGAGCAGATGAGTGGGTCCTAATTATAAAGTTTACTTTCATCGTGGCAAACGTTGAGGGTTTAAAAGGCAACATCTCCAAACTCAATTAGTACATCAAGTGTTTACCCATTTAGTCCATTTGCTATAATTATTACTAACTGAAGACTTTTGAACAGATTTTTCACGTGAATCTTCTTCATATTGGAACAACTGCATTTGAATATGAAATTCGATTCTCTAAAGTTTCGAGTCTAAACGAAGCATCTTCAAATGACCTGTCTCTCTTTCACGCACACTGGATTACAGTTACAGTTGTTGTTATTGTTGCGCGCTATTTTTAGAAGTGGTCGGAAAAGTGCGGACGTTTGATTTGACGAAGAAGTCTTTATCAGGAGATGGGAGGAAGGGTCGGGTCACGATGATTTCATAAGGCCTCGGGCCCACTTTTGCCGTCAGTCTACGGCGAGCAGTCGACCCAAGCGGTTGGTCATACGATCCTCCAGAGTTAGTTCAAGTCCCATCTGTGCAGTGGAGTGTTACTACTACTACTACTACATACTACACCCACCTCCTCCGACCATTCTTGTTTCTCTCTTTTGGGATTTTAATACATTACGAAGTCGTCTCACCGAAAGGTTGGTTCCCTCATACACACACCAACTCTATTTTATCTCTCATTTCAATTATTTTTAATGGATTCTCTTGAAAAGTTTCCTTTATTATATAGTAAACAGTATTAGTATAGAAACAATAGTGATTTCTAGTAGTTAAAAAACCAATATCAATCAAATTTATGAATATACAGTAAAAACAGGTAAAGAAAAACTACCAATTATTTACTTGAAACAATAGTGATTTCATTAGTTGAATTGATCAAAGTATTTTTAAGATTTTTCCATAAGTACTCATCTTCTATTTGCACTTACACTAATGACAAACAGATAGTTAACGGTCAACTTCCATTCATGAACTAAACTGAGATAAAGCTCACAAATCTCGTTTATATCAATATTTGATGTAACTTCATTCAAGAATTCTTTTAAATAGTGTTCAAAATATTAATATAATCCAGTTATTCAAAGTATACTTAACGATTTTACTTGATAATTCTTATATTCAATTTTGGGCTAGATTTAAATCGGTTCTGGGAAAGATCAAGAATCCGTTAATATCGTCATTTCCGGTGCGATCGGTTAATTAGGCATCGAGATTAAGAGCTTCATTCATTTGCTCTCTCTATCATTCTGCAAATGTTTCGCAACGTCTGTAGACTAGTTGATTGAACAAATCATGTATTCTACATACATTTTCTAAGCTGTCAATTATGAAGTGACAGATGAGCAACTTGGATTAGTCTTTTTTTCCAACAAAGATCAGAACTACTTGTAAAATATTTATACTTTATAACAACATCGTTTTTCATACGAAATAACTTTCCGAAACACCCAATAGATTTGAAATTGTATTTGCCTGATAATAATGAAGTTTAGTAATGTAATTCGAGTTAGTTTCCAGTCGAGCAGTCTGGAATAGAATTGTGCTCTGTTTTAAATCAAGTTAAACTGTTCCAATTAACGTAGGATTCGTACATAACTCCTCTCTCTCTCTCTCCTCTATTCAATCGCATCCTATCAGCATACATTCGTTTCGCTCGTTTAGTTTCGATTCAATTTTCAATCCATGCTACGTACAAGCCGACACACTCTCGCTCTTTTCGTCGAACAGTTGAGTAATTACCAACGAAAGGATCCTAATGGACTGTACGCAAAGCCTGGATGCGGACGAGCTATTATCGATCACCTGAACGGGATGAACGGGGGGAAGGGTGCGTTCAAGCTGTCCGCGGTTTTAGCGAAATCCAGTTAAATGCACGCACGTTTGCTCAACTTTTTCGTCGGCCAAATCTGCCATTGTTGCTCCCCCACAATGGCAGATTGACGTCCGGCATGTGAGCGTGAAATCGGTTTCAAGAAGAGGCCAGGTGATGGTTGGGGTTGTGTATAGAGACTTCGACGGTCCAGGCCGTAATTCGCATTGCCGGCACGTAGACCGTAAATTTCGCATGGTGATTTATACCAACTGCCTGGAACTTAAGTGTATTGCACCGGTATCAATTCGGTTTAGATCAAATATTTGGGTAATCCATGTTAAACGCCCACAGATAAACACTAATTAGTAACACACTCAATCAAATCAAAGATTTCGCTTTAAATGCGCATTTAAATTGAAGATAGTTGGAACACAAAACTGACTAAAAAATGCACGTTAATATGAACTTTAAACATAATTATAATAACTTCACGTAAAATTATATATCAATTGGGATTAACGTACCACAAGAAGCATCTACGTTAACTGAACTTTGATATCTAGTGGTACCTCGACATACGAGTTTAATTCGTTCCGTAACCTTGCTCGTATCTCAAAGCAATTTTTGTAAATGTAGAAGAAGCAACTTATCAAAAATGCTTCAAAAACGAGGGAAACAAGCACACAGAATGGGGTCTAGTCTGAGGTGCGAGAAACTGTTGGTGTCATGTACAACGATTCCTCGTATCTCAAATCTTGCTCTCATCTCAAAGCTCGTATCTCAAAACACTCGTATATCGAGGTACCACGTTATAAGCTAATCTTCTAAGATTCAAATTGAAACTCATTAAATAAGTATAAATATACTCTTTTTTTATGTAGAACATCAACACATAAATCTTTGTCTCGTTTAAAATTGATTAATAAATAAACTGTTATTTTTCCTTTTCGTAAATTGGAAACTTATTTTTGGATTAGGCGAAGTAAACATTATTTCCGTGCGAATCCCACAACCTTTGATTATTTCCAATATTTTAAAAATAGCTAGAAATTTATTTTTTCTACCCGTCTGACGTGTTCAAAATTATTGAGCTGTTTGTACAAAGAAATTGGATTTTCGGAGACTTCAAGGTGCAATGCAACGATGATTGACTTATTTGCGTCTTGTTAATAGATATAGATGTGTTATTCGTACGAAATCTATCCAGAACTATAGGAAATTGTATTAATAAGTAATATATTATAATTTACTGCTTTTTACTGAGCAATTTAGTACTGATACTGATAAACAAAATAACAATAAGCAAAAGGGCTATCGACCTTTGTCTTTCAACCTATAAATATTTAGAATGAAAGAAGTATAATTAATTAACTATATACAAATAATAGAGAAACTAAATGAACAATACTGTATTAAATTACGTAAGCTGAAGAAAACAAAACCTCTTGGAAAGGAAAAGAATATAATTATAAGTATTGATACTTATAATTAGGAAAGGTTCTTGGATTTCGAGGGATACAATATTTGGAGTGAAAGGAAGGAAGTTTGAGCTAAAGGAAGAGGTATCTATCGAGGAAAGGAACAATAAAAATCAAATTTATGTGTATTAAACACAACTATTTTGTCAAATAGCATGCAGACTTCAGAAATTTCTGAAAACTGAACCATTGTATGCAGCAGCGTTTACAATTGAAGCTGAATGTGATGATAATAACGGAAAGCGCGTTGAACTTTTCACAAAACGAAAGAATATGGTTTTCTTCGCTGCTGTCGATAAGGACTTCTCGGGATCTACTTTGTATTTGAGTTGGGCGCCGAGTGGTGTATATAAATATAATCTCGATAGGCGCCATGAATCACGAAGAGAGGAAGGTCAGCTTTATTCTGCCGAACGCTTTTGATTTGCAGCAAGGTTTTCCAAAAAGACAAAATCGATTCCAAATAGTTGTTTCTTTTTTTCTATCTTCTTCCATACTTCTCCTGTTCATCCGAGTCTAATTACTCTTAAAATAGAGGCGACCCTTGATACTGACTTATCTGCGCTTATCAACTGGAAGAAATTTCCTTCGATCCACGATGCACGTTGTAAACTGAATAATAATCGTGCGACGGTTGAAAGAATCCACATTAATAAGTTCTTGGTAAATTGGTAAACGGCCACGGGACTATAAATTCCGTTTTAAGCGAGGAACCGTGACGGGATTTACTGTGCCGTTCCGGACTCTAGATACATTTCGCCGTGTCTCCGTGTCTTTTCCGAACTGAAACACATCCTCCGGCCCAGAGGAGGACAAGAAGTCAATTTAAGAAGAAGCAATCCCGCATCTGCACACAGGGTCCAATAACAATCACGGAGGCCTCAATTTAAACAGCGGGGCATAAATCAATTGTCAAAGTAAGAGTCTCTGTGCCCAATTGCGGCTTAAATGAAAGATTGGTCGTGCTCATTGCGGATCAAACAGTGTCTGTTGCTGAAAACGGACCTAACTAACTGTTAATTGTTCAATTTCGTTCCGAGGACCAATTGAGGCGGGATTTTTGAAAAGACAAGACGACAACGTCAATCATCGTTCCGGAGGATGCGGGGAGCCGACTGTTTCTCACAAGTACAACTTTGACATCTTGTCAATGTCAGTTGTGATTACGAATTGAAAGTTTTCAATTGTTCCGGAAACGCACTGCGATTGTTCTTATAGGGTTCGAGGAACTACAAATTTGCATTTTCGCTTCCTTGCTAAATTGAGTGAAGATGCAAAACTATGTTGGAAAGTTTTGCAAATACTATAAATATAAACTTCAACGCGTAATTCCAAGTAAAAATCTTAATCGATTAATTAATTTCTCGAGAGTCACGGCTCTCGACGAACGAGGGGATAGTTCGTTGCTGAGAGGAGCCGTTCAAGTAGGTTCCGCAACTTCTTTCGTGACAAACAAGAGTGGACACTCGATACGTTTCATCTTGAACAAAACATGAACCAGAGAAGCATGAATAGCTTGATCAAAAATAAAACCTAATACTTGCGAACCGGTTGTTTTTTTCCTCTTTGCTTTGTGAAACTTTCGATCCGTTTGTGTTGTCCACTTCGAACAAGTTTCATATTCATTCTAAATACTCAGAATTCACACGCAGCTTCTGGCAAATGCACACTCGCAACTAAATCAAATGCACTACAATCTAATACAAACACAATAACAACAACTAAACTTAATACAACAGTAATAAAGAAATGCCAAGAAAATGTAATACTTTTACAGATCTTAACTATCTTTCTGCCCAACAAATACATTAAGACATTAGTAAATAATTAATGCACGTTAATTTGAAGTAAATATTTCATATTAATATAAAATGATGACCTAACACATTCTTCTTAACATAAAGTACTGCAAATAAGGATTTCGATGAGAATCGTTACTTACACAACAATAGTTTTACGTGATTATAGAATGGAATTTCCGTTGATTTTTTTGAAAATATCAATCAGTAAATATTTCGTTCAACAATTCGTAAATCTAATTGATTTAACTTTACTTTAAAATATTGCATTTTTTTAGATTTGATTAAATAAATGTTCGTTTAGAAACGTTTCATTTATAAAAGATAAGCTGAAATGTATGTATGTATGAAAACGGTAATGGAAACTGAAAATATTTGCATGTTGACCGTATTTGCTGATAGTCTGCAGAAAATAATTAAAAGGTTTTGAAGCGAAATGCATATTTTTTTTTGTTGGATGTAAAACCGTGTAAATGAAAAGGGGGATATTGTATTTACGGTTTTGCACATATGAATACTATTTTGTATTCTGCTGAAATTTGCTGTTAAAACTATGCGTTTATTTGCATTAAAATCATGTATTTTGTTGATTATTTGCACTTTCCTTAATTACTACTCATTTTATTTACATTTTTTTTTTCATTAATTGTCTACAATTTTGTCCGTGATAGAAGGATCTTGTTGAGCATACTAGAGCCGCAGTTGTTAAAGCGGGATTTCATCGTTTTCAGGGTAAAAAGTCGTTAGACAGATACCATCTTTGGAGAGGTTTCTGCGACTACTCCTCGGATTGAATTACATCCTTCTCCTGCGTCATAATGGGATTAGGGGAAGGCGAAATTCCCGTTGCAAACTTGCTCCCTCGTCTGCATAATACGCCTGATTTAAGATAACACTACTCTCTCTCGCTTTTGGACCATCTCTGATTTTGATCGTAATTAAAGTTCGTATCGCTAATTTGGATTATTCTCGTTTTCAGGATCACCGCAGCCCGTCCGAACTGATTCTTTCTTCCGAGTAAAGGTAATAATGATAATACTGTTATACTTTGCACGTTCAATAGTTTCAAGTGGATTTTGCTTTCGGAATGCAACAGATGTTGCGAAAGCTGTAAGCACCAGACGCGCTCCTCTTCAATGTTATGTTAATGCCCTAGGCGAACGCGTTTAATAACAAAAACCCACCCCTTTGGTTAACCGGATTACAGCCCCGCTGCCAAATGATCAATACTCCAAGAAAATCCAGTAATTGCGCCGACAGAGCCAACCAAATCATACACAGTCTTCTCTCCCATTCCCATCGTAACAAGATACACACATCATCTCTTTAGTCATAATTCTATACTTTCATTATGCTGCGAAAAGTTTCCCATAAATCGAACGTAGATCAAATGAACGAAATTGAAACTATTGCTTGTAAGTCATTAAGGTTTCGCGTTGTTGCTAGTCGTGTGTGGTCCGCTCGGTGGATAGAACAGAGCCTAGGTTTTGCCTGCAGCTAATGGATCCAACGCACGCATTTTCTATTGATTGCCGGCTATTCGTTAAAGCACTCCCACTAAAACCATTGCAGGCTGCCTCGTTATAAATTAGTACATTAGTCTGGTCCTATTTATCACATGCTCCCATGAATTATTCATTTTCCATTTGATACCTACCGTACACATTTATAGAGTGTAAACAGCACAAATAATAATTGTAAAGAAACTTATATTTACTTTTTTGATCATATTATTAGCACCCCCCACCACCTTAAAAACACAAGTTAATGTTGATATTTCATTTTGGAACACCTCCATTTAAGAAACCATTGGAATTGAAATAAATCATATGATTGAAGAAAATTGAATGAATATTTTGAACTTAAAATACTCTTCAATACTTGAAAGATATTACTGTCTTCTAAAAGTTATCTTCGACGTTCGAAAATCCATTCAAGATAATGTTGGAGGAAAACCTTAATTTAAAGACCCATTGAATGGAATTGAAATTAATCATATCTGTGAAGAAAATTGTGAATTTGTAGACATAAAATACTCTTCAATACTTTTATTTTTCATGAAATCTTATCTAATTGAAAACCTTTCAGAAATACAACATAAAGTTGATATTTCATTTCGGAAAAGCTCCATTTAACGACCTATTGGAATGGAAATGAAATAAATCATATGATTAATGAAAATCATTAATTTAGACTCAATTCATGGTAAGATTTTCGAAGAATTCTTAGCTATTTCAAGACTCTTTAAAAATACATCATAATATTGTTATTTCTTTTGGGAAAACCTCCAAACGTACCAATGAAGAAAAAATTCATGAAAATTATGATTCTTTAGACATAAAATACTTCTTCAATTCAAGGAAGTTTAAATGAAACCTTAGCTATTTGAAACTTTTTTTTTCTGTTAATAGTTGGTAATCACTTTACAAGAAAATTGAAATAATTCTAGCTGTAAAGTTGTACACAAAGTAAATCCATTGAATAATGCATCCAACTGCACGGAGTTGTCGAAGAATAACACAGTGAGCCAGCCGCAGGGGAGAAGAAAACCGTGAATGGTAAACAACCGGAGCTGAATAATGCAGCTGCGCCACGAAAATGTTCTATTATTTTTACAGATGCTCGACGAGAAATTTCAAAGCAAACAGTTTGTTGTTGCATTCACAAATAAGTCCGAGTCGATTGCATTAACATTGATTCCATTGCAGAGCGTTAATAAAAGCGTAGGGAAATCCTCGAATTTTCAGCAATTGCTTCAGGTGCTCTGGAATTCAGCAAGTTTCGATGCTACGATAATATGCAAACTATATTATGTTGTAACAACTCTCTGTCTGTTTATTTCAACGATCGTTTCCATCATTTGCATGCGAAAACAAACGTTTGCATGCGAATGTCGGGAATTTTGCATCCATTTATTTTCAATCCTTTCTTGTTTTCATATCAATTGTATCATTGAAGCATAAACCATGCCATTAATAGTTTAAATTATTGTCTTTTCTGTAGAATCTAACTTTATTTCAAAAAGCTAGCCATTGCAAACAAAGCTCAATGTGAAGAGATCGTGATATTTGGGTATCGATGCATGAATCCAATCAGATTTTAATGAATAACGATGATTCATTATCCACTGAATTTGTACAGACGTGCCGTAGCCAAGGTAGCTCGTGTCTGATGAAGGGTTGAATGAAGAGGGTTCCGGTGATTAAAATAAACAAGAAAAAGGAATTTCTCTCCCCCTCCGACTGTTTGCTTTTGAGCCCCCACAATACGGGCTCAGTAATATGAAACTTTCGGAATTGAGTTATTTATTGTGTTGAACGATTTAATACCGTCATTATGTAACGCGCCATTCCGAGCGGTAGACGTCGTTTACCATTGTAATTAACCTGCCGAGTTTGTAGATTTTCTCATATGTGCGAAAATTGAAGCACACTTAAACGATGCCTCCTATAAAGCCACACAGTAAACTCTGCTCATAGTATCAATAAATTGAGTAATTAGTGTTAAATTCTTCTGTAGAATGAGCAATTATGATGAAGCTTTCGATATTAACTTCAATGACAATAAACGAAATTGTTGGACTTTTTCATTCATGTCAATGATATCTCCATATATTTAGATATAAAAGGAAAGTTGATGTTTGTCTTATGAGAACCCAACACAATTTGCGAGACACGTTTTATTGGAGTTCGAACTTTTGGATTTGTAACTAGTACCGTTACCTTAAAATTTGCTTTCAAAGTTGAAAACTTTCTTAACTTAAATTATGCCTTATAAAGTTCTTCGCAAAGTTTTTGTTAGATGTGACGCAGCTTAGTTTTATTTTTTGACAAATCGCTATAATTGAAGAATTTATTAATAACTAGATTGATTGTAATCAGTTTAATTGTACTTTGAGTGAACGTCTAAAATTTGTGGTATTACCTATATTCTATATCCTAGGTATAGGATTATACCTATATAGGATTTTGTGTTTGAAAAGATTGCAGCTGAATAAAAATGTATCCAAGTGACTGCCAATGAATGAGTGATGTCAGTTTGAAATTGGAAAAAAAATAAAAAGTTATGTGGAACGTCAAAATTTCTTTTTCATAGACTTGTATCCGATTCGAAGGTCCAGCAAAAATTTCCGTTTTTGGAAAAGTGTGCGTTTGTTGTTTGTCGTTTGTGTTCATTGGGAAAAGGGTGCAAGGAACGATGATAGCTTCGTGTGCGGTTGACGTGAAGTTCCACGATTGGGAGTCGTGCGACTGCCTGGGCAGCGTCCAGGCGCCGGACACCAAGGCCAAAGGGTTCCTGGACATCTCCTGGTGCAACGAGGGGAAGCACGTGGCGGCCGTGCCCATCTCCGGGAAGAGTTTGGTCATCTCGACGTATCAGACGAGCACGAGCACGTCGAACTGCAAGGACGACAGATGGAGACCGGCGAAGGACGTCATCGATCTGGCGGGCGTGAAGTGCGTCTGCTTCTCGAAGGTGGACAATCCGAACGTGGTCGTGGGCACCGTCAGCGGGGAGGTGATGCTGTACAGCATCAGCCACAAGAGGGTGATGCAGAGCTTCGCCGATCTTCCGGCGGCCGTCAATCAGATAGAGTACGGGGCTCAGAACCAGTTCGTGGCTGCTGGCTGCGCCAACGGGCAGATCTTCCTGTACGCGACAGGGCACAGCGTTAATGCCACCTTCTTCGTGCCGGGCTCCGATAAGTTGACGGCCATCGCGGTGCACTCGAGGAGTCCGCATCTGATGTCCGGGGCGAGCGACAGGGGAGTCGTCGCCCTTTGGGATATCGTCTCCGGAAGCAATATCCTGCGATCGGAGAACCATTCCGGGGCAGTCCTCGACATGTCCTTCTCGACGTCCGACGAATCCTTCACGACGATCGGCAGCGACAGGCGGATAAACATCTACGACCTGCGGACTCGGGATTGCGTCCACGACAAACTCTTCGACATAGATCTAACGGCGCTCGCTTACTGCCCTAACGGCAACGACATCGCCGTCGCGACAGCCCGTGGCCAGATCATCTGCTTGGATAAGCGGTACTTGCACTCGTGCAAGAGCGGTTTGAAGGCGCACAAGTGCGCCATCAAGAAGATCTCCTTCGAAACGTCCAACATGACTGCGAGCTACTCGAGCATGGATTATTCCAAATCCAGCGTCGAAGTTGACATCATGGATGACGATGTGCCGCAGCCGCCGACCGTAAGCAACCTGGAGTTGAGTAAAGCCATCGTGTCCGGCGGAGGCTTGGACAAATGCTCAATAGCCACGTCGAGGTGTCAGATGGCGCAGATGACGACCGGAGACCGCACCACGTTTCACATCATCGACGAGAACAGTCTGAATCAGTTGCGCACGGACGTGACCAGAGCGACGAAGGACATCGTCAGCAATCTGGTCGAGACCATGAACAATGAGTTCCTCAAAATGCGGATGGGCGTCAGCCGCGAATTCTGCTCGATGGAAATCAGGAACAAGAAGCGCTGGAACGAGTTCAACATGGTTCTCCTGAAAATCGCCGACTTCGAGGATCAGGATAGCGGCGATCCTTCCGTCACTCAGAAGGATCTCATGCTGAACACCGTCAAGTCCAAGCTGTCCTCCAATCAGTTCCTCACCCGGAACGCCAGTTCCAAATCAGTAAAGTGAAATTGTGTTTGTAATATGTGTATGTATATATAGGTGATATGTTTCGTAATAAAATTGAAATACTTTGAATTTTTTACCATTCACAAAATAATTCAAACATATTCTATAACCTGTATACATCTATATAGGAAATTAGCAGTTATTGAACAATCTGTATGTTTCTTTCTTCATAATAAGTATTGTTCAAAAAACGACTGATAATTCGATAAATGCAACAGGCTTGATTCTGTTGAGTATAAAACAGTAATTGCTTAATTTACCAATGCTAATATATGTATGAAGGTAAAGCCAAACGTATTATATAATTTATATAGGATCAAATTTTAACTATATCAATAACAAGAATTGGGATAGAAATAATCACGATATACAAAAGGTATAATATACATGTACACACATACCTCGCTTTACGGCCACTAAACTTGGCCGTAAATCGAAAACATGCCTTAATTGATGGGTGCATTGCTACAATTGCAAGAAAAATGTAAACTCAATACAAAGTGATAAAGAAATGTAAATAAAATATTATCAGAAAACAGGAACAAAAGAAATCTTCATGAATGACGAAATACACAAATAAATGGTTATAAAATGTGATAAAACGAGAAGTATTAAAGATGTCAATTATTTAAGAAAATCAAAGTTATTCTCTTGCCTAATTTGTTTCTGAGAAGTATTATGATAAAGTGTGATAAAGAATGCGTATATTTCTTTAAGTAAAGAGTAATTTATATCGTTATTGAAATTGAGATACGATTGTTTATTTGATATAGTTAATCAAAGTGTTCTATGAATGCTATACTGTTGATATGGCGAAAGTTGTTGGTAATTGTATGATTATCCAATTAACATGCAATCTGGCCATCTCGTGTTTGCTTTGTAGCCTTAATTAAGTTCCATTATGTAAAATTTCTCATTCCCTGGATGCATTGCAGCGCTTCCATTCTGGTGCAATCATAATACATCATGGATGTCGCGTGCCGAAGAATACGCGGGTCGCGATTTCAATACATTAATTGCGTACAAAACGAAGAATCTAAAGAAAGACGAAGACGATTACGTCACATCCGCCCGTCGTCCACGGAATAAAGTATGAGCCCCCATCCATTGAGATGCACACAGTTGTCGGCATTCAATGGAAATGCGTATTATCATCGTCGGTTCTGGGAAGCTGTAGATAATATTCACTTATTCGTTCAATGGCAAATATTGACACACTTAACAACATCGTTCGATCTCCAGAAGAAAATTGTCTCCGCGCGGCGATCGATAAAGAAATTGGTGTGTGCCACTTTGTAGCTGCTTTATTTGGAGCGAACAGCAAATGCCACCGGAAAGGCGTAGAAATGCGGTGAAAACGAGAATGCAGCAAGTTCACGGGCTCCTCTCCCTCGTTCTTCTCATGGCCCACCTACCTTGCTTTTGCTGCAACGAAGACGAAGACTCGTTATTAATAAGTATCTCCTCTCGGCAGAAAGCGCGCATCTTGGGTAAACAAAGGGAAACGTTCGCAATTTGCTTCGAGTGGGTGCTTCGTTCAAATATGTGGGACTCAATGAAATAGCGAGAAGTGTTAAAACGAAATCCAAGAGATCGCATTCACAAGTGTATGTGTCCGTGCACTTATCGCCGCCGCGGCGGTAAACAAACTTGTTGTTTGTTTGCGAAGAGAAACAGATAATTCAATGCTTGTATTACAGACGATGCTGACGTGACCGCAGCCAGGAGAGACGGGTTCTTCAGACAAATCGCACTTGGCAATGCTGACGATGAAGCTGCTGTCTTCCATCGTGACGCTTCTGGCCGTCTCCGCCGCCGCGGTCCTCGCTCTGGACGGAGATTTCGCCTTCGACGTCGTCGATGACTTCGAGGTGGACTTTGACCAGGCAACCGACAAGAAGCCCATCGGACAGTTCGACAAAGTAATCGCGACCGTCGGAAAGGTTTTCCACCTGAACGTGCCCAAGGTGGACTTGGCTAGTTCAGACAAATCTGTTATTTATGAGGTAACGTCCCGAAATCTGCTTCAGACGGTTGTACATTGATCATTGTTTCATTTTCAGGCTAAAAGTCACGGCACGAAATCGCTTCCGTCGTGGCTCCTGTTTGATAAGACTGCCGGCTCATTCTGGGGGCTCCCGTTGCCCGAAGATATCGCCGAAATTCATGTAGTGATCCGAATTTACGGTCGACCAGAGTATACAGTCAGGGAATTCACACTGGTCGTAGAGGAGGAAGAAGCTAAAACTGAAGGCATTAACTCGTGTTCGGAGAGGGAGGAAGGCACGATACTCGCCCTAGTCATCGACAGGGACACCATAGCTTTGAAACCTAAGCAACGAGTAGTCGCTGTCAATAGCATAGCCAAGTTCTTTGGACTACCATACGTGAGTTAACTATACAATGTATACTTGAAACAAGTCCACTCATACAACTTCACTCAGTTGTGTCAAATCTACAATCTTTTAACAATTTTAAGAGAAAATAACAGAAAAGACTTATTGTCTAACAATGGTACTTGCAATTCTAGAATTTGTCAAAAATATAACTTGATTACAGACTGCATTCAGACTGCATCCTCTTGAAGAACCAGATGATTTGCTCGATAGTACCGTTGTGTCTGCTGGACCGGGTGATGTCTCTTCGAAGACATCGAAGGTTTCCAGTAGTTTGGAGGTGAACGTTGGATGTGGCGGTCGTCTGTGGACGAAGATGGCGACGATCGTCCATCAACTGAAGCAACAGGCCAGGGATGGTACCATATCAGAAGTGATGGGACTACCACTAATCGGATGGAGGGTCAAGACGCAAAGTAGGTCGTCAAGGCGTACAAGACGACAGGCGGAGCTAGGTAATCCATTGAAATCGTTGCGCAATTCAAATTGTTGATTAACTATTTGTTGTTTATTGTCTAATGTAATAGGAAGCGGAGATTACGAGGCGTACGACGAAGAAAATGATGATTACGATAATTACGATGACGAGTACGAAGACTACAATACTAACGAAGATGATGTGTTGCCTCCGAAAGCTACGACGCCTAAATCTGCAAAGACTTCGACAACTACGGCTGCTACAACTACTACCACGACTACTACCACTACTACCGCTGCTCCAATTACCACCACTACACCGGAACCAACATCCACACATCACCATAGACATCATCACGGCCAAGTAGATGCCACAACGAAAGCTACAACTACAACATCTACCACCACGACAGCTGCTCCGATCACAACGGAAGTGACGGCTCCACCTAGAACTCTGGAGACTACAACTCATTCCGCGACATCGAAGACGAGCAGCGAGAACGCCGACGATTTTTACGACGATTACGATGAAGAAGATGACGACGATGAGGATGATGCGGAGAGCGAAACCATAGTTCCTGACACAAAGACCGAAGACAAATTCGAGATCGTGGTGGACACCGAACCACCAACCGTGGAAGTGACCAGTCAAAAGGCCCAAACTGTTGAAGTTGAAACTACTCCGATGACCACTACCACGAGCACCACCACCACCACCACAACACCTCTTCCTACTACAACTGTTGTGACTACTCCTA